>JAMXBC010000006.1:66819236-67419236 GCA_024138005.1 Lumnitzera racemosa | reverse complement strand
CTAAGCACATGGTAGCATAATGCCTTCTACAACTTTATGTAATCACGAGGTCAAAGCAACCATAGCTGTGATGGATCACAGTGATCCTATAGTAGGCTTAGCAATCGCAATGTTACTTTATCTAATCATAACATCAAAGGGATCTTAGTCATGAAGGTACGAAGGGAACCCATAGCATGCTTATTTTCAAAGTCAAAGTTCCAACATTGAAGTTTGAAGTGATCTTCTTCAACTAATGTCTTCTCATTGACATTAGTTGTCAATTATTGAGATCAAATTGATCTCTTATGCAAGTGGTCAAAGTGACCTTTTTACTAATAATTACCACTTGAACACACCATTATCTGCTGAAGCATCCACTAGCAAGAGATTTGTATCATTAAAAGGAAAGGCTAAAGTTGTTACATCCTTCATTAATGCTCTTTTGTAACCACTAAGATTAAAGTAATCCGTTTGATGAAAGGTCAAAGCAATCTATCATCAGATGTTATCTTCAGTAAAGCTGTAAAATTGCATTGCCATCATCCTTAAGCACTCAAATGATCGTAAAGGAGCTGAAGCAACCTCATGACATACTTTAATTGACAATTAATTATTACCTAAGCAAATGTAGAAGGATTCACATGATAAGATAAAAAAGGTATCCTTTGAATCATGAGTTGCCACCTAGTTATGTTATGACACCCCATTAATTGGGAGAGAAGAAGCTAATACTTCAATGTATCGAATTCAAAGAATTTCTTCTCAAAACTCCATTGTGACATAACTCTGGACAAGCTCCTAAATAAATTTTATGTGACATCTTAACGTGAAAGCGAAAGTCTAAGTAATGATCTTACATTGGTTATGGATGGACATAGTCAAACAATGCTTCATAATCCAAAATTAGGCACTTGAAATTTTGGAAAGGTTAGATAATTATCCCTCCCTGGACAATTGAGTGATGCTTGGCCCTCTGAAGTGAGGGCACTCACAATTGTGAAAAGTTTAGATAGCCGTTTATCATCGAGATTCTTATAATCTTGATATCCTGAGATGATGCTCATTGGGAATTGGTTCTCTTTGACAATGTTTTCTTTCTTTTTGGTTGTTGACGAAGGAGTAGATGAACAAATGCTTAACAGCTATATGGATCCTTTGATTGGATTCAAAGTCCCACTTTGTGCTCCTAAGGATGATACACCTTTAAGTTTGATAAATGACTTTGGAAGGCGAAGATGACACTAAAGTTTGAGTTAACTGAATAAAGACTCCTTAGATACATAAGTCAATACTTTATTCCAAGATGGTAGAGATAGGAATCCACAATAATACTTAAGGTTAACCATGGGCTTGTATAATGTTGGATATCAGGATTTGTGGTAACACTTAAGGTTAATCGCTAACTTATATGATGATTGGATATCAAGAATCTATGATAATACCTAAGGTTAACCATTGGCCTATCTTATTAACGAAGCTTAGATTGGAGTAAGATAACACTAAGAGATGTCCTATGGAAAGAAAAGACAAGTGCTATTATTTAAAAAAAAAAAAGTTTATTAGTTAAAAAAGAGCAACAATTAAGTCCTCTTGTCTTCATGCATCAGCCCGTCCTGCATCAAATAAGGAAATTGGAATCGATTACACGATAATCAAGGCCCAAAAATTAGTTAAGCAATCAATCTATGGAAGTGAAAAGCCATCCATTAACAATCTTCAGTACCTTGCCAGCCACAACAAAGTCAAGGAAATGAAGAAGTTACGAGCCTATTTGTCCAAGAAATTAATATGCCTATCCAGTGCCTCAATTTGCAAAGGCCAGCATTTAAAAAGAAAAATTATGAGACGAGGCAAGAAATTAAGCTCTTTCATGGAATGCTGTTAGTAGAAGTTATGGGCTAATGTTAACAAAAAGCCATGTGCCAGGGATCGATGACGAGATCAAAGCTTATATTCATGCATACCGGATGAAAAACTACAAACAAAAATGTTACTAATCCATCGTTATTGTGACTAAATGGAGATTAGCAACTCTAGCATAATCTAATATCGTGCCAACTTTTTTATAAAGTCTAGCAGACGTATTTCTACACATCATGACTTCATCATTTCGGTGATATGCGATGGTCAAATGGGCGAATGGTTGGCTAAGCACATACAAGATACACATTTTAGATGACTGGTAGAATGATGGCTTTGGTTGATTTGGTTTACCATCTGAATATGATCACCATGGATTTCGGCATCGAAATATTTCTTGAAGTTGCTGCAATAATGACGGAGTAATTGCCTAAAGATCTTATCCGAGATATATGCCTCTAACATGACACACTATTGGATGATGCTATCAAAAATAAAGAAGTTTGGTTTTGGGTTGGGGGTGTGATTCTATACAAAAGAGGATGAAGGAGATCAAATTGTCTATGTTGTTCTTGTGCGGGTGTAATTGTCCTGAATAGCACTCCGAAAGGAGTTATCACGGGTTTGTTGGGATAGTTAAAGTTTAGAAAATAATTATAAATCTTAAGAAGATTTACTACCCACCCATGCATGGAGGATATGTCCAAGTAAGGTGGGTGCATGAATCAATCGGTGGCCTGATCATTAGCAGAACATGTAGCCCTCAAGCCCACTACATGGTAAAGCAATTACCAACAGGAACGCAACAATATCATGAAAGATAGATGCGTACGTGAGGACATGATTGACAGTAAAAGCATAGCTCAATCTCTTTATTAAAGAAGAAGAGTGAATGGTGAAATTATAATTAAAAAAAAAAAAAATTGCCAATATATCGCCTTTTATCAAAAAGGACGTATGATGGAATCCACAGATTTTTAGAAATATTGGCCAAGAACCGGTGGACGAGATCCCTTGGCAGAGAAAGATCCCATATTGGCACATATGCTTGGGAAATTACTTGTTATTATCCTAAAAATATAATAATGGTGAAGAACTTATGCTCATAGGTATAGAAAAATCAATTAGAGGAAAAGGAGGAAATCTTTCTTTTTCGTAAAGGAAGAAGAGAAGCTTGAAAGAATTACCAAACTTGAGAGGCAATGACCACCATATCTGCTGCTGATTGGAAAATTGTCGAGTTCACCGTCCTTTGTCTCTATTTGCATCGCTGCTGCTGTCAAGAGCTAGACACATATATATCAAGAGGGGTCACAAGCTTACCATGATTCGCATCAATGCAACATCTCTTATAGAAGGAAAAATATTATGCGATTTCACATCAACATGAATCGCGTTGAGACTAGCATCATGATATCTTATGTCATTAAGGAAGGTCACTCAGGACACTTTCTAAAATAAACAAGCGAACTCCCTGGACAAAATAAATAAATAAAATAAGTCAAGAGGACAAGGTTGGAAATCAAAGATCAGCAAAAGAAAAATAGATAAACATATATATATATATATGTATATAGATATATAAATAGAAGAGAAACAAGCCCATATATATATATAACAAGCCCATGAATAACAAGTGCTCATATGGTAGAAGTAGACCTGAATTATTTCGAAGAGACTGAGTCGAGTCACAGCCGCCATCGTCAGGACTTCTTCAAGTTGCAAAAAAAGGGGGGGGGGGGGGGGGGGGGGGGGGGGGGGGGACTAACTGGAAAAAAAAAAAAAAAAAGAAGAAGAAGAAGAAGAAGAAAGAAAGAAAGGAAGGACATCCATGTTACAGCCACTAGGTTGAGTTAGATTTGTCATTAAAGCTATAGTTGCTACCATCGTTCAGATTGCGGACTTCCCATCGTGATATTCCACCGTTGGAATAATTGCAAGACAACATTCTAGAGATTGTCATGGTCGATCCCATGTCATGAATACAAGACAACGTTCCAAAGCCAACCGAATAATTGCAAGCAATCCAAAAGAAGCATCTATTCTACCAATATTGCAAGAGATCCAACAATAATCAATATCCAATATGTCACACAATAATTGAAGCAACATCTAAAATTATCCAAAACTTCCTTTCAATTCAGCCTAAAGGACTTTTGGTTGGAAGACAAAATATAAAGAGTCATTTTGATAATTGAACTTTTAGTCCAAGTTAATGTTATAGACTGATATCTTAAGTTAATAACAGATTTTAATAAATCAACCTGATTAGAAATATTTTAAGAAAATTTAGTTAGATAGGCTCAGAACAGAAACTCTCTGCCTTGAACTAAACTCAAAAATGGACATTTTAAGCATATTTAGATTTTGTTTGGCTAGATTTTAAGAGAGCTTATATACATTCTAAGTTTATTTATAATAATAATGGGTTTCTTTTAATTATTATAAACTCTTGGATAAATTTAACTCTATGTCCAAGCTTATGAAGGCTAAAAGAAAAAATAAACCTTAATAACAAGCCTCAATCCCAATTATTTACTTTAAAGTGATCTGATAAATAAGATTAATTTTCAAACTCTATAAATAAGAAGATTCTTTTCTCATTTAATTCATTCAGAATATTGGTAAATTTGAAACAAATATTGAAACTTTGCTAAAATCACTCATTAAAAAATCAAATTGACAATTTATCAAGAACAATTAAATATTAATTAAGAATATCGAGTTTGATCTACTATTATACATGTACACTTGAAATGTTGAGTTTATCCATTCTTCCTTCTATACTTTTTTTTTAAGGACATCTCTTCTCATGTCATCAATTTAAAATGTTTTTTAAATTAATTAATATACTTACAATAACTTTACCACATAAATTTTTTGGAATATTTTTTTTTAACGACATCTCTTCTCTTATTATCAATTCAAAATATTTTTTTTAGATTAATCGATATACTTATTGTATACAATTGACAAACTACGTTAACTTTACCACACAAATTCTTTGAGAGCACCTTTTAATACCTTCCCTTTCATGAACATTCACCGTGTTAACGATGTTTTTTAATGTAACACGTGTGTATTGTGGGTGATCAATAACTTTACAAACACAACTCTTCATTTCCGTTTTCTTTTGAGCATAGTAATTCTTTTCCGAAAAAGCTTTTATCATTCCTATTATTGCGTTTTATTGTATTTTATCAACTACATTTTCCATTATTTATTTGCAGAAAAAATTGTGACCTTTACAAAAATTCATGTAAAATGATACAACTTTTAGTATATAATATTATATTCTCACAACTCAACTTTTTAAATATTAAAACATTTTAATTATCATCAATATCTATATAAATAACAACATATAAAATATATAAAGTATGTTTATATGATTAAAGAACGGTGTTTACTGCAATCTTCCAAATATAAATATAATTGATAAAGTCGGACCTTACGGTTTCCCACTTGTAATTCCTGATATTTATTTACATTCAGGAAGGTTCGAAACCTTAATATTTCCCACATGTAATTACTATTTCGTCGTATCCATTCGTTTAGATTGTAAATGTTTTTTTTTTTCCTTTTAATTTTTACTTTTATCCCTTTTTTTTTAATTATTATATACTTTCTTCCCAGTGAAGAAGCAGCTGGGTGTTATGGCGGGCCCATTACATCTTCCAACGGATGATTGACCCAAATGCACAATGATTAAAAAGCCTTATCCCCCACCCCCCCCAAAAAAAAATAATAATAATTGTCAAGAAAAAGGCTACATAGACTGCATCATGTGTTGGTATCTCGATGTCAAAAAACAGAGTAAAGTGATGACCGAAAAAAAAAAAACAAAAAATCACGGAGTGAAGCAAATTATTCTCACGAAAAAGCAAAAACTTTACCGATCTTGATGATAAGACCCTCCTTTTTACATTATTTCGAAGATTTCTTCCAACGGTTGCCTTTGAAAAATACACAAATTACTTAATGTTAGACACCATTATAAATTTTAAAATATATAAGTATCCTTAGATAAATACTACAGCAGCATTGATACTCATGATAATTTCGATTTATGTCGGTAATTATACAATTTTAAAAAAAATTTAAGAATATTTACGTAATATCAAAGTCTTTAGATATTAAAGATATAACCAACTCTTAAAGAGAACTATAAATTTAATACATTATATAAAAAAAATTAACAAATTCCTATTAATAGTTGAAAGAACAATCTCTTTTACCTTTTTCCATGTACTTTTTTTTTTCCAAGTTTATAGTAAACCTTCAAAACATAAAAAAGTTTCTTATCCCACGTAATATGCCCTCTTTGTTTTATATACTAATCAACTTGTATATAATATAAATATAAATATAGATACATATAAGCATCTCTTTTTGAAAACGTGAAAACATTTCTATTAAAAGTTTGGAATCATTTATTAATGCAAATACATATAAATATTAAAAGTTTGGAATTGTTTATTAATCAGATCCATATACTTAATAGTAGATACAAATAATAAATTTAAACACAAAACAAAATGTACTAAAATGCGAAATACATTTTTGGAAATTTAGTGAGTGACTTCAAAACGTTTTGTTAAAAAACTAAATATAAAATTTTACACATTATTCTACACTTGTTTTTGTAAAAAACTTGAAATCAATTTTGAATAATGTCAAAAATATCAATTTTTCAACTCTCAATTACTAATGAGTGCCTTGAAAACTCCCCTCAAGTAAAATCTACATTTAGGATATTAATAGGTATTGAAACACTTATTTATGGTTAAGGATATTTGATTTGCGAAATAAAATAAGATATGAATATAATTGTGTGACAAGTAAATTTCATCTAATTTCAATCTTCTTGGTTTTTTTGGTATCTATTTAAACGTTATATTTATTGAAATTATGATAAGAAATAGAAATATAAATATATTTGTACCCCTTTTATAAAATTAATACCTAATAAATATTTGTAAAGTTTAACTTATCTTAGCTATCGACCTTTTATTTTATAATACTAATCAAAATATCTTTTTATAATGTTTATAATATATATTTTTAATTGCTTCTCATAAAAGTATATTAATTTTCACTTCTTAATTCTTATATTACAATCACTATTTTTATTGTAATAATAAAATAAAAAAATAATATATAAATAAGATAATTTTTCAAATGCTAAATTTTTAAACAAATAATGATATGTATCAATTAGATGTAAATAAAATATAAATAGGTTTGAGAAGTAATGTTTATGATTTATTGTTTTTTTTTTAATCTAAAAGATAGATATGAAAATATTTTTAAAAAGATTATATAATAGCTATTGCTAGTTACATAAAGAAATTGTGATTTTCATATTCCATCAATAATAATTATATAAAATGAATATTTCATGCGTCAATAATAATTTTATGAATTAATATTTTACTAATCAAATACATGAATATAATTTTTAGGGAAAATTAACTATTTTATTTCAGCTCGTTAAATTAAATACAGATAAATATGATGTTTGTTTCACGTAATTTTTCCGAAAAGCATAAAAAATATCAAAACATTGATTGAAACAAACTTATTTGATTGGACAACACTAATTTAGTAACCAACCCCAACTCGACAGCAAAAGAAATTCCCGCGTTTTTTTCTTTTCAACGGTGAGGATCTCATCCAAAACAAAACCAACGGATGGATGTAGTTGAACGCACGCAGTTCGAAAATTCACTTTCGGCTAACGATAGAGACTTGAGGCTACATGTACCTTGGGAGTTGGTCCCACATAGTCCTAGAGGTCCAGACTCAGTCTGACTGCTCTGTCGAAGAGCATATGGTCATTCCAATGAGAGACAAGACATTACAAATTAGCTACACACGACAGACTCCATAACAAGAGATAGATAAATAGATAGAAAGAACATAGAAGTTGTGTGTGAGGCTGTCCGAGAGAGAGAGAGGGTGAGAGAGTGTGTGTGAAGTTGTTGGAGTGTGGGAAGTGAAACTCGGAAAGGGGAAAATGACTCGTTTCTTCCTGTTTTAGATAAAGCTAGTGTCTTTTATTCTCTTTCTTTTGATTGACATTTGTAGTTGGGTAGGTTGGGTAGGTTGTTTTGTTCTCGGATAGGTATCCTTTTTGCTTCTTTTTTTTTTTTCTTTAATTATTTTTAATAATGAGAGTTGGACTTGAAGAAAACCAACTGCCACTTCCTCTCTTTACTGTTACCAGACGTCTTGAAGTTTCCTTAGACTTTCAAGGGTTTTTACGGAAGGAGTTCTCTTTGTGGGTATTGGAGAGGAAAGTAGTGATATTTTACTATTGAAGTCTTAACATGTAACATATCTTATGTTTCTCTTCTCAGTAAATAGTCAAAAGTATGTTTCTTGTTAAGAGTATAGATTCTTATTCTCCATGATTGAGAAAAGTAAGCTTTTAGACTAGGTGGGTGTTTGATGATAAAATGATTCTATGCGTCTTGTAGTCCAAAACGTTGATTTATTGCATTTTTTAAAAATTAATTTTGAGGCTCATTCTGCCCTGCTAATGCAAAAACTTTTTTTCTTTCTCATGGAGATTGTAAAAATCTTTCCCCTGTTAAGCAACAAGCACGTCATTTTTGCGGTTTTTCTCTACATTTTGTTGGTTCCTAGTGTTTTAGTACAATGCCACGATAGAATCTTTAGAGAGCTCTCAACAGACACTCAATCTTCCTCACAAACCCCAGAATTAAAGACTGGTTTTAGGAGGATAGTCTTAAGCATTGTTTTAGGAGGTTTAACAGGCATAGTCGGTGCACTCTTGTTTGCTTCTTTTGTTAGAGCTATAGTCATATACCTTCACAAAACCCCAATCCTTAAAGGTCCGGTTATATTCTCCCCAAAAATCTCACCAAAAACTCTTGAGTTAACCCTTTCTAGTGAAAACCACTTACTTGGGTCAAGTCCCAATGGGAAATACTACCGAACCGTTCTCGATAATGGACTCGTAATCGCAGTGAAGCGGCTTGAGCCCTTTGAGACTGGTTCATCCAATGCGCGGAGTAAATCAGTTAAGAGAAAAATTCAGAAGGAATTGGAAGTGCTTGCTAGTTTAAGGCATGTGAATATAATGAGCCTAAGGGCTTATTTGTGTGAACAAGGGAGTTTTTCGCTTGTTTATGATTATGCTCCAACGGGGAGCCTCGAAGACGTAATGAATAGAGTGAGGGAAAATGAGTTGCAGTTGAGTTGGGAAGTTAGGCTTAAGATTGCAGTTGGGATTATTAAGGGGCTTCAGTTTTTGCATTTCGGTTGCAATCCTCAGGTTCTGCATTATGATTTAAAGCCTAGGAATGTGATGCTGGATGGGGAGTATCAACCAAGGTTGGCTGATTGGGGTTTGTCTGAGATTATGCCGCATCTGGATAGAGCCACAGGTTATAGTGCCCCCGAGTGTTTCCAGAATTCCAGGTACCTCATAAATTCTGTTGTCTGGTATTCTATGTTTGTTGGAGAGTTTGTCTATTGATTATAGTGTGCCATGGTATTTATGTTGTGAATTCTGCAGAATTTAAGCTACTGCTATAGGCAGATTTCCAAATTATTATGGCTGTATGGGTGAGACTTAGACGACCAGTCTGATTGTGTTAGTCTGCAAATATTTTAGCAGCTCCTCTCATCTAGAGAAGAGGGTTATCTTTGTTTTACGCATGCGTCCAATACCTTTAGTAATCTTTAAAACGCTTTTTGTATGATAAAAATTATACTTAAAAAGAGGTTTTCTTTCACAAGCAATGAGTTGCTCTGCAATTGACCATATAAGGGGTGTTTGATTCCTATGTAATCAAGGTCATGTTGTTGGGAATTGGATAGACGAAAGTGCTTTGAACAATAAGATGACATCGATTTAAGAAGACTAGGGTTTTCCACTGGCTTCCTTCTAGCTTCCTCAGTATTTTCTTAACTGAAGTTTTCTGAATGCTTTATTTTGGCAACTTTCGAACAAAATTATTTTTTGTGTACGCTTAAAAGTCCTATTTCCAATTTATTTAGTGTAATCAAACACGAGATTCTGATTCTGGAAATTTTCAGTCTGCTTCAAGGTGAACTAAACAAGCCCTTAGGCATCCGTATTCTGTTGGCTACAATCCCTTTTGACCACCTATCATTTTGTATATACTGGGATTTGGATTGTATTTTAATAAATTACTTTGATCGGCATGGAAATTGAAAGATGCAACTGACAAGCAGGTACAACGATAAGAGCGATATCTTCAGCTTTGGGATGATACTAGCAGTTCTGCTAACTGGCAGAGATCCCAGTGACCCCTTCTTTGGTGAAGCAGCCGGTGGTGGTAGCTTAGGACGGTGGCTTCGGCATTTGCAACACGCTGGGGAGGCACGAGAAGCATTGGATAAGAGTATTCTTGGTGAAGAAGTGGAAGAAGACGAGATGTTAATGGCCGTGAGAATCGCTGTTGTGTGCCTGTCTGATTTCCCGGCTGACAGACCGTCTAGTGAGGAGCTTGTTCCCGTGCTTACCCAATTACACAGTTTTTAAAACAAAGGCGAGTGGTGTATAAAATTTCTAGATCCTTCAATTTTAGGATTATGGAATTCATGATCTAAGAATGGATTGTGGCGATTATAAGGTAAGAAGCTACTATACTTGTTAGTTCTGCTTCATTCGTATTAGCATGGGTTCGTTACATAGTTCTGCTTCATAACGTGCTGCTCTATTTGCTATGATCTCCTGGTTTGTGGTTGATAGAAGTAGTTTAAGGGATGGTCTTTATCCCTACAGACGGTGAAGATAGTAATCTGATTATGTTAATATGCTCGTACTGAATGGGGGTCTTCAGCTGTACTCGATCGATCGAATCGACCTACTCCTGCTGTAATGAAAATACGACTCCTCTTATTCATGGTTTTAGCAGGTTCAATGAGAAGCCCTCTCTCAGGAATTATATGTTATCGTGAGTCTTTTCTGAACCATTGTACCATTAGGGTATCTCTTCATTAAGAATTTTATGTAGCAAAGCATATACAGCTGTCCTGTTTTTATTCATAAAGTAAGTGACAAAGTGCAAATCACGCGAGCAGTACAGACTAGGAAACATGTAAAATCTGGTAAAATGAAAATGGGTTAAGTAGATATTATATTTCTGTTCCTTTTTCTTTTTAATATAAATTTTGCATATGTATATAATATATATATATATATATATGCATATTCTTAACGGTTTGTGTAATTGAAAAATGCTGGTTAAGAGGCTAAAAATAGAAACTTTTCCTTTTCCTTCTTTCCGTTTATCTAATCCTTGCGTGTTTTTTATTGAGTAAATTATAAATTTCTTCTTTTGTCCTTTATTTAAGAAATTGTGTGATGTCCAAATTTTTATAAAGAAAAAAAATATTTGGGTCTAAACGCATAATTTAAAAATGAAAGAGCTAAGAGCACATAACGCAAACAAAAGTGGGTTTAGAAATTCATCTGTACAGGTTGCTTCGTCTCGGTATATAATTGGGTAATTGTAATATGGCTCATGTATTTAATTAGGTTTGTGTCTAAAAATCTCAAATTGTAATATGGCTCGTTTAGTAGTTGCGAGTCCTGTAATTTCAGAGTCATTTGTCGCATATAATTTACGGCATACATGAAAGTTATGTTGTCCAATCATAGTGATATTTCATGCGTCAGTCTAAGGAGTAAGATGAGAACATGCTATAGGTCCAACGAATATCATAAAATAACTATATTATAGTTAAATATATATAGTTAATTTTATTAAATTATAGTTTATTATAATTTATTTGTTGTAAATACGAAATTAAGGTAATAAAAATTAATCAAATTTTACAAATAAATTATTTGTATTCTGAAATTATAAAATGATAAAAATGAATACGTAGAAATGGAATGTGTGCTTTAGGTATAATTGTTATGGAAGATACTCAGATTTTTGTTTTTCACTAATTTTAATTTTAGTTTTAGTTTTTAAAATAAGGGTTAACTCAAAAATAATAAAAAAATAATAAATGAAGAAAATGCTAAAAATGAAAAAAAAAAGAAAAGGTTACGAAGATTTTTTAATTTTTAGAAAGAAATTATTTCTAGATTATATTTTAGTTTAGTTTAAATAAATATTTTTTAAAGTTACATAATTTAAGTATAATTTAATTATATTAAAGATTAAAATATAGATTAATAGTTTAATAAATAAGTATTAGAGTATTGATATTAAGATTACTTAAAGTTTTGAGTTTGAATCATATTAGATATTTAGAGATTTTTTTTATTATTTTTTACATAAAAAAACGAGTTGAACATAGGATTTATATTTAATCAAAAAATATTTAAATTTAATTTGATTTTTATTAAATTAAATTTAAATTGATATAAATGATTCATATTTAATTTAATTTTTTATCAAATTAGATATAATCGATATAAATAGATACAGTTTGATGCGGTTTGTTTTGGTTTGATGCGATTTGTTTTGAATTTATAAAGAAAAAAAAAAAAAAAACTTCTTCGGCCAATCCTAGTCTAATCACAATTCATGCATCGACGAATACATCACAGTGCATTCACAATTCCATCCATAGAACCACATCAGTCCAATGTCAGGCAATATCACCAGTAGCCAACAGATAGTAAAAATTGCTCCCAGCCCCCTACGGCTAGTAACCAAACCCAATTAGCCACACACTTCACCAATTGATTCGTACGGATCAAGCACCCTTATACGTGTTTAGCCTTACCTAAACGCCCTTGATTACTCCTATTGTTGCGCAATCAACTGTGGCTGTCGCTCCAAGCTTCACCACACAATTCAACTACGCATGCTAGGAACCTTTCCACAATTTGCACTCCATGGCCGCATTCATCGCGCACGCTCACTCCACTCTCACTTGAACATACGATTGGGAAACCTCCGACATCACAAATGACGCTTCCAAACCAATACATAGTCTTTACTTCTTTGTCAACTCCATGCAGCAATAATACTCGGTACGGCTACCATACATCGCATGCCATACTGCTTCACTCATGTTGTTGTAGCACTTCTACGCAGCACGCGACACACCATCCACTGCACCAATCAATGCACACTCTATGATCAAACACCTACGGCTCAGCGTCCTTACTGATCGTCTACCTACAGCACCAACAATCAACTTTGCACATTGCTAATCAAGTCACCGACACACAAACACTGCTTGCCTACTGAGCAATAAGTCACCACACATGATCAGCAACCACTGCATCGCCGTTGTGCATCGTGCTCACCGCACCAGGCACACTGTCATGCCATACGTCGATTTGCGAACTATTCACGGGTGACACTCCACTGCGGTATCGATTCAGCAACACGTCGCAAGTCTGTAAGCTTACAATCTCACACAAGCATACAGCTTCTCCAATATCATAGCCGAAATCGAGCCCAGGTTAGTTTCCTTTTGATTTGTTAATTAATTAGTTAATCAATTTATTATTATTATGATGTTATTATGTATTAATCCTTAGCTATTTAATATAATATATATATATATATGAGCATATTAGTTAGGGAATTTTTAATATTAGTTTGATATCAAGTTTTTTCCTGATGTAGTTATTTTATTTAGGTAGATATGTGTATATATTAGCTTAAAATTCTTTTAGACTAGGTTTTTTTAAGAGGTTACTCATATAGAAAACTATTTTGTTTTTTAGCTTAAGTATTCTTTAGCATTATGTTTTTTAGAAATCCTCACATAAAAGTTTATTTTTATTAAGAATAAAAATTAATAAAAAAATAATTTTTTTACAAAATGATTATAATGCTCTAGAGAGTTTTTTTTTTAGTCACCTTGGAGTTAAGACCTTTTAGATTTTTTTTTTAGTAAACCGAATCAGTTAAACACTTAAATTTGGTCAATTTTTAAAATTAAATTAAACAATACACTAAAATTTTTGAAAAGAAATATGATCGTTTAGTCCCACTTAGTGGGTACATAAGTACCTTCAAAGTGACGATAAAATTTGTATAAACTTAGGTTTCTTTTTCTTTTGATTTTTCATTTTTAAATATTATAATTAGAAGAATAATCCTAATTTCAGTAAATAGATAGCGATATCCGTTAAAGTTTAATAGGTTAGCTCCCAAATTCGAAATTCTCTGGTTTTTCATTTAAATTAAAATCAAAGATCGGTAGCTAAATTGTAACTAATCTATCCAATTGATTATGATTTTTTTTTTCAATTTCGGTCAGGTGACGACTTCAAAAACTTTTCCTAAATAAGAAACCAAAATTTTTCAATTTTTTTTATCGAGGATTAATATTAAATGAGTTAGAGTTTAATATTAATCGGAAATAGAGAAACTAATTTTAAATAGAAATCGAAAAATCAGCCTCGATAGTTATATATTCGAAAATGCTTAAAATACCCGAAAATATGCATGATTAATTGAAAATTAATAAGAAAAATAAGGAAAAATTAATAAAACATTAGATTATCATGTAATAGAGCATGATCTAGAAAAGGGATAGTTGTTCATAAAGGAAATAAGCTGAAGACACCTTAATATGCTTGGAAATCTTGCAAATATATGTAGAGCAGAGAGAAACTCTCATTTTGCATAATTCAATATAGGAAAAATCACCAAACTTCATTACAACATCACTGAGTCTTAGGAATCAGGAAAAAGTTGGAAAACTAAAGATTAGTAAAGAATAATTCGAGAAAATCCAAAGAATCAAAACTATGCTAAGAAAAAAAAAAGAAAGAAATTGAGTTATTGAAAGAAACACAAGTTCGGAGAGTTGTTGAAAGTGAACCACTATCACCATTCAATAGTGGTAGCATCTAATTAGGCCAATAAGGAGAGGGTAATAAATGGTAGTTGATGGTGTTTTTTTGGTGAGTTTCAAATTCCATCTAATTTTCATACAGTTTTTGAAAATATAAAATTAGGAAGGGAAATGTTGAAAAAAAATTATTCTAGAATATTTTTTAATCCACTATTTAAGAAAAATATCATATAACAAAAATTTTGAATAAATATGTAACCTTAAAAAATTGTGTAAAATTGAATAATTTTCAAAGTTGTTTAAAGTAATTATATTGCTGTTGTTTTGAAATCAAATATTTTTTAAAACTTCCCAATACTGCATGTATAAATCTTATGAAGAGTTCTTGACCAAAAATATTTTTCATGACTTTTCATAATTTGGTAAAAATGCTATTTTTCTAATATTTTTTAGTAATAAATTCTGAAGAAACTTATTTATACCAATTCTGGAGCTTATCAGTATTATATATTAATGGGGATAGTGATATGAAGTTAATTGGATTGAATGAAATTTGAGATATATATATAAATAATTAATTAATTGTAGACTACATGCATTAAGGTAAAAACATGAGGATTTGGAGAGTTTAAGTGATACGATAGTCATAAGTTTGATGAACCTATTATATGATTGCGATTTATCATGCTTGTAACTTGAAAAGAGGTACTAGAGCAATTCGCTTGGAGTAAATATGCAAATTGATTCTATTCAAAGAGTTATTCGAATAGTTGATATTGGTAAAAAAGTGATTTAAATTCTTGGTACAAATACTTAATTAAGGGGTTAGCTAATATAGGGATCTTGAATATAATTATGTCAGGGTCTTCATTAGAATGATGTTTAGTAAAAGAAACATGATTGTGATAATTTTAGAAATATGTTTAGAAAGTTAGTGGATGTAAGAATTTTAACTTTAAATACATTGGAGCCTCATTTAAAGAGTTATTTGGTGAAAAAAACATGATTGTAATGATTTTAGAAACTTGAAAAATGTTGCAAACTATAATGCAAAAGGAAATAAAAAAATTAAAGGTGTTTCTCTTAAGGAATTGGAATCAAAGTGGACAAGTAGATGTATAGCACTGGGTTTGTATGAGAGAGAGATTAAGGATCCAATTAGATAGGTTGTAATAGGGGTTTCGACCTGCTTGATGTAGTAAAAACCCTATAGGATATTTCTCGATAGTGTTTTATGCAGGTTTTGAGAAATACCTAAAAACTCTATAGGGTTTTAGGGTTTTTAAAAAATCCATTGAGAGACTTGCTACTCGGTAAGAAATAATTTAAGTATTTATAAGAAACAAACAATAAAAAAAAAAAAAAACTAGTAAGTTTCTAGATTTTATACTTTTGATTAAATATGAACATGATATCATTATGTTTTATTATAATAAATATAACATAAAGCAAAAGATTGATTCTTTTGAGTTCACACTATTATGGATATATTGCTATATTATGATATGCAAGTATTAATTTGCTTTGCTTATAAAGCTGATTCTTTTATTCAAGACTTGTTTATTTATTTTCTTTTTTTCTTTTTTTCTTTTTTCTTTTTTTGTCAGTAGGATGGTATTTTCTCCCCTTATTATAGAGCAGAACTATGTAGGTAATGATTATAAAAATGTTCATATTCTAATGTATACAATTTTTTTTGTTTTCATAGTATAAAACCAATTCTTTTCTCAACAAGAAAACATCAGGATTTGATTAAGTCATACTTCTAGAGATTTTCTTTACTTCTAACAAGAATGAGAAGCTTATTGATTGTTTGAATAAATTTTAGGCAATTTCTAGTCCAACATTTCATTGCTACTTCATAATACTACTTTGCATTTATAGATTTTTAGTGTATTGCTTTTTCTAATCTTTACATTGCCTATTTAATTTGTATAATTAAATTTATGTAACTTATCGATAAGGAAAAAAAAGAAGGAAGACAAATTTTGGGTTCAAGAACCGGGCTCCTCAATAGTCTTATTTGGCTAGTTTTTGGTACGGTTTCAGGATACTCTATAAGTAATAAGACAAGTGCTAGGATTGCCAAACCTATCTTAAACCAATCCCAATTACATCCTTAAGAGAGATGTGCATAGGGGAGAACAAGAGAAAATACTAGCGAAATAAGATAATATGGTATGTATTCAATTACAAATTTTAGAAAACTTATTTTCAAATGGGTTCACGGTTCATATTTCAAACATGTGTGCGGGTTTATTTATTAAATGGGTTTTGTGTCTACATACTAAACTTGAATACTGATATATTTGTAGATGGGTTTAAATAAATTTGATTTATTTATTAATTATAACAAATTTTACCTAAATAAATTTATTTATAATTATACTGTATCGTATTTATTATGGTGAGTTAAGCGTTAATTGCCGGTCAACCATTTATCATTTTTCTTTACATTACTTATTTTTAAAATCTTACTAAACATAAGCATGTGTAAAGAATAAAGGTACGCAAGCGGAAGAAGATGACAAAAGCATTGAAATGTTCTTTTTTTTTTTTTTTTTGGCAATAATCTCAAACAAAAATAACATATGGCGAGGATGCTTGATATGGAAAGGCAATGCTGAGTGAAATTGTCAAGTGATAATCCAGGTTATCATCGATGTCTGCTGCGTGTTGTAATCAATGCATAGTTCTTTATCGTGTAATAATTATTAATAGGTAAGATCATGATTATGAATGTGGCGACGAAAGAGGGCAAGGCTCAGCTCAGCGCATTCTCCAAAAGAAAAGATGTATTCTTCTTTACAGCTGTGGCCTATGAAATTACTTTTGGACTGAAGTTTCACAAAAATGAGAAGCAGGACGCTCCGCTTATCTTTTTAGCGTCACACATCCAAATCTATGATTCCAGATTTGGCTAATCATTTACCTCATCAAAAACTTACTTTTTCTTCATTGTGATCCTCTCAAATTTTATGAATTAGCAAATTAATGATTAATATTATTTAAAATTTTCAAATATTTTACAATATTATTATGTAGTCTTATTTTTTTTTTTCATGTGATTTTAACCATTAATTATATATAGTAATATCCAAACAAAGAAGTTTATAAAAATTAAAAGAATGTTTAAACTTACACTTAGTTCAAGTTTTATCTTAAGGATTCTTTTAATGGGAATAACACAATTCCATTTGCCAATATGTTGTGTGAATCCCTCTTCTATCTTCCATTTCCATGATAAAATTACTTTCTTGAATTAATTCTAGATGCTATATGATGAAAACAATTTGGTCTTCCTTGATAGGTTATTAGATGCGGAATTTTTCAATAAACAAAATGGTTTTCCACTTGTTAATAAGAAATTTTGCACATGGATCCTTTAGTCTCATGCCGAACTGTTTAGACATTGGACTGACCTAATTGAGCCCAATAACAAAGTGATCACTAGCACCTAACTTGATTTGATTAGTAACCATTTAGCCTGAAGAGTCTCCTAATAAGGATCTAATGCACACTTTACCCTTGACTTGGTGTCAAGATGATCATAACGGTCACAAAACAAGCTGATAAGGCCCCAAGACCTAATCAACAAACATATCCCTATAACTTGGAAACAAGTTGGTTTGCACGACCTTACTATACAAATCTTGTGGATGTACCATCGTGTTAAATATGCTCTCTGATTCACTGCGACCATCCTCTATAAATATCCTTAGGCACTCCAATAGTAAATCGCCTTGACTTCTTTATGCTCTAAGCTTACTCTAAGCCTACTTTAAGCTTTCTAAGTTTTCTTGCATACTCTCTTATAATCAAACACTAACTTAAATATCAAAGTGACCACACTGGATAACTCCTTGAGGCTCCTCACTGTATTATCTTTTGCAAGCCTACTGTATACTTATGCAAAGTGCAGTCATCTTATACTCTATTAGTAGAATCTTACTAATGACATTTAGCGCCGTTTGTAGGAAACTAACTCATTTTGTTTCTCAAACCACCAAACACTTTTCCTTTAGTACATTCTTCTTACTTCGACTACTATGTCAAGAACTATCAACCTAAATGACCACCAACCCTTAGTTGAGCCCATTGTTAAACAACGCTGACTAGAGTAGCTAGAGAAGACCTTCAAAGTGTTGTTGGTTAAAAACACTCAAATGGAGGCTCAAAACAAGGAACTACAAGCTAGGTTGGATAAGGTGGAAAAGTAGAGCAGGGTGCCTTCCCTTGTCGATGTCGTGGATGCCTGAGGTAACCAAAATTGCAACCCCTAGTAGGAGGAGTATAGGGTACCTTAGTCACATCCTAGCAAGCATCGTTTATGGCTATCCATAACTGTGCTATTGTAGACAATGAGCAAGTGGTTGACTCTCATGAGGGTGTCACTTACTCTATAATGCATAGATGCCATATGACTGATAACACCAACTTAAATGGGCTCTACAAACAGTAAAGAGGCTTTTCAAGAAGCGAGAGAGCAAAACTATTAAAGTTGTTGGCTAGGTCATTAGCAACAAAACCCCCTTCACTAGGGGAGTTCGGGATGAGTTCTTTCCTTCAAACTCTAAACTTCCAACCTTAGACTAGTATGACGGAATGGGTGACCCAAACGATCACCTACTCTACTTCCGCACCCTTATGAACCTTAATAGTCATGGAGATGCCATCATGCATAATGTCTTGTCAGGTACCTTAAGGAAGGCAACTCGAACTTCATTTAACCACCTACCTAAGAATTCTATCTCTTCATTCAAAAAGCTCGCTTGTTGCTTCAGTCTACATTTCTAAGCTAGTATGCCCCTATATAAGGACATGTCGTCCTTGTACTTGATTCACTAGAAGGAAAGGGAAACCCTTCATGAGTTCTTTGCACAGTTTGACAATTCTATAATTGAGATTCCTTAACTAGACAATGGAGTTGTTGCTAATGTTGCCCAGCTTAGCATAAGCCATTTGGAGATTTCTTTTACTTTATCTATAAGAGCAAGCGAAAGACCCTAGCTAAGTTCTAGTAGAAGGCCTAAATGTATATAGATTAGGAGGATAATATCCAAAAATAAGGGGTCTGTTAAAGACCACCTTGAAGGGGGAAACCCCAAAGACCAAAAGGGCCTACCCCCCATTCTTGTGCATTTTCAACATGGACCTTTCAACTAGCCTCTTGGCAAGTTGTACATAGAGATTCATATGAGGGGTTTGATTTAGAAACCCTCCAAAATGAGGGGCAACCTCAGCCATTGAAATTTAGATAAATATTATCAGTTCCATAAAGACTACAGCTACACCACAGACGAATGCTTTCAACTGAGGAATGACATGGAGTATGGTATCTAAAGAAGCTACTTTAAGGAATATGTCGCTAACGCCATGACAATGGCGAGAGGGCTCCCTAAAGATGACAAATTGAGGATGCCCAAGCAGAAGACAACATAGATCATTGTAACAATTGAGCCTTTAATGGCGTTATCAACATCATAGTTAGGGGACCTCACCTTAGGAGCTAGACGAGCTATAGTAGCTTAACTAATGCCTTGTCTAAAGTGATGTCAGTAAGGGAGAAGAGGTAAAAGCAAGATACCTCTATCTCCTTTTCTATAAAAAATATTGAGGGAATCAACGCCTCTCACCAGGATGGTCTTGTAATAGGGGCGAAGATCTTAAGATTTAAGGTCCTGAAAATCATGGTCGATACTAGCAGGTCGATTGACATCTTCTTCAAATACACTTACAACATGATGCGGAAGAAGTTACCCATGCATATGAAGCAATACCATCACGACCAAATCGACTTCAATGGAGGGATCGTACAACTTAAGGGCATTATCGCCCTTAATATGAAACTTGGTGACAATGACAATGTTGCCAGGTAACTAATGAAGCTTGTAGTGGTAGACTACCTATCCTCCTACAATATGATTTTGGGACAACTAAGCCTCACCAGCTTCAAAGTCATTATGTTGTCCTTTCATCTTAAGGCTTAATTCCCTACTCCGATTGGGGCAAAAATCTATTGGTGTGTCCAGAAGCTCTCAAGAGAGCTTGATGTGAAGGCAGTTAAAGGAGACGATATCTTCGTATTGGAGATTGGGCTATAGGAGAAATTGGTTGAGAGAGGCGAATTGGGTGAAAAAACAGAAGAGGTGCAAATCAACAATAATCTCAATTAGACCACAAAGGTTGGGATCAAGATGCCTCCCAAGTTGAAAGAGGCTATTATTAAGCACATATAGTCTAACATAAATAGATTCGCTTGGTAACTATCGGACATGCTCAACATACAAACTGACCTGGCAACCTATAACCTTAAAATTGATGATAAGATCTAGTGTGTTAAGCAAAAGAAGAGGTATTTTACCCTAGAATGGCAAGCTGTAATTAAGGGGGAAATACAAAAGCTACTAAAGGCTAGCTTTGTTTGGGAGAAAAAGTACTTGACCTGGCTAGCAAATGTCATGCAAGTTAAGAAGAAAAATGAGAAGTGACAAGTATGTGCCAATTACACCAATCGAAATTAGGCCTGCCTAAAAGACTGTCTTCCCCTCCCAAAGATGGATTAGTTGGTAAACTCCATGTCAAGCCATGCTTTACTGAGCTTCATAGATGCCTTCTTGAGTTATAACTAAATCAAGATGGACCCAAAAGATGAAGTCCACACCTCTTTCATTACAAACTTCGGCACTTACTACTACATAGTAATGCCTTTTAGCCATAAGAACATTGGAGTAACATACCAGCGGATATCGACCAATTTGTTCAAGCCCCAACTCTAGCACAATACAGATATTAATGACATGATCGTCAAAAGAGAGCGACCTAATGACTACATTAAAGACTTATAGGAGGCCCTTGATAGAATGAAAATGTATAACATGAAGTTGAATTTCCAAAAATGCATTTTTTGAGTAGCTTCTAGTAAGTTTTTGGGCTTCATGATCACTTAATTTGGCATTGAAGCTAATCCTGAGAAGATCACTACCATAAGAGACATGAAGCCCCTTGCTATTGTGAAGGAAGTACAAAAGCTCGACGGCATGATAGCTGTGCTGACCATGTTCGTCTCTAGAAGTATGGACCAATGTATAGAGTTCTTTAAAATTCTCAAGAATGATGTGTCTAAGAGCTCAGTTAATTACTAAGGCTTACATAGGAGATAGTAATTAGCTGGATCCTTTAAGATATCAAAGAAAGCGGAAAAGGGTTAGCAAACATAGTAGCTTTCATGAAGCTTTTCTCGAAATATGACTTACTTAGGAACACTACATGACTTAGTATTTCACTTAATAGGATATACAAGTTGATACTAAGGTCCACTCACCACTAATCTTGAGTTACCCAACATGATTAGATAAGAGTGTGAAAAAGGTTGTACTTGGAGAGTGGTGTTTGGAAAGAATAAAATATTCATTAACAATATTGTGTAAGATGATTGTGGTTACAATAAAAATGATTATTTATAGTAATTCTTTTAGGGAAACAATATAATAATGGAAAATTAGATAAAGGATAATGTAAGAAGAAGATTCTTAATACAAGCAAAAAGGGTAAATATGATAAAGGATAAAAAGGAATATAGTATAAATGTCAGAATAAGTAAGGGATAAGTGGTAGCTTACCAATGGGTTCGTATTTTGGAATCTTGAGGAGTTGTGGCCGAGTTATGTTGGTGTTTGGGTTGCTCCTAATGATCTGTATTTAAGGCTACCGAGGTGATTGAATAAGGTCATAGCTCAACAAGGTAGGATAAGAGAGCTTGGCATACATGGATATCATCTTCAACACTTAGCAGGTTAACACCTAAATAGTGGACCAAGTGGAGTAAAGCATGTCTGAGCTGGGCGCTCAAAGAGTTTAGCAAACTGCTATCCTGATATTGAAGCTCGTTAAGGCTAGGTTGAGATGCTTAAATCCTTTTAACAAGTCCTTATAAACCTCTTAGTTAGGCTTAGGTGATAAGTCTTAAGGTCGGCAATTTATCAACTCCTAAAGCATGTTGAAGATTTTCCCTTAAATCTTAGTTATCTTCTTTTACTAGGATACAGGGCATTAGATCAGACACATTTAGGTAGGGGATACCCCATAGCCTTTAGGAAACTCCAGCTCATAAGAGTTGTCATTTATCCTCCATAGGACTTTAAAGGGGCCATTTGATTTGCTGGACAACTTGCTTATCCTCTATCTTGGGAATTGTTCCTTACTAAGATGAACCTAGATAAGGTCTTCTATTACCTTGCTTTCGTTATTGAGCAACCAACTTAGATAGCTGCTTCACAACTTTCTGATGCAGTTTTTGAAATTCCTCAATGCGCTACAAACATGATTAGCTTTCTCCTTAAGAGGTCAAGTTAATAATCATGTCTAATGGCAAGTTTGGATTAAGTTGATAGACAACCTAGAAAGGCGATTTTCCTATCGAGTTATGGGAGGAGCAGTTATAAGCGAACTCAATGATGAGTAGGCATAAATCTCAATCATGTAGATTCTTCCTCATAGTAGCTCGAAGGAGACTCCCTACAATCCTGTTCAATACCTCAATTTGGCTATCTGTTTGTAGGTAACAAAAAGTACTAAACATAAGTTTAGTGTCAAGCTTCTTCTATAGTGTTCATCAGAAGAAGATAGTGAATTTCGAGTTACAATCTGAGACAATACTCTTTAGAATGCCATGTAGCCACACAATTTCCTACAAAAAGAGATTAGCAACAAATAAAGCATTATTAGTTTTGTGGCAAGGGATGCAATAGCTCATTTTGCTGAATTAATCAACCACCACCATAATAGAATTATGTTTCTGAGGTGTTCTAGGTAGGCCGAGCATGAAATCAAAGCTTAAATTAGTCTATGGCCGCTCAGGTATGGGCAAAGGTGTATATTCTCCATATGGCTCCTTACACACCTTGCAATGTTTAAGAATTTTACACATATCCTTTATTATCCTAGGCCAATAGAAGTGTTCTTTCAACAGCTCGACAGTTCTCTTCTTACTAAAATGGCTAACTAAGCCTCCAACATAGGCTTCTCGTAAAAGTAATTCCCTAACAGAATTGCTTGGCACATAGATTTTCCATCCCTTTATCAGAATTCCTTGACTCAAGTAGAACCCATCCACTACTCCTCTAATATTGTACTTAGCCACTAGTGGTCTGAAGTATGGATCATGCTCATACTGATCAGGTATAGTACCAAACCCAAGCATTCTAGCTTGTAGAGATGTAACAAGAACATGTCGACAAGAAAAGGCATCGACTACAATGTTTGCACTTCCCTTCTTGTACTATATATATAGCAAAAGGTTTTTAAGAATTTAACCCAATTTAGCATGACATTGGGAGAGTTTCTATTGGCTTCAGAGGTATTTGAGGGACTCATGGTCTATGTAAATAATAAAATTTCTTGGTAGTAAGTAATGTTGCCAATTTTGAAGAGCTTGGACAAGCAAATAGAACTCCTTGTCATATAATGAGTAATTTAAAGTGGCACTTTTGAGCTTCTCACTGAAAAATGTAATAGGTCGATGTCCTTACATAAGGACAGCATCAAACCTACTCTTGAAGCATCATACTTCAATTGAAAAACTTTCTTGAAGTGTAGTAGCACAAGTAATAGGGTAGAAGTCAACTAAGATTTGATCTCATCAAAATTACTTTAGGCTTTCTTGAGCTACTTGAATTTAGAGTTCTTCTTGGTTAACTCAGTCAGTAGGGTAGCTATGGAACTAAAGTCTTGAATGAATATTTGATAAAATGAAGTTAGACCATGAAAACTCCTTACTTCGGCAACACTAGTAAGTGTTAGCCATTTAAGAATGGCTTAGACCTTCTCATCATCAACCCTGACACCTCCTTTAGAGACAACATATCATGGAATACCACCTCATTTTGACAGAACACGCATTTCTTCAAATTGTCGAAAATTCGTTTAGCTTAAAGAATATCAAATACTGATCTCAAATGCTTAATATGAGAATTGAGGTTAATGTTATACACTAAGATGTCTTCAAAATAAACTATAACCCACTTTCTTAGCAAAGACCTTAAAACATGATTCATAACTTGCATAAAGGTTCTTGGTACGTTTATAATTCCAAACAGCATCACCAACCATTCAAATAGACCATCTTTTCTCTTGAAAGTAGTCTTCTACTCATCTTTAGGTCTCATTTTGATCTAGTGGTAGTTGCTCTTTAGATCAACTTTTGAAAATATCTGCGCACCATATAACTCATCCAACATATCATTTAATCATGGAATCAGATATCAGTATTTGGTAGTAATCTTGTTAATAGCTCGATTATCAATGCACGTTCTCCATGACCCTTCCTTATCCAACATTGGGATTGCTAGCATATCTATGCCCAATCAACTCATCAACTTATCACTTCAACTTGGCTGCTCACTCAAGATTAAGCTTATAAGTAGGTCAGTTAGGCAGGGTAGCTCTAAGCTGGAGGTCGATGCAATGCTTTATACCTCTAACTAGGGGTAAACCTCTTGGCAGCTCAACAAGAAATAGGTCGGTATAATCTTAGAGCAAGGTTTGCACCTCAACTAGTAATGTTCTAACCTCTTCAAGCTCAAGTGATCTTCTAACTAATAAAAGTACAAACTCCTCCTTAACATCCTTAGAAAACTGCATTCCGGAAATGATGGGAATCAGCCTCCGACTATGTCCATGCCAAGGTTGACCTATCTAAAGCCAACACTAACCCTCTAGAAGAAGATGTCGACCTATTTTAACTCGAGGCCAAATAGTTCAAGGCTGAGGCCGAACAGCTTTCACCAAAACTAAGCAATTGATAGAAGACCATGGGGAAGAAAAGGAGCCACTCGAAATAAGTCTATTGTCTGCCGAGAAGATGAGAGAGCACATAACCGAGGACTCGGGACCAAGGAACCACTCGGTACAATCCCAAGAGATTAGTACTAACTAATTCTAGCACTCGATAATTATGCGCTGACCTTTTTAGTGTCTCGGCCAAGTATTGCGAGACTTCAAGAGCTCCTCCTCGAACTTGGACATCCAATTACCAACCTGTCCGATTCAAATACTACTCCTTCTAAGACATATTGAGTGATTACATGCTGACTTTCCCTATAAAACACACAATTTTGTATTTTTGTACAGGTTTTCTGTTATTTTATTTATGGGCCCAATTCTTTAGGGTTTGAGGTCTTGTACATTATTTATAGTTTTGTCATCAGGATTTAGGACTTAATATAAATAGTAACTTTTGTAAAAATTTGATACATGAAGATATATGACATATACGAAATTAGACAAAAAAGTATATTCTTGTGTTTAGAATCTTTTCTCTTTTTAAGTAAGGCTACTCTTGAGCTAGCATTTGCTGGATTATCAAGTATAGATTAAGCTCTTTAATCTCTCCCGTGTTCTCATTGATCTTAACCTTAAGATTATGGTAAACCCCTTCATTTGAACCGGTTAGTGAGTTGCATTTAAACTTCATATGAATTTCGAGCAACATAGTGTTCGTGAGTTGTATTGAACACTGTTTTGAGCTCAAACTCCTAATTGTGTTTGTGTCTTAGTGCATGATATCCATTCATATTCACCGTCAAAACCAACCATCTCAGTTTCTATCTGTCAAACCCATTCGCCCCATTTTAGGTTTTCGAGATCTGCTGCAGTTGATCCTTATCAAGAAATCATCAAGGACTTCTTCTACAAGGATTTGGAAACCTTGACTTAAGGTTCTTGAACTTCTCTTAGGCTCATAGGAGTCGGTATAACCTTCTTCCCATCCTTTTAGAATATATAAGTATTCCTATATCCATCGGGAAGCACTTTCAAATCAAATAGCCAAGGTCTCCTATTAGTATGTGTGAAGCACACATGGGTAGGACATCGCACATCACCTTATCCTTATATCCGTCATCACTAGTGATCGGCACTCTGAATTGCTTAGAAATAGGCAGATCTCTCTTCTCATTAAGCCAGTGAATCTTATAAGGCTTAAGGTGTGAACAAGTCAGCAACTTTGAAGCCTTCACTACTCCTTGTGCTATGACATTGGTATAACTCTCTCCATCGATGATCAAAGCACATAAATTAATATTCACTTAGCAATTCATATTGAAGAGATTCTCTCTTTGCTCATTCTCATTAGAGGTAAAGGTATTGAGAGATCTTCGTAGAACTATACAGCATTCTCCCATTTCAGATCGAGTCAAGGAGTCAGAATCTTCTTAAAACTCATCTAGCAAATGATCAACACCCACCTCTTCTTATCTTTCACTTGTACTCTCCACTTCAATTAGTTGGGTCTTACCCTTGATAGTCATCATACGCTTATTCAGGCATTAACTAGTAACATGTCCGAAACCAAGACACTTAAAGTACTTGATTTCTTTAGTCCTGCTTAACCCCTTTAGGTCTACTCAGTATTTAGTCTTGATGATCAACCTTGAAACTATAATGGGCTTAGTTATATCTAAGTCAGTTGGGTATATTAGTTCTACTCGATAATCTTGGTATATTGCTTGATGCTCAATTGAGTTGATTTCCTTTCTTCCTTTCGACTATTTAGGCCAATCAAATGGTCTCATCTAGACTCCTAAGCCTCTATACTTCTACTATATTACCAATCTTAAGCTTTGAGCTAGAAATAAATCTGGCCACAGTTCAAGCTTTTGGCTCATCAACATCACAACAGATTATTAGCAACTTAAACTCTCAAACGTACTTATCTATAGATCAGCTACCCTACTTGAATTCAAGAAGACATCGAAAGTTGTCTTGCTTATAATGTTCAGGCACAAATCTACTCAAAACTCCCTTCATCTCATTTTAGGTTCAGATTTCTTGTTGAGCTCGCTAACGTACATTTTGCAGTTTCTTCAACTACATTACTACATACCTAAAAAATTCTAAAGTAGCTACTAAAATATGCATTAAGTCTTTATAATCATAGAAGTCAAATATCTTCTTAATCTTCTCCTCCTAGTCTAAGCAATCATCAGCATTACCAAACCATTAAAGCTCAAAATCTACACTTTAGGACGTTTAGCTCCTTTGGGAGCACATAGCTTATGCTCTTCAAGTCGGTCATATTACTCTTCCTCCTCCCCATACTCTTTACCTTCATCTAACTTAAGTCTCCTCCTTGTAAACGTCTCATCATGTTAGGGTAGAGCTAGGTTGACATTAACAGCTTCTAGTGCTCTATGCTCAACTACTTGTCTTCTTACCCTATCTCTTACATCTCAACCTTGTTCATCTACTCTCTTTTGAGGCTTAGTCTTTACTACCCTTTGTACAGATACAACCAGGTTGGTTACAATAGTAACAAGTTTTTCTAATTGCTCGTTAGTAGTTTACAGGGTCTGTTGAGAAACACAGCCATGACCATAAATATGACTCTCAACATCATTAATCTCTCCTTAAACACTAAAGTTCCATATTCTTATAGTAAAGCTCAACAAGTGCTTCCATCAATACAAAAACTCACTCACTCTACTAAACAGTATGCGTTACAATACTTCAAAGACTTGCTTTATTTTCAAAATAGGAAAATAAAGTATAACAGAGTACTAGAACTAAAACAGCCACTACAATATTTAGCTATTGATCATAAGCTTAAGCTCCGATATCAGGATTATATGATGTGCTCGGGAGCTCAATTAATCATTAGGGCTTACCATAGAAGATAGTAACAAGGTGGATCCTTCGAGATATCGAAGAAAGAGGATGTGAGTTAGCAAATACAGTAGCTTTCGTGAAGTTATTTTCTGGATATGACTTACCAAGGATTACTATATGACATAGGATTTCACTTGATATGATGCACGAGCTCATTTTAAGGTTTACTGACCACTAATCTCGAGCTACTTCACAAGATTAGATAAGAGTGTGAAAAAGGATGTACTTGGAGAATGGTGTCTCATAAGAACAAAAATATTCATTAACAATGTTGTTTAAGATGATTGTAGTTATAGTAAAAAAGACTATTTATAATAAGTCTTTTAGACAACATACAATAATAGAAAATAACATAAAGGATACTTTAAGAAGAAGATTCCTTCTACAAGTAAAAAGGGTAAATATGACAAAGGATAAAAAGGAATATAGTACAAATGTCATAAAAGTAAGAGATAGGTGGCAACTTGTCAATAGGTTCTTCTTTTGGAATCTTGGGGTGTTATGGCCAAGTTTGGCTAGTATTTGGGTTAGTCCTATTGATCTATATTGAAGGTTGTCGAAGCAACTGAATAAGGTTGTAACTTGGTAAGGTAGGATGGGAGAGCTCGTCGTACATGAACCTCAGCCTCAGTACTTGGCAAGTCGATATTTGGATAGTAGATCGAGTGGAGTAGAGCACGTCTGAGTTAGGCACTCAAAGAGTTTAGTAGACTGTTGTCCTAATATTGAAGCTTGTCTAGGCCAAGCCGAAATGCTTAAATCCTCTGAGTAAGTCCTTGTAAGCCTCTTAGTTAAGCTCTGGTGATAAGTCCTTAGGTTAGCAGTCCATTACTCCTAAAGGATTTAAAACTTCTTAGAATACTACTGATACTGTTAAAGCCAATATCAGGGGAAGACATGTACCTCTACTTGGCCATTAGCAACAAAGCACTATCATCCATTCTAGTTTAGGCTAAAGGATGGGAGCATAGACCCACGTACTTTATTAGCTACTCCTCTAAAGGCCTAAAGTAAGGTATTCCAAAATTGACAAATTTGCCTCAGCCATAGTAATCTCAACATGGCAGCTTCAACGTACTTCTATGTGTACAAGATCATCATGCTGACTGACCAACCTTTACGCATAGTGCTTTAGAAGCCTGATGCATTTGGATGGATGGTAAAGTACGCACTTGATCTCAATGCGTATGGAATTCAATAAAAGCTACAAACAGACTACAAGGTTCAAGTCTTATCCAACTTCATTATGGATACCAAACAATAGGAAGCACCATCAAAGGACAATAAGCTAGTGTAGAGTCTCTAAGTCGATGGTTTATCTACCTCCAAAGGAAGAGGCACAGGGTTAGTACTCATGAGGCCATACAAGATGACAGCCTATTATGTCCTTAAGTTCGGATTTGAGCTAAGTAATAACGAATCCGAGTATGAGTCTTTAATCACTGGTCTTAAGTTATCTAAAGAGATTGCATTGAGTACTTAGAAGTTTTTCCAGACTCCATTCTCATTATCTAACAAGTTTGGGATAAAAATGAAGCTAAAGATGACTCTAGCAAGGTACCTAGATAAAGTGAAGACTCTTTTGGTTGAGTTTTCCTCATGGAACATCATAAAGATTCCATAAATTGAGAACTTAGCAGTGGATTAGCTGCTCAAAATTGCCTCAACAAGAATACAAAGACCTAAGGTGAAGGATAAGAAGATATATATCAAGTACCTACCAAAATGGAGCATCAGCCTAGACAAAGCTAAGGTCTTAGAGCTCAATGCAGTGCCTACTAAGCTGAGTTGGATGGACCCTATTAAGGAGTACTTAGTGGGTACCCTGTTAGCCGATAAGAAGGAGGCTAAGAAATTGAGATATCACACCAACTATACCTTAGTTGATGGCATCCTTTACGGAAGCGGGGTTAACCTTCCTCTCCTAAGATGCCTTTGTCTTAAAGAAGGGTGGCACATTATGGAGGAGTTACACATTCGTGTGTACAAAAACTACATTAAATCTTAGGCCCTCTTTTTCGGAGCTTTTCGACTTAGATATTACTGGCTAATAATGAGGCAAGATGCAAAGGAAGTGGCCCAAAAGTGCCCGCAATTCCTAAAGTACACTCCGATCACTTATACCCCTAACTCTAACCTTCAGCCACTAATCAATCTTAAGCCCTTCACCTAGTGGTGCATTAGCATTTTGGTTACCTTCCTAAAAGCGTCCAAAGGACAGTAGTTCATAATTGTAGTAGTCCATTACTTTACAAAGTGGATCAAGACTGAGGCCATCACTAAGATCATAGAGAGGAGTATGTAGTCCTTTGTTCATAACAACATCTTCTCTAGATTCAGAGTCCACTATGCCCTTATAATGGATGATGGGCATCAGTTTGTCAACTCAAAGCTTAGGGATTTTTGCACCAAACAACACATCAACCTTCATTTCACCTCATTTGTACACCCCCAGTCTAACGTCTATGTCAAGGCAACCAACAAATCATCCTCGACAACATTAAGAAGAGGGTAGACCGACCTCAAGGTAGATGGCCAAACAAGCTTCCAAATATATTGTGGGGGATATAGGACCACTTACTGCATGCTAATTGGCAAGACTCCATTATGCCTAGCCTTTGGTTGTAATGCATCTCCAAAGGTTGTACATACAGAGAAGCACCACAACGGATAGAAACAAACAAAAAAGAAAAAAGGAGCTTAGCAAATCCAAGTAGCTACCAATTGGATATGATACACCAACTGATCCTACTTGACTTACAATTCGCTAGATGTGTCTCACCAATCCTAACTATAGAGTCACTTGCCACTATTTTTTGCTAAAGAGAATAGATAAGAGTTAAAGAGAAAATGAGAACACTAGGGTTGCTTACGAAAGGAAACTTGTAATAATTTGATGTAATGAGTTGTTATTTACATACAAATAAATGGGGTTTATATACTAACCCACATTAGGATTATAAGGCATACATGGAAAAGACAAAGAGGGTAATTTACAATTGGAATACATAAAATATACTAAAAAGGGTAAAAAAGACAGAATATTCCATATGAAAAAAATAAAGAATCCTTCTAGAATGTCATGTCAGAAGACATGTGTCATATGGTAGATGGCGGTCTAGAATGCAATTGGTCTTGTTAAGGTACACCTTAAAGTGGTTTCGCTTTAATAATACAATTCGAAGGAGGATAAAAGAAAGTGTTAACCTTCAAAGTAGACCTAATCTAGTTCAGGTTGGAATTGGGTACTAGAAAACATTTCGATCCTCTACGAGTTGGGTATCTAGGTAACTTGGCTTGAATGGAGGTTTGACACTGGTCGGCTTAAGGGTTGTTTGGATCATAGCACGGGCTCGATAATAGTTATGGCTACTTAGCTGGTTAGTAAGCACGCTAAGCAGGTCAGTACAATTGCTTAGTAGCTCAAGAATTGTGTTGGAGCTTATGAAAGCTTAGTGCTTAGGTCGGTAGTAATGTAGATGGTGATTAGAATAAGAATCCTTATCCTAAATGGGGTTTCGAACTGGTATTCTCTATCTGATTCCTTGTAGTCCTTTAGTTGGCTACATGTGACTGGTCTAAGGAGTTGATTCCTATCAGGTTTAAAAGTTGTCCTACTTATAGAATTAGAACTCCCTAACATTAGAACCCAATCCATCAATTCACTAACAAAGGAGTCTATCTTGTAGGCTAGTATGAACATAATAGAAGAGATATAAGACCTTGCTGTAGCTCAAGTAGCTACCTATCGACATAGGGTAGTTAAGTATTATGACAAGAAGGTTAAACACAAAGAGTTCAAAGTGGGACACTTAGTATACAAAAGGCTACAAGCTATAGATATGAGAGGCTGGATGGAGAGCTCATCCTATGTATATGGAATACCAACAACTTGAGATTGTATTTTGATTAATTCTAGAAATTATGATTAATGTACTCATCAATTGTTAATAATAAAATTTCATTTCCCAATCATTTAGTGTCTCTCTTTATTTGAATGTTAACATTTATCTTAGTTTATGTTATCTAAGCCTATGGTGAGGAAACGAACATATGAGTGTCAGGTCCTTGTAAGGGCTCCTGACTATCATGCCTCGTCAGGCCTAGGTAGCTTAGAACACCGCCAACCTAAATCTTATTAGGTAACCTCAAAAGCAGGGTGTATTCCTTTACACGACCGAGGAACTTCCACCATGTTGGTTGGGAACTTCCACTGTACCAACTAGAACTCCACCAGCTTAACCCTTGAAGTGACCTAAGCTACTTACGACCGAACGGTCTTGATTGAAGAGTAACCCTAACTCTTCAACAAACAAAGTAACCTAAGTCATAAGTAGCTACCCCTCTAACCCTACCCCCCAACCACACCTCTGGTAGAAAATATGTTAAGTATTGAAAAATAAGAAACGAATGGCAAAAATAGAAAAGGAAGGGGGGGGGGGGGGGGAGGGGGGAACAGTGTCCTTATGTTGTTCTTAGCTAGTAAGGAGCTCAGTTTGGCCTTGATCCTCTAATTAGCTACCTTCAGGGGCAACCTCCTATGAAGCATACTTAGTTGGAGAGGTTAGGGGAGCATCATCTTAGACGACTTGAGTAGTTGGTGCAACCACCTTGCTCTTGGCTTCCCTTAACTCCCGGTGGGTAAGCCCATCCAGAAAGTTTAAGAACTCTAAGTCTAGGCTAAGATGTGCCTAGAGTACCTTATCTTGGATTGCTCGACCTATCTCGATTGTAATATCCTTACACTCATCCTTCTACTACTTTCAGGTAAATAAGGATGAGCAAATCTTCTCCTTAGTCAAAGCAGGAATGACATCCCCCTTCATGAAGCTGATGATCAGCTCCTTCATTTTACTAGTCTTCCTTTGGAGCTCCCTGACTTACCTTTCCAACTCTCCCTTTTGATGGCCAAGCTCATTGAAGGATTCCTAACTAAGACACATTCCTAATCCTTCAAGGTCAACTCACCTTACATCTTGGAGATTGATGCACTAAGCTTCTAATTACACTCTTTGAGCTTAGTGTAGGCCTGTTGTTCCTCTTCTAGTTGTCTTGCCAACTTAACCTTAGACTTTTACTCCTCTTTGAGCTGCCTTTGTAACTCAACGGCCTTCTTTGAGGCCTTCCCTTCCTCCTACTCTATCCTCTTCAACTTGACTTCTAGCTCCTTTATTTGCTGTGAAACATAAGAAAACCTTTTGTTACCTTTTTGGTGCTTTTGATGATGATGTTGACATTTGAAAAATAGCTAGATGCACTTTTCTCTTTCATCCTTTAACTCCACCTCAACTTGTTTTACCTTTTGACAAGCATCCTCAAAATGCTTAAGCCACTTAAGCACTAACCTATTAAATTGCACAAGTTAGGATGTTAACGATGGTTTGTAAAATATAAATATAAGATATAACACGAGACAAAACACCCTAAGCGAATATGACTTACCTCATGGGATAGGTTGCACAAATGCTTTCGAAGGTTCAGAACGTCAGGAAAATTCATCTCTAGGTCCTTCTTAAGAACAGACCAGTCCATTGGATTGTAAGACTCCAGGAAAGCTTGGTAGCTGAGGTCTCAATGGGATAAGGTCAGGTCGCTCACTTAAATAGACCATTACAAACAAGTATCTTTCCTTAGACTTTCCTAGTGGATACCTCATCTGCCTCATAAAGTTCACTTTCTTGAGATAAATACATAGCATTTTTAAATGCCTCAAGAATCTCTCTTAAATGATGGCACTCTCCTAGCTTAGCCTATAGGCTCCACCAATTTGATTGATAGCTTAGTGAGGATAAGTTGGAGGAAGATTCTCTACCTTGATCTTATGTACCTCGTTGGTACTCTTACATACCTCAAGTAGCATGAACTCATAGACTTTCTTTTGAGGCTCCATACTCGCCTCAATCATGTCTAGGGCCTTCCTCTTCTAGTTGAATTGAACTTCTTCAGTAGTTGTGCCTATCCCTTTATTGACGTTAGTTAACGGTGAAGACAGCACCACCACCTTGTGGTATCTCATGGGTGGTGCCTGTTCCTTTACGACGGCTAGAATAAAAGGCATTGGAACTACAACAAGTGTCGGAGCAACTTTAGTCAGTTCCGTGAAAGAGGTAGTTAAAGGAATCGTGTCCAAGATCGTTTGCTCCTTCCGACTCATCTCTCCGGAGCCTAACTTTGGCTTTAGGGGCTTAGTCTTTGGTGTGATGACTTAAATCTTTAACTTCACCTTAGTCTCTCTCCATCTTAGGAGATCCAATCCTCTAGGTCGAGGTAGCTCCTTAAAGCTCGCCAATTTCTCAACTGTAGAAGAACATAAGCAAGTCAGTGTCATACCCCAAACTAGGGAGTCGTAAGAGCCTCACCATATAAACCAACCTAAGCTAGAACCACCAACTTTAGCTGCTAATGTAGGTACAGCTTGCGCTAGGCATTTACCACTCTACAGCTTTGAGTCATCCAATTTAGTACCTATTTAGTATCAACTTGAAGTGCAACTTCCTAAAATAGCTTTTGAAAGGGATTTTGTGGTATAAAAACTTTAGAAGACATCAAGTTTTATAAATAACTTTAGAAAAATGACATAGTAAGGTTTTATAAAAGTCCATAGGTTTATAGAACATGATACAAATAACAATAGTTGAAAAATAGAGGGTCACCTAAAGAGACCTTATCAGTTTTTCTAAAGGTTAGTAAAGTCTATAGACAAAATAGAAATCTAGCCAATTGGTCATGAATCTCACTCCTAAAGCCTATTCTCTATTCTTTTGGAACTTAAAGTAGTACCGATGTATTTATTGGAGAACCTGCACAACAAATATAGGGAATGAGTGATAACTTGCTCAGTTCGTGAGACAGAGACATTAGCATATATTTGGCACAAAGCAATCGAGTTTTTTAAGCAAGTTTAGTTAGATGCTATACATGTACAAGCAAGTGCTAGCATATGACATTATCATATCCGTCATGAGATCAGAGAAATTGCATCGCTCTAATCTAGGTTGAGGAGTTTGACGCCACATACTTTATAGATTGGAATCAAACTAGGGCTTATGCAATGGAGGTCACATTCAGCTAGAGACTTCACTTTGAGCCAGGATCCCTAACCCTACCGCAACCTCCTCTCCTATCACTTAGTTTGTCGAAAGGTGAGGAGAAGACCATTTCAGCTATTCTCATCAAATGGTTTATATTTGGCTTAAGAATTCTAGTCATTTCCCCTAGTGTGTTATGATGTATGTTTGGTTAGAAGTTAAGTCGAGTTTGTTTTAGATTGCTTTTGGGGTGGTCAAGCTCTAAAGTAAACAATATCATGAAATAATCAATAGATAAGTCCAACTTTCAAAATAGTACAACCATATTCATGTACATACGTTACATATGTACAAGCAACTAACTTACAATCACAAACAAGACATATGTTAAGGCCTCTAAGTATTTTTAAATAATACTTCCAAGTACGATGAAGCATTGATCCTACTTACCTAGGCTTATGACACTTGACGGTCCTAATGGTTTGTCTCATTTGCTTCAATTTATTCCCTAAATATTCAATATAGTTACTTTTAGTTTTACTATATATAGAGTAAATGAGTTCAGTTAATAGTTTAAGTATAGTTGTGACTTATCTTTAGCAAGTTGTGTAAACTTTATATTGAGTTCTAACTTGCTGCTGTAGTCTCTAAATAAGGTTCTGAAGGCTTGCCTAATACTAAGTTTTGGTCTTAGAACCTTTTGATCTAATCTTTGAAATTATCTCAGTTATACTCCTTACTCCAATCAGCTCACTAAACAAGCCTTGAAATTCATTTCTACTAAGCATTTACACCTTTCAATCCTTCGATCAAGTCCCTAAAGCCATTTCAACAACATTTCTCTTACCAAATACTTGCCACATAAGTCTATGATAGGGGTATAGTTACATCGATTTTACTATCCAACCTTTTGATCAAGCCTTTGAATTAAAGAATCAAATCTTCCTCTTTATCGACCAACCTTCTAAAGATGTCCCTAAAGTGCTTTCATCCAAGCCTTCTGAACCAACCAACCATCTAGTCAAGTATTTGAAATCAATATAATCATACTTCCTTTACCAGATAACTTCCTAAATGGGGCTCTAACATATATAGAGTTAAAAACCTTTAATCCACTAACCTTTTAAGCATGTCTCTAAAGTTATTACAATTATACTTCTTTTACCAAGAAACTTCCTAATCAAGACTCTAAAATGGTTACAATCAAGATCCTTACACTAGCAAAGTCTTTAATCAAGTATCTAAACCAAGAATTTAAGTCATTCTTTTACCAAATCAACCTTCCAAAGAACTCTCTGAACAAATCAAATTTACTATGCATAATGTGACTGCTCTATCATCTTATTATAAGTTACAAACATGGTATAACATGATTGTGAGTATGATGAATCTGTTATATGATCATGTTATCTTTTACAAGTTGTACGAAATTTCTAAAAAAAAAAATGGTATTTTTCATCAAATTTAGAGGCTCAAAATTCCTTTAAAATCATAGAAAATATTGTTGGCCAATAAATTTTCATGAAATTCTTACATGCAATATGGGGTTATTCTAGAAATATTTTGGCTTCAAAACAACACCAATAAGGTCATTTAAAATAACATTGAAAATTGTTTGAATTTGGATGATTTCTTAAGGAGGTCATAAATTCATTTAAAAATTTTGCAAACTGATATTTTTCTCAAAAAGTATATGTAAAAATACTTCAAAATAATTTTTCTCATAATTTTTTGGAATTAATTTACTATTTTGGGTTGAAAGTTTTCCTCACTAAAAATTAGCTAACTAGCAACCTTATTGTTGGCCCAACCAAGCGTTGCTATCACTGTTAGGTCATAGTGGTGGTTCGCTTCCAACATCTCTCCAAACTTGCGTTCCTTGAATTGGCTTGGTTTGCAAAGTTTTGGTTCTTATATTTTGAAAAATTTTCCTTCAATCTTTCTTCCTCTTTCCATAATTTTCTTAGAACCCTAACTCTTCAAAGAATCTACAGCAAGCATTTCATAATTTTCCTAGGCATGCATGTGTGAAAAGAATGCATTTTCTCTCTCTTATGCCTATTTATATCCCTTTCTAAGTAAGCTCTTTAGGTGTCATTAGCTAATATTTCCATACCAACAAGTATCTAAGCTAAGTCATGCCTTTTTTGCCACTTAATTTTCTCGCCTTTGTCTATTTTTAATGACTTTCACTTATTCCCCTTAATTATTTTAGTTGGTTTTATATAATTTCAAGTATTTTTTTTAAATTTACTTATATATATCTATATATATATATAATAATAATAATTATAACTGAAGTACATGTACTATGTTTACATATTATTTTACGAGTTTTTATAATGTACGTATTTTATTTCTATGGTTTATTTAGCTTTCATTACTAAGATTATATGTTTACAATGGGTAAATTATAATATAATATAATTTAGTAAAATTAAATATTTGTAACTATAATATTATTATTTAGTTATATTTTTATATTTTGAACCTATAAGGTGTCCTCAACTAACTCCTAGGAATTACATGTAAGATATCATCCAATTTGATCAACCTTTATGTATGACCTAAATTACTTGCTCGGAGTTATTATGTGAAATTATGGGCCTCAAAGTCAGTACAATCATAAATTAAGGTGACTACTTACAGACCCTGCTATGTCTAACATGGGTAAGGAAGAATCCTGATTCCTCAAAAAACGATGGTTAGAGAGCAACTTCTTACAAGCTTGAGCTGGTACAACGTAGGAACCAATTACATTGGTTCTTGAGCTCGAACCTGCTAACCATTTCTTCATCATAACCTTCTTAATGCCAAGGAGTAGCTATGAGATTAGCTTAGTGAAGTACCTCTCTCTTGTGTCTATTAGATATTTCTCATATGTTTTGATGATAATAAAAATGGATGAATACTAATGAATCATTAAGAATGTAGGTATTTAGAAGGATTCTTAGAAAGTTAAAAATTGTAAATTGAATTGTATCTAGAAACTTATTCAAAAGGTTTGAATTGATTGAAAAAAAGAATAGCTTAAAAATCTTCAAAAAGTATTTTAGAAGCTTTATAACAAGAGTTAGTAGAGCACTTTAGAAATTTGTTCAGAGACTTTGAAGGAAAAAAAAATTGATACTCTTTAGAAGGTTATTCAAATAGTTAGTCTAGAAGAATAACATGAGAAATTAACTTATATTAGATTTGAATTAAACAAGGCTTAGCTCCACTAGATTGGGTATATTAGGGAAATATATTTAATCTCATTTCACTTAAGATAGAATCAAGATCCTTAGGAATTATTTGTTTAGAGATTTCAAAGAAAAGAAAATTGATACTCTTCGAAAGGTTATTCAGATAGTTAATCTAAAAGAATAACATGAGAAATTAACTCATATCAGATTCAAATTAAATAAGGCATAGCTCCACTAGATTGCGTGTATTAGAGAAATACACTTAATCCCATTTCACTTAAGATGGAATCAAGATCCTTAGAAATTATTTTTTGTATAAATCAAGATAGATACAAGAATGGATAAGGATAAGGTTGTTTCGGATTTTGTTGGTTTTCAATTTTAAATACGAGGTTTATCTGGAAATTAGTGATAAAGCATATCTCTTTGTCAATTTCAAATCTAAAGTTTATCTGGAAGTTGTCGATCAAGCATAGAGAATTAGATTCAAAAATTCAAATTACTGAGATCTTCTCCAAGATATCGTAGAATAATTTAGTCGTTGAAAAAGGATAAACTTGAATTGAAGATAATTCTCATCACCTTTTAGCTATTGAAGACTCCAGCATAAATGGAAAAAGGATTCAAAACATCAAGTACGTCTCTAAGAAAATAATAATATTTTCATTATACTTAAATCGTGACCAAATTCTACCTTCTAAAAGAGCATAAAAAGTTTTTCAAATACTACTTTAGAAAGTTAAACTGAAGAGAATTATTCATCAGTCATCATTTCTATTTTAAAGTAAACTTATTTAAGACATGTATTATTATTTTCACTTGTAATTTGTAAATTTTGTTTGTTATTGATTGTTGAGAGAAGTTAAATTGTACTCTATAGATCTATATTAACCTAGATTATGCAAATGCTAGATAGGTAAAGAGGAGTATTGTGTAAGCCTATGTGTAGCAATTAGTTGCAATCTTCTCATGATTTTGATATAATGGATCAAGTGGAATGACATCGATGAAGTAGACTAAGTCTCTAGTAGTGAAGTTAGAAGATAGCAGTAGATAAAAAGCCGAAGCTCTATAAATCCTCAGCCTGATATTCTCCTTCCTTATCTTTTTAATTTGTGCTATTTAATTATGTTGATTATTTGTATGTTGAATTATTAAAATACGACTATTCACCAAATTAAGTTATTAAGAGGGTAATTTTATTTTACAACAAAAAAGTTTTAAAAAGTTCAAAGATATCAATTCATCCCCCTTCTCGATATCTTATATCGGACAAACAATGTCTTTAGAGTTGATTGGCCCTTTAAGCCTTAAAGCCATGAAGGCCTCGATCTCCATCATGGCCTTATTATCACTTGCACCAAGCTTCTTGATAGTGTTGGTATGGATTAGTAGAGTTCAATAAGTCTAGAAATCGACCTCTTTGGATAGTTCCACCACCCTGAACTCATTCTTCTAGTATTTAATGGAAGAATCCAAACCTTTGAATAAATTTTTCACAGGGTAGTTTTGCATATACACCCACCCATCTCCGCTCTTCCATAAATAATAAAATCAAAATAGTTATGGGGTTATCCATACTACCAAGCATTCACAAAGGGATGGAAACACCCTTAAGATCCTCTACCCATTTGGAGGAATTTGAGGAGGATAGATCTTATGGTAGTTGAAAAGCTCCTTTTCAAACTTAATAAAATGGAGGCGAATCCAAAACCCAATACATTTCTTATAGACTCCAAAGTTCTCCTTAGATAAGAGAGTAACCCTCTCATCGACCCTTAGCACTTAAAGTGCCATACCGATTGAGCTCCCAACAAAATAACTTTTTTAAATGATATTTTTCGTCAAATAGTTTATGGCTAGTGACCATTTCACTTTCCTAAGACTAGTTTGCAGACCCTCAAACAAGTTTACAGCTACCTTGGAGTTGACTTCATCATAAGGATGTACGTTACTGGGGATGGCATTGATCAGTGCTACCTTATCTATCTCTACATCTACATTCTCCAAAGACCCCTCTTCAGTATGCACCACCACCGTCGAAGGCTCTCCCATTGTAGATAAGGGGAGAATAGGTTCCCTACTCTTCTTTGACTTAGAAGAAGTTAATTCAACTTAGTCGATCTTGAACCACCAAAGTTTGACATAATCATGCTTGAAACAAAAACTAAAGAGAGAATGAAAGTTGAAGAAAAGAAGAAGTTTGCAAGCAAGAAATAAGAATGTAAAGTGTGCAAAATGCTAGCCTTAAGGGTATTTATAAGCTTTGTATGTTGGAAAGCCATATGACAGTTATCTGGATCTAAGGTTGTATCATTGCCTCGCATTGTTGAGATTTGTCCACATGGCTAAGGTTTAAATTAGATGGCTATGAACTGTACAAATGTGACAATTGTAGAATCACATTCATTATGCCTCTAAAACGGGTGGTAAATTTGGAATTCAAAAGGTTTAGCTCCCCTAATAAGCTTTGTCGATGGCCCTTTACCTCCTTAACCTACTATGACATCTTTTTTTATGAATAGTTTGAATAGTATATGTACCCAAGGTAGGAAAATTAAAATCACTCAATCTTGGGGGGCATGATCTCGGTTAGGGTAAACTAGACATGCATCATAAGTCGACTCAATAGCTCAACATCCCACTACAAGTGATGAATTTAAGGAACCTAATCACCTGATGAGCTTGGCACTTCATCTTGCGAGTCCAATACATAACCCTATCTCGTAGGCACTCCAGGACGAACAAACTACGAATAACTCGGTTGACTTAAGGGACCATCCTAACATGGGCCTTAGGCTAGACATGGCAACCCTCTTACCTTTAGTGATCAAAACGGTTTCCTATCAAATCAATCCAACCGTTCCTATTGTAGCAATACGATGGGTATCTACAACTACTTTTCCATCAGGGTATGAAGTTCCATTATATGAGATCGATAGAGTTGTGTACCTAAGGAACCCATCAAGCTACCAACTCTCCTTACCACCTTACCAACAATGAGATTCTGAGGGGTGGGGGGAAGGTAAGTATTGATAGGAGATTTTGGATATGAGTCCCTTAGGCTTACATCGACTTGTTTAGACCTTTAGCTGACCTAACTAAGCCTAAGATCGACGTGATCACTAGTGCCCAACCTGATCTACTTAGTGACTATTTTACCTAAAGAGTATTTAAACAAGGATCTAATGCATATCCTACCCAGACTTAGTGTAAGGATGGTCATAACGATCACAAGATAAGCAAATAAGGCTCTAAGACCTAGTTAACAACCATATCCCTATAATTTCAAAACATGTCGACTTGCATGACCTTACTACACAAATCTTGTGTACATGTCAATCTGTTGAACATACTCCGAGATTCATGATGGCCCTTACTCAGACATAGGTTTTGGATTTAAGCTGAATTCATACCAAACCTAAATTGTTTGGCTACATTTAACTTTTTGTTGATGTGATAGCCTCAGTTTATAGGCTAATTCTTAAGCCTATGAAGTGGATTTCCAATTTTTTTTTTTATAATTTGTAATATATATAAGTAAAATAAGTATATTATATAATGTTAATGTGTATAATATATATATAATATATAATGATATTATAAGATGTTAATATTTATAATACACATAATATAATAATGATATATATGTTAATATGTATAATATACTATTCATGTAATGGGTAATAGAAATTTGATTTGATTTTGGGTGTAAAAGTACTATTGAATTTCTGGGTCAAGGTTATACTAGGGATTTTACTGAACAATGGAATGGAATGGGGAATTATTGGAGTAAATGATACATAAATGAAATGGAGAAAATAACTCTGAATGCAAAGTCTCAATTGTCGAATATAATAGGAACTGTGGCCGAATTCAACCAATAGTTCTTGGAATTTTGAATGCAAAATTCAAGAGGACAATTAGGGAATAACATTTTTGGGTTTTGTAATGTGCATGTACAATGTATATATATATATAGCCCTCCCTAAGGTAAATATCCTAACAAACTAGAGAATTTTCTAAACCCATCTGATATGGCCTAGCTCAACATTTCTCTTTTTTTTTTTAATATTTATAAACCATTAACATAACTAATTATAATGGATAAATTCTCTACACAATAATTAATATTTATCCTACAAACTAATACTAAGCTGACATATATATACACGCATGATCTATAGTTGACCATTATAGTATTTACCCTTATTAGATAAAGTACTTGAGAAGGAAGCTCATGTTAATGAGTAGTGTCAGATTGTTCAATAGACCTAAGTAAGTGGATATTTGTATGCCTCGAGTAGACTTATATCTACTCCTAAATTTGCATGTTTTATGATGTTTTAGCTTAGCTAAGCTTAGTCGTGGGTTTGATATGTTGCTTGACAAGTTATGTGAACCTTTCTTTTATAACTATTGCTAGTTGAATGATGTCCTAATATTGGCTTCAATTACTGTAGTTATGTTGCTTAATGTTTATGTGACATCTCTTAGGATTTGTAATAACTTGGGAAAAGCTAGGTACTAACCCTACCTCACTTAAATGAACCCGATACCAAGGTTTTAGAAATGACAATGAAACCAAGTAACGACTAGGCTAATAAGTAATGAGTAAGCTTACTTGAATTCATTGGGTATTGCATGGTATGTGATTTGATGCGTTCATGATATGGTACAAAAAAGACCTATAGGTCAAGTTTTTATAAAATTGAGATTTTATTAAGTCAAGTTTTAAACAAAAGTAAATCTAGGTTTTAATGAATAGTAAGTAAACAACTTAACTTATAAAAACTAGGTTTTTGAGCATATAGAATTGCATGTCTAAACCACTTCATGAGGTTTCAGTTACGCTAAGTTTGAGGGCCATAATTGTAGGCAACTCCTTGTTGCCTTTTTAGTTCATAGATGTTATATCTAGATACCCAAAGATGTTTACTAACTAGATGAGTGAGTGTTGGGCTACGTTAGGATATCGGTATCGATGCATATCATGTGCATAAGCATGGCATACATTATTAACATTGATTGCTTAGTTGAGAAATGACAAGATGATATAATTTGACTAATTGTTGATATACTTGTGGAATTAACTATGCTTGTTGTTGTATGTTTATGTACTTTCACTCAGCTTACAATAGCTAAGGGGATATGAGAGGATAAGTTATCTTATGTTAAGGATGAGTTAGACAAAGCACTGTATCATAGAGGCAATGAGACTTCAGAGTACTAGTGGAAGATGAGCTCTTGGGAGAAGACATTGAATACAATTTACAACTTGAGTACACGAAGGTGCTTCTTTAAGGAAGAAGTTAGTGTTACCTTACAAAAGATTTAGTTTACCCCTCATAATCATAAATGTGCACTTGTTAATGATTTTTATATTGTATAGAAGTGTATCACTATGATACTTTCAATACAGCTCACTTCTACAAGAATGGTTCACTTTTATAAGAACTTTCACTATTGATAGATATGTTAAATAAGAAGTGATTCAGAAACAAATGTTTTATCAAGTAAAAGAGCAGGTTCGATATTGTTTTTACTTTATCCCTAACTTAAGAATAGCATAACGAACCATTTTTAAGTACCAAAAGTTTAAGAAAACTTTTTAAGTAGACGTCTAGAAGGCGAGGCATGACATTTTACAAGTCTCATAGTATATGTACAAATTCCATTTAATTATTAAAATCTACCAATTATTCATATGGAATAGTCTACAAATTATGTATCATATGTTACAAAATTAATTATTATTATCAATTTTCACCTTACATATTTAATTTACAACTTAGAAACTATATTACATTAGTAATCATAAAGTTCATGAAAACATTGATTTTATACATGTCATATTCATGCTTCACATACCATATGTACAAAATTATTTAATATGCACATTATATGTCACATATTGCAAAAATAAATATTTTCATCATATTAAAATTCTACATTACAAAGTATAATTTACAGTATATCATAATGTTAACAAAACTAAACATGTCATATTTCACAACATATTACTATATTATATATTACCATATAAATTACATCTAATTTAAGTTAATTTTACAACATGGTATATTATTATAAAAATCACACAAACAATTTATTTAATGAATCATGGATCAAATTTGCATCAAACAAGCAATTTAAATAACAACATGCAAAGGATTAAGAGCTTACCTTGTGCGTTATTAAATAGGTAGTTGGGTCGGGTGTTTATAGGTTAGTTCTTGGAGAGATGGCGATGGTTCTTGACTCTCGACATGTCAATCTTAAAAGATCCTCAACCAAGTTATGGAAATCTTAAGCATAAAATCCCTAATTTTCTTGAAAAACAAAGAACTTTAAGTATAAACCCTGGAATAGAGTGTTCTTGATTCAAATTGAAATTAAATCATGTGAAGATTAATGAAATGAAATTGGTTGATGGGTTTTGACACTTAGAGAATGAGGAGCATTTCCATGTTTTTGTTTTGCTTTAATTTGCCCTTGGGAGTGAAAAATCAAAGAGAGAAGGGGTGGGTCGTATGGTAAACCTTCTAGAGAGAGAAAATAGTGATTTCTTAAATGTGGGAGCATTTTAATTGTTTATATGTATTGGAATGAATGCTAAGAGATCCTATTTATAGCGTGGAGTTAGGATTGAGGCTTATGAAATATCCTTATTTGTGAAAAAATGAATCTTTATTGCATCTTCAATAAATATCTTAAGTTTTATATTTTTTTTCTTTTTATCCATTTTTGACGTGTTTTTTTCTATCAAACTTTTGGAAATTAAAGATGTGGAATTATTCATTTATGACTTTTACCATTTTCATGTGATCATTTCAAAATGCATCAAAAGCATTTAATTTACCAAATTCAAAACAAGTATAAATATTGCATGTGTATTACTTACCCCTTTTCATTATTTTTATTGGTACACTTTCTGTCACAATCTTGAAGACAGCCTAATAGTGACAAACTGTCATGTACAGATTAAAACTAACTATTTATATACTTGAAAAACTTTACCAGTTACTTTTAATAAGTATATGAACCATCAACACTAGAATTTTACAAAGTATTACAAACTTAATGGCATGAAATAGAGTCTAAACATTATTATTTAAATATAAAATTACAAATTTAATTAAAATTCTTCATAAGTCTTTCAAATAAAACATATTACAATTAACTTAATATATTTCCTTTCTAAATTCATAACTTAAATTCCTTGCTTGCTCTCCTTAATCTTGCTTGTAAGCTTTTAACCTCAACAAAGGTCTAGATCTTCTAAGGTAGACCCAATAGGGTTCCCATATCATGTCCAAGCTATTATGGTGTAAACTACAATAAGCTTAGTGAAATATTAACTCATATCACTTTTCAAGTACGTTAGTTAAACAAGCACATGCTTTGCAATCAATCATATGTAGCAATACATGCGGCCTTCCAATATTCGATGTGCAGTCTTGGGTTCAGCATTAATAGTTTCATCAGTATCGAAGCATCCAATTTAGTGTAAAAGTCACTTAGTATAACATCATTGGCCACCATAAAATAGCTATAGAATCTCAATTCTTGGTTAAACCTAATGTTAATAATGATCAAGAGATGATATCCCTTGATCGGTCTCAAGATAACCAAATGGGCCGATTCTCCTTAACCTTACGAAAGAACTAATCTCTTGGTTATCTAGGAGAACCAAACGAATGTTCAACCTGGAATCCTCATAATCCCCAAGATGATAGATCTTCAGGTTAGGCAAAGGAATTAAAAGAAATGTTCACAAAAGCCTTATAAATAAATCACAAGAAAAGGATTTCTTAATCGATCCCAAGAAGGCCTAGATGAAAATAAGATAAAATACCTTCCCTGACCACCAAATGACTAGGGACTGATTAAATCCTTGATCGGTCTTTAGATGTATGCAAAACCAAAACATAAGAATGGATACTGTTGTCGATTGATTTTTATTTCGGTGTGTAAACACCTACAAAACAAAAACATGGCTACGGAGGGTAGTGGAGGGTGCTCTGTTGCAACCACTCTAGTGTTTGAGTTAGCTCTCTTATAATGTGAATGGATTGTAATGTCATAGGAAGAGTGAGAGAATGGAATAGGGTCTCTTTACTTGGGGGGTTTTATTTGGTATTTATAGTAGGTGATTAGATATGTATATATGAATGGACCTTAGAAGTTAGGCTCAAGTTTCAATGTTATCAATTTAGGCCTTTGGCCCATTTACGAAAAATTGTTATCAACGTTTGGCCCCTACTCTCTTTGATGACAAGGTTAGCAAAGAGAGTATCCAAAGAGATCAATTTTATTGGAGCTTTGTAAAAGTTTGTAATCTATGGCTTAAAGAGGCTAAGATACTTGAAGAAGCAAAAGTTTGAAGAGGTAAAAGTTGGGAGTGGTTGGATTATTTATAGATATTAGCATGCTTGAAAAGGCGAAGGTTTAAAAAGGTAGGAGCGCTTGAAGAGGTGAAAGCCTGAGGAGGCTAGTATACCTAAAAAGGTAAAAGCCTGAAGAGGTCGGTATGCCTAAAGAGGCTAAAGTGCTTGAATAGGGGAAGGCTTGAAGAAGCTAGTGTGCTTGAAAAGGTTAAGAAAGCATGCGGGTTGTTTGAGTTGGGCATAACTTATATTAAGTAGAACTGTAAGATAAGCTAGTTGGCCTTTAGCCCGTTAAGATAGGCAATGATGCTATTGAGCTTGTAGAAGCTATGCTGTGAGCAATTCAAACGTCATTCCAAAAGAGCCTCTTGGGAATGACAAAGGAGTATTCCTCATTTTATATGGGACTCCTTCCATATCTCCATAGTGAATGGAGCAATAACCAGATAACTTTGAAACATGATTGTCTCTCATGGACTTGAGCAGAAAGTTGACCATCACGTGAATTTCTCTTTCTTTTATACCGTGTTGCTAGTTATAGTGCATGGGCTGCACTTGTACTAACTTTAACACCATGTTTCCAGGTGCATGCCACTACAAGTCGTGGCCATTGTGGTGCTATAGAGAGCGTAGTTTGGTTTTGGACTTTTTAGGCCAACCTGGTTCGGATGGAGGCTCGCACTTCATCATGGCATTGTACTTTGCTCAGTTTAAGCTGAATGTGGACATGGGCAGCTTACAGAGGTGAGCTCAGTTTTCTCAAAGTGCAAGGTGACCTCTCAAAGTTGGATCGAAGTCCGAATGTGTCATTGCGCTTCGTGAAACTTATGCCGTGTGTCCATTGTTGTAGCTCGGTGTAGCTTATTAGAGTAACTCAGCTTCAGCATGGTCCGTGCTCAAGCTAATGGCATGGTAACTTATTGTAACTCGGCATATGTATTTGGAGTAGTTCGTCAATTTCAGCTCCAAGTGAAATTGAAGTTCGGATGGTATTTCCAGTTTTGGCCAAAGCGCAAATTCTTGGATTAAACTCATATCCATTAAGGATAGCATGTGTCCAAGTGATGCTCGACTGGTCTCCAGTACGAGTTGTTGTTTTCATATCCAACATTGCTATGTTTTTTGCGACACTTTAAAGTTCAATTGCCGCTATGGAGCCCGAAATAATTCTGCTCAAGCTAGCTTTGTGTAGAGCTCTCATCTTTGTTATTTGCTGGCGAAAAATAAAGCTTAATTGGTATATTTCTACTAGCTCGGTTTTTGGCTGGTCTAACCTCAAACATGCTCGGGGAAATGTTGCCTTCAACCAGGAAACAACAAGATGACGACCGCTCGGCAAGATAAAGGAGAGCTCGGACTTCGATCCTTGTATGAACCTTCTACAGGACAATCTAACCTACTTATGAAGGGCTGATCTTGTTTGATAGAGCCCAATGAAAGAAGAGCAGCAGCTGAGACTTCGTTGAGGTGAAGCTCGGTCGCTTGTGTTACAGCTATTTGTGTGTATTGAAATCTTAAAATTGCAGCTCACGCGTGATGTATGAAAGATAGCTTCGCGAGGAGCTACTTGTAGTCGCCGATCATAGCTACTCGACAGTTTGATGTGAGTGGTTAAGGCACTTAATGCTTTTAGGACCATGTACTTAGCTATGGTTTGTCATATCGCATGCAAAGAACTCATACTTGTGAAATGTAATTGCTTCGCGTTTTGAGTTACTAAAGCTCGATTCTTTTCTTAAGGTCGATTTAGGAGTGTTCGGCATGTAGTAGCTTGGCATGGAGCTAATCAATAAGAAATTCTATTAATTACTCAGAATTTGGGGCTTCGTTTGCTATGGAATGAACTCGGATAGAATTATAAAACTTAGATTCCGTAGCTCGCTCGTGTAGATACTCAAATGCAAATAGCTGCAGTTCATAAAAAACTTCAAACAAGGAGTTTCTCGGCAAGTAGATGGACAGTTACTCGGCTAGAGCTTAAGTTTGCTATTAGGCTGGTTGGACATTTGCTGCTGCGGCGTTGTAGATTTGCTTGGCAAGAATTGAGAACAGTTCAACTCGGATTCCTTAAAGCTACTTAGAAAAGCTCAGCTTCCCGGCCATTGTCGTCGGTCGGCAGCACTTGCTCAGCATAAATTAGAGTTTGATGTGAGACGGTGCTCAACTAATGGTACTCAGCCATAGGCTGCCGAAATAGTTTAAAAACCAACTAAATATCCAAGAGCTTGGGAGCGTAACAAAGATGCTCGGATTTCATTTTGCTAAAATGTGTAGCTCGGCCTCCTTACTCCATGGATTGACTCACAGCTCCGATGAGAATATTTTTGTCAGCCTGGATTGACCACGTAGGAAACACGAATGGTATTCCACACTCACTGCAGAAGATCGAAAGCTCAGCTCCGTGTGTTTAGCATGGCCTTTAGTCCAGACGCTAACTCAAGCTCGGCATGAATAGATGTTCGGAACTAATTGGTGGTCGGCATTATTAGGAAATAGCTGGGCACAAGCTCATAGTAACTGCAGGTTAAGGAGCTAGAATTCAGCTGTGACATTATGCCCAATAGCTTAGACTAGTGAAAGGTAGTTGCTCGGCTTTGCTTGTGGTTCAGCACTTCTTCGATCAAGTTAGATCAGCTTCTGTCAATTTAGTCGGCATCATTTGTGTTGGGAAACGAAGCTCGACATGGTTGGTCAAAGCTATTACGGTTCGGCTTCGTGCGTTACTCGGACCTTGCTTGGAATCATAGCTCAATCTTGCAATGTGAATATTTTAATATGTTCTTCAATTCGACTTGTAACTGAGCAACCATACATAGCTCGGCTAGAGCATCCCGATCATGCATAGCTCAATTGTATTCTTGCTCGACTTTCATACTTGGTCTTGAAAAGCTTGGATTTGACGTAGATATGGAGACTTTGCATTTGAGGAGCTTGGTTGAGGAGCTCTCGGCCACAAATCGAATAACGTAGCTCATCGCAAATATGCTCCATCAAACATGATTGCGCACAGATAGTCCAAGGCGGTTAAGTAATATGAAGTATGTTGAGCAGATCCCTTCGGCGGAATACTTGGTCAAATTGATGACGTTCATCCCTGTTACTTGGATGTCTGGACTTGTCATTAGAATGTGAAGGTCATGGAAAATTCATGAAGGAAATCCAACATAGAGATTGATGAAGACCAAATATGTGCATGTATCTAGTTTACGGCTGGTCATTAACTTCATAAAATTCAAGAATTTTGCATGGTGGTTATTAAGCAGTTTTCATTCTTTATTAAATGCAAACATGTCTAGAAACTCCTATTTCAAGAGTTTGAGATCTCAATAACTGTAATGATGTAAATGGAAGGCACGTCAACCACTAAATTCCACCTGATTCCCACCAAATTTTCCGCCAGAAGAAAGAGGAAAGTCCGAGGAACCTATATAACTTCTCAAGCAACCAACGAGTTTTCTAGATTAAGAGAAAAATAGAGAAAATATATTATATCGAATTATACTCGTAGAAATCTAAGAAAAGAAGAAATATTACACTGGTAATTTTGGGAAAAATAATTCAAGATTATGATAATGGATAGCCCTTTTATTTTTTTTTTCTTTTCTTCGATTCTTATAGATAGCTCCAATTGTTGTTGAGCGATTTTCGTTCCAGTGTAGGAATACCTGCAAAACAAAAACACCATTATGGGGGAGCACTACATGGTACTCCAATGCAACTACTTTTATGTCTAAGTTAATCATGTTGTGATATGAATGAAATTGTAATTGTAATGTCGTAGGAAGAGTGAGAGAAGAGTGAGAGAGTGGAAGAAGGTCCCTTACTTGAGAGTCTTATTTGGTATTTATAGTAGGTGATTGGATATGTGCACATGGATAGGCCTTAGGAGTTAGGCTCAAGTCTCAATATTATCAATTTAGGCCCTCGGCTCATTTACTAAAAAATGCTATCAACAAATACGGTCTCGACTAATTCATGACTATCTTCGAAGCCACTTTGTATACTCTGCAAATTTAACTTTCTAGACATAGTGTCGAACTCAAGTATCCTAAATATTTTCCTAAGTTGATAAAATCACATAAAATGAAAATCGATTAAAATTTTAAACTCGAAACTTAAAATGAACATGAAAGATCTTATTGTATGATTTGAAAACCCTAATCATGCATGAAAATCTCAATCCCTAAATACGCATACTTTTAAAAATATAAACTTAAACTTAATAAAAACCATAAATATCAAATCGTGAAAATGGTAAAACTTTATAAAATTATCTTAATGCTTGAAAAGCCATAAATTAATAAAATTATCATTAATTTTGCAAAATATAATAAAACTGATAATGAACGAATCAAGTATGATTCAAGTAATAATAAACAATAAAACTAAGCTAGTTAAAAAAAAATAATAAATTTACAAAATTAATTTTACTTGTGTACATAAGTAGTCTCATTATATGTATATATATATATATATATATAAATATTACCAAGCAATTTCCTTCTATTTTCTTAATCTATCATATGAGATATATATATATATAAATATGTTGCAAAATAAAATGATGATCGTAAATAATTAAGCCAATTGAATCTTAAGCTCATAAGTATAAGTTAATTACTTCTGAATTGGTGAAAAACCCTAAAACATACTTAATATCATTTGAACCCTAAAACTTGGGATAATCAAGGACTTATGATCCTAAATAAATAATTAAAAATATAATTCGAACAAATTTTATTCAACTTTATAAAATTCTAAAATTTCTTAAGAAGCAAATCGTAACCTACAAATTAATTTGAGAACCAAACCCTATAAAAATTACATATAAGACAATTCCATTATTTTCACTTATAAGCCATGTTTGTAAACTTTACCTTTTAACGGGCTTATAAATCAACCAAGAGTACTTTTCGAACATTTCTAAGGATCAACTAAACTAAGAATTTAATTTTAGATCTAAAAACGAATTTAGTTTTTCAATTCGAAAGTTTATTATTGATAAAACTTGAATGCGAGAATAATAGACCTTAAGTCACCCAAAACCCTAAAACAATTAAGGCCTTATAACCCTAAGCAACTAATTGAGAATTTAATTTGAATAATTTTATCCAATCCTAGAAAATTTCATAATTTTATAAGAATTAAATCATAAATTACAAAACAATTTAAGAAATAAACTCTAAAAGAATTTCATATAAAACAATTCCCTTATTCCTAATGCATAAGTCTTGTACATGTGAATAAGTGAACCAACCAATCATATTAAATAACTTATCAATTGAGAATTGAAATTATTTATCAATTGGTAACTTATCAAAAGCTAGTGATAAGACACTTTCCTTATATCACTATAACCTATACTACATATGAATAGGATATTACATTATTTTATGTGTTCAACTTTTAATTAAGTGACAAGATAACTCAATGCCCAAAAAGGACACCCTATGGCCAGTTGGGAAGAGAACCTAAGGGAGGTCATGCCTTGTCAACTTTCAATCACTCAATTGTCTTACACATTTATTGTTCACCTCTTAATGCTTACCTCATTTAGAGTTGTCAATTATTGACTTTTGTGCATACTAAAAGACAACCAATTGAAGTTTCATGAACACATTTCTCCTCCCATTAAAAAATCTGCCTCTCTCTCTTTCTTTCACCCTCATTTTCACTTACTTTAAACACAAATCAAAAGAAGCAACCCAACCCCATAATGCTGCCACCTTTTTGCTTCATAACTCACGACACAAAAATTTGATTTTGTTACCTTCTTTTATCAACTTCAAAAGCCACTTTTGGGAACTTTAAAATATCCTCAAAGCTCCACTTCAAAGATCAAGACTTTAGTTTCTAAAGGAGCTTGCAAGAAGAAGGAAGAAAAACAAGGAATATAAGAGGATACTTAGTTACACAACTACTATTTCTACGCTTTTACAATGAGTAAGTTGTTTTCTTGTTAAAGTAACCTAATATGCCATGTTAGAAGACCACGTTTTTATTAAGATATTAACATGATCATAAGATGATAAAATAGCTAGATTACTTTAAGAAGTAAACTTGTGAACCCCTTTATATGAAATTTGAAATATGGGCATGCTAAGTTGGTGTTATGTAAAGATATATATTTAGTACTTAGAATGGAAGATTTTAAATTGAGAAAATCATAAAATGTGTACATGAATGAGGAGATATCATGCTGGGTGTAGAGTGTATGTGAGTCATATAGATGTCATTTTCACTTCTATCAAGTTAAAGATGCTCAAACATAACTTTAGGTAAAGGAAAATCTATTCTATGAAGCTTTTATGAAGAAACCAATTTTGTGAGATATGAACTATGATATAGAAGTTATAATAAGTATGAGATTTATTATTTTCATCTACAGTATAAGCTAAATAATCATCATATGGAAGAGAAGTTAAGTCAAAGTTGGAATATGAATAGCGTAGGTTCATGATCTAATCCTGAAACTTAAGGAAATGATAAAACAAGTTGATAAACCAAGTGAGTGCTCCTTGGATTCATGATGGCCAAATCTGGAACCATAATAAAATTCACTTAAAAATATGATAAAACCAAGTAAACAAAGTAAAAAGACTAACCAAGGTAAGTACGATAAGTGTATAGAGCCTAAAACTTAAAACCGAGCTTAAAACTTCCTAAACAAGCCTCAAACTCCAATTAGGCCTTCATTCATTTTCTGACCAACAACTTAACCTACCAATATAAGTTATTTTGAGACCTTTAAGAAGCCTACATAACACCCCCTAAGCTCAAAGAAATTGACCATATTTGATTTGGATAAAAAAACAAATCCATTGGACAACTTAAGCCCACTTAAGAGCCTAGAAAGTGGTTGTTAGTCTTAGGAGTGTAAATCAAAGTTGTAAATCTAATCTTAAGGAATATTTTAAGCCTAGAATGAAATTTTAATCCCAAGCCTAAAGGATTTCCTAAGTTATCAAAAAGTCCATTAACTAAACAAAGCTCAAAAGCACTCCAAATCATGAGGATCGCTACTATTATGACCTATAGGCCATTTTTCGTACCTCATCTTGAAAATATAACCTCATCATGTTAAAATATACTCGAAAAATATGAAGATTGACTATAAGATCATAAAAATCAAATTTAAAATGAGAAAATTATATGTGATTGAACTTTTAAGTAAAAAAAAAAAAAAGATAGGAAAAATACGGAAACTAGTCGAAAGTATAACTTAAAAGGTTTTAGCTTAGTTTTACTAAGTTTTATTTCAAATCCTTATAGCATCGTATTTATGATGTTCGGAAGACTCGGCTTTTGGAGATGACTTACCCTTGGATTACTTTGATTGACCCACATGGCTGAGTGAGTGAATTTTTGATGACTCTTTACTTGATTTTGTTTGTAGAATAGATGCACCTAAACTTATATATATAAATTGGATACTTATGGGATGTGGGAAACGCATGTGTATGAATTTGTGATTGAATGCTATGACTTATTAATTACATAATAATGGAAATTTTTTGTGATAACTCATACGTACAATTATGTAGAATGAAATTGTCTAATCATAATGAAAAACTAGATTAATCACTTGTATGGTTAAGAAATTCAATGAATCATGCATTCTCTATAATTGCATTCGAATAACACCGACTATCGCTTTACGCAAAAAATGGCAAGGGACTTATAGGAGGAAGGCCACTTGTAGGATTAAACACTAGCTATGTCATCATTTTTATTGAGTCTCTATCCTAAGCTAACGGGCTTGTTAGGTACCAAGAGATGCTAATCGTCAACGAGGAGTCGTGTCTTATGGCTTCTGTTTAGGGCGTGTGATTATAGACTATAGGGGCTACCACATCACTAGACTTGAGATTTTGAAAATACAATTTTTTGCTTGAAAAGAAAGTATATTATATACAATCTATATATATATATATGTATATATATATATATATATAGATTGTATATAATATACTTATATGGTTTTGTTTTGACTTAAGCACAATAGTGCAAATGATAAAAAACTTAAGGATTAAAACCCAGATTTTGGTTTGGGTCAGTTAATTATCTCCAACCTCGACTGTAGGGAGTGTAATTCTGAGTTACATGCAATTCTTAAGCTACTGCATGTATTGTTTGGCATACTAATTGATCATGCATTGATATGTTTACATTAAATAAAATTTTGTCACGTGGTATTGACGAGTGGATTTATCTTACTAAGTATAAGTTTATACCATAATAGTTCTTTTCCTTACAGGTTGATTGATAGTTGGGACATAGGTAGGAATTAAGTGTAGAGTGCTACCATTGAATTGGTATGACGAAAAGCTTATATAGTTAATTTGGAATGCTCCGAAAAACAACTAATATATTAATTAGGTTTAGTATTTTTAGTAAGTTTAGAATTTTCTAGAATTATTTATCTTATTTAATTATTTTGGTAAGGGATATCGATTCTCTACGGTTTTGAGGAACTATGTAATAATAGATATCCATAATTTTTTATATTATACAATGAGTCAATGAACTAAAATTGAAGACCCTAATGATTAATTATTTAAAGTCTTGTAATCTCTAACTTGTAAGTCGATTTCCTTATCATGGATACATACGTAATATGGAAAATTTAGACAATACTACTAGCTCCTCCCCCTAAGGTCCTTACACACTTAGTTTGCAATAAACAAGAAAAGTTTTAGCCTTTCCATTTCATGTGTGACAATGGGGGCAAATAAAAAATGTTTATGCAATATGCTATGCATGGCCGCTTTAATGTTTAGATTTCAGTATATTTTTTCTCCATTTATTTTAGTGATCATTAAAACAACATACAATCATATGAATTACATCACATCACAATTGTCAAGTTTATTTATGGAGATAATTATTAAATGTCTTAATAAGTAATTTAAGCACATATTCCTGAATATGCCATAAATGCAAGTCAAGTATATAAGATTAAAGGTACAATTACTCTATAAGCATATGTAAGTGATAATCATAGTAGGTACTCATTCAGCCATCTTTTTATTCATCGTAATAATCTTCTGGGAGTTCCAAATTGAAAGTATCTATAAATATAATTAAGATATGTATTGAATTACGAAACTTTCTAATTAAGTTTTATTTCGAGCCTTTTCTTTTATAAGTTTTTTATTTCTTAAGTTAATTATGTTCAATGTTTCTTTCTCCATATCATGTCTGAATAATCCTTATATGTCCATAAATGTTATTAGATTTTGTTCTATAGTTTTTCGATCCTTGTATAAAGTCTAAATCATTATGGTTTGATATGATAGGTCCATTGTTGATAAAGTCCAAGTCAATGACATTTTATTCGGACATAATAGGTAAGTTACTTTTTTAAGGCATAACTTTGTCAAATTATTTTAGTTTTTCTTATGTTCGTCTTTTGTTTTAAGGACCTCTTTTGGTTTCTTTCTTAAATTTCATTTGAGTAGAAGATTTTGGGAAACTTCTTTCATAATATGAAAAAGAGTAAGAAAGACTTCATTTAAATGAGTTTAAAAATTCATGGGGCTTCTCTTTTAATTCTCAAGTCGAGGAAACTTTTTTTAAAAACTTTCTTTTCCTTGATTATTCTTGCAAACCTAGATAAGGAATAATCTTAAAATGAAAATAGCTATTTATCTAAAAGATTTTTGAAAAGATGTTGGTTTTCAAAGAGCTTATTGGTTTGAGAAAGTTATCAAAATAAAGCTTAAGCTTAAGTTTAATAGAAAATCTTATTTTTTAGTAAAATATGAGAGTTTCTTTCTAAACTCCTTCTTATAGAAAAGTCCTCTTGTTTGCTAAGGATTTTGATGAAAATAAGTTAAAAAGAGTTTTTCTCCATAAGTATGTCTTTTTTTTTTTTTTTGTAAATAAATGGAAGGAAGTTTCCTTTAAAGGAAAATAGTTGAAAATAGTTTCTTTCATGATGTACAAGCTTTAATAAGTTATCATAACTTACCCTTGAAGTCTTAGAATTTTAGAAGGTGAAGAAAAGTAAGAAAAATGTTTGGTGAGAATGCTTAGTAGAGCTTAGAAAGAGATGTATGTTGGTCGGAATGGTAGCACAAATGTGGTCCTAAATGATAATAGTAGGGGTTATTTATAAGAAAAATGTTAATTTAGCTTATGTCATAAGCTTTGTTGCTTTGTGACTTTAATCTTTTATTATGTTAGAATAATTAGAACACGATGCATGCATTCCACCTTGTTTGTCATTACTTAGATCATGCATCTCCATTTCCATATGTTTTATTTTCTCATTTCATTTTCATCATCCATGTTATCATGGCTTCTAAATTTAGGATACTTTCTTATGAAATTTCCTTATTGACATAAAAATCTTATTTCTTCTAGAATGATAAGTTAAAGCATGATGTAATAAGGTAATTTTCATCATCCATGACTTCATTGTTTCTAGAAATGGGTTACTTATCCAACTTGGCTTCTTCTTCTTTATCTTAGTTTTTTAGTATTTTTCACATGTGTTAATGTACACATAAAGTTAGCGCTAGATATACTAATGAACACATATAGTTTGGTGCAAATTGTAGTTTTGTTAAGGTCTCTTTATTTTGTTTCATGTGTTTGGTTTTAAAAATTTATTTTGTTAGTTCTCTTTAAGTTTTGTAATTTAACTAATATTCTTGTGTTGACTTTATTTGACCAACTATTCCTACCTTTGACTAGTCAATTCTAAAGAATATGGGTAACTTTTATCACTATTTATAAATATTTTATTAAGTCTTAGCATATCTCTTAAATCTCTCCTAATAATTTTAGCCTATCTCGAGTATATCTCTAAATATTTAGCGATTAGTTTACTTTATACTAAAGTTTTTTGGGGTCTATACTTTCCCTCAATAAAAATTCAATTTTTTTTATACCCATAATAATATACTTAATGTTTTTTTTTATTTCTATATTTTCTTCATGATTTTAGTTGTACAAAAAATGAGTGAAATTGAGTAAAAAAAATATAAGTACATCATGGTAGAAAGTTGTCATTTTTATTCTTCAAAGATTTTGTCTAATAACAAATAGGAAAAGGAAAGAAGAAAGTAGGTCAAAGGTTAACTCATGTAAATATCATATAGTGCCTTATCAATGCCATGTGGCATCTAAAGATGATGTGATGTGTCACTATATAATGGGTGCCACATAGCACCATAGATGGGTGGCATGTGTTACCTTTTTTTTTTTTTTTCCTTTTCTTCCTCTTTGCTGATGCTCATACACTTTCCCTTTATTGTTTTTTTTTTCAACACTCTCTAAATTAAACCCCATTAGTTTCTCGACTTCCAAAATTATATCTCCATACCCAATTTATTATGAAGTATAATAAATATAGGTTCAAAATATTATTAAAATTTATCCAATTTTGATTAAATTAGCATCATGGTTTCTATCTACATTAAACTTTTATTACAAACTTTAAGTGGCCATAAAATATTCATTTTTACTTTGATTGAGGTATGGTTTGAGACTATGGTTTCCTAAAAATGTGTACTTTCAAAATATTTCAAAATGAGTTAGTCCAATCTAAGTATAAAAAATTTATTTTCCATAAAGGCTCATTTTTTTTTCCTGAATTCTTAATTTAATCAAATTTTATATGCTTATTTTGACTCTAGAGGCTATTTTAACTTTAAAAAAATATATATTTTCACCATAAACCTACACCCCTATGTGTTAATTTCTTACGATTTTCAATTTTTTGGTATTTTGGATTTTAAGATTTTTTTTTGGTTTTTTTCTCTTATTCAATTTTTTAGGTTTTTCTTAATTTGTTCAATTTTTTTTTTTTTTTGTATTTCCCAATATTTCATTTTGTTTTTTTTAATCCTTTTCTTAATTTTTTTTCCATTTTTTGAAATTTTGCATATATTGGTCTTTTTTCCTAAAACTAGAATTTTGAAATAAATACAAACTTAAAGTGCACAAAAATAAGGTGTCCAAGTCTTATGTCTAAAAGTATGATGTTAGTGATGATAGTTTGTTGAAATTCATGTTGAAGTTGTTGTAATTTTTTGTTACGCATATTATGCCTCTCATTGTTATCAAATTTAGATGCACTTACTTACAATAACTCGATTAATTCTTTAATTTATTTCATCATTTGCTATTGTTGTTTATTCATCAGCTCCATTAGTGTTTTTCATTGTTGACTTTTCTGACCTCTTTTTCTGCTCTTCCCATTATTTATCTAGAATTTGACAAAAGACCTACAATTCTTCAAACTTAGAATCAATAACTTCCATGGGGCAGGCAAGGATCCTCTGATACCAATAGATGGGTGGTAGAAATTTAATTTTATTTTGGCTGTAAAAGTCGTATTGATTTTCTCGATAAGTGTTCTCCTATGGATTTTGCTGAACAGTGGAGTGGATTGGCAAATTAGTGGAGTAAATGATATATAAATGAAATGGAAAAAATAGTTCTGAATGTAGAGCCTCAATTGTAGAACACAGTAGGAACTGTGGCCGAATTTAGCCAATAATTCTTAGAATTCCGAATGGTAAAATCAAGAGCACAATTAGGAATAATATTTTGGGGTCTTTCATTCATAATTGTAATGTACATGTACAATGTATATATATAACCTTCCCTAAGGCAAATATGTTAACAAACTAGAGAATATTTTAGAACCTCTAATATGGATTAGCTTAGCATTTTTATTTTGTTTTTTTTTTTTTCTAGTTTTTGCATATTTTTTATATATTTATATTTATATTTATATATTTTTTAATTTTTTTTCAATAATATTTCTAAATTATAAACATAACTAATTATAATGGATAAATTCTAAATTCTACTCAATAAATAATATTTACCTTACAACATGTTAATACATATAATATATATATATAAGTGTTAATATAACATATATGTAGTTTATAATATAATATATATAATACGTATATTTAATGTAAATTATAACAAATAAAAATCCGATTGAAACCAACCAATTCAAGAGAGTTAGAGGCTTAAATTGTCTAGACCCACAAAAATTGGTAAGTCTTTGATCTTACTCTTAGTAAGAATATTCAAATTCAATCATGAGATTGGAATTGATTCCCCGAAAACAAATGCAATTTAATCTAAATATTTATTGTATTAAAAATTTTAACCTATTAAAGAAAAGAAAAATGATTTCCTCATTTGGGATAAAAAATGGAATCATTTTTTCATTGTCTATTGGTATTGTTGATGACTATAATTAAAATGAGTTGTTGAATGAAAACTATAAGTGATTGATATATCAAATAATCCTAGGTAGGTAAATTGTGATCCTTGACACAATCGAAATATCGACCTACCTTATGTTCTAGTAATATCTAATGTATCCATATATGTTCCCTCAATCCCATGCTGCAATTGTGTATGTGACATTGGAGCAGTAATCATAAAGGTGTAACATAAATAAGTTCTTAACGAGGATGTCCATTTGTTGTTGATAAGAATGCACATACGAACGAAAAGGAAATGGTTTTTCAGCATTGAACAATGGAAAATGTTGATTAAACCAAAGTGTGCTTCGAAATGTTTACTAATGACATTGCTTCGATAAATTTTTTTCCCAAGTGTTATTAGCTTTACAGGATTTCAAAGTTTAAAATAGATGATTCGCTCGATGTGAATTTCGTAACAAATCATCGGCCTAACTATCATGTCTTTTTAATAACAAAACACGATAATCTTAAAGATAATAATTGTCAATAACTTAATATGAAATGATAACTACAGTCTGTTAGGAACTAGCCCATTTAGAAGCTTAAATAATACCTCAAAATCCTCACGTGATAGAAGACTATGAAATAAAATAGCATTTACATAAATTCCTATAAAGAAGAAGAGCATAAAATAAAGAAAATAACGGACTAAATCCACTACTCCTTGTGGAATCCCCTCGATCGATCGTGACTGGTTAACCATGCTGTCAACCTTGCACCAATCTCTCCTTATCTACCCTTCGGCCCCTTTTTCCTTTTTTTTTTTTTAAAAAAAAATTATTGTGTGATTTTTTTTTTCTTTTCTTTTAATTATCTCATTTTTATTTATTGTTTTATTTAATTAATTACTGTGAATGAATAATAAGTCAACACATGTCCCATAACGAGTATTAGTGATGAAATGTAAATTATGTGTTTATCAAAAGAAATAAATACAAGGCATGAATTTGCAAAAGAGCCAAAACACAGATCAGAGTTAGGTAATTTTCCTAATTAATGATTATGAGTTTATCAGAAGTTTATACGTGTCAAAGAGTGTGAAGATTTTTCATCAAACCCAACAGCGATCCTATTAGAAAATTTGGAAAGCAATGATGATTCAAATAGGACAAAAAGAAAAAAAAAAAGTTAAAAGTATTCAAATAAAAAATTTTCAGACCTTGAGCATTAGATTTATATTTTTTCTGTTTTTCTTTTTCATAGGAGTAATTAATAATGCAAACAATGAGTTTTACACATCGTGAGGGATGAGACAAAGTTAGCGTCTCACATGGTTGATGGTTGAACCTTACCTGCAAGAAATATCCAACCACCTTATCTCTTCCAACCCATCAAGCAGACTTCTATATTTGAAGTGGGATCAACCAATCTGCCGCTCTCAATCCTATCCAACTATAGAATCCCCATCAAGATGCAGACAACATTGCACTTCACACCATCTACTCTTCCAACAGTGACTGCTACAATGCTAACCAAATCCTTTCCCTTGCGATGGAAGTGTACAACACAGCTTCAGCGTCTTAGATCATGCCCTTCCATAAGAGCAACAGCAAATTTCGCAAACGACAGAGCCATGGTTGACTATAGTTCACCAGCCTCGTAAGTTTGGTTTACATCTTTCTAATTACAAAGAATTTATTGTAATTCTAAGAGAAAATATGCTGATATTGGGGCTTTTGATTCCCCTTTAAAGTGTGTCTTTCCAGCTGAAGCTTGCGATATACTTGGGAGGTTAGGCTTGTAATGTGCAAATGTATCCTGAAGTAAAGTTGAATCAAGAAGCTAGAAGCGGCATTGCAAGGGCTGCTGGAGAACAGATTGATAAGAGAGTACCATGACTACAATAGTCCAAATACGTAAGATGCCCTACTTCATAATTCGATTAAAGTGCCATCTGTTTTCAATGCACTGCCAGAACGATGATGAGCAAAAGCATAGCATGACCTAATTGCTGCATACCTTACTGGGCGGGTATGACTAGGGGTAGTCTGTCAAGCAATCTCAAATAGCTCAGTCTTGATATAAATCAAAGCTAGTTAAGTTTCTGCTTTAAGGTGAGTACCTGAATATCCAGTTCAATGCGCTCTTGAATCCAATTAAGCTTTCATATAGATAGAGTTAAAAAAATCCAATTATGTGAGGAAATGTGCTTTTGAATGAAAACAAACACAATTTAGGGTGTTTTAGGAAAGTTCTTCATACTTTTTAAAAACATTTGTTATGATAAAATGTTTAAATTGTCTAACATTATCGTACCACTATCAAATGGTTGTAATTTTTAAACCAGAGGTCATTGTAGAAAGCGAATTGGCAATCATTAACCATCATGAAAGATCTCCAAGGAAAATAATTACTTCTTTTAGATAGAGGAAACCATTTTCCTCATTATTTAATAATAAATTTAATGATTATCAACTACTATTACTTAAGGTTGGCCACCATATTGTCTTCCACTATTAAAAGCTAATAATATTTACAGTCACTTTAAAATCTTATGATAATATTTCAAAGGTTTTTACAATAATGCTAATAAAATCGCGTTATCGTAACACTACCAATCTAATATATTAATTTACAAAAAATTAATATACACTGTTCATCATATTAAAATAATCTGACATAATATCTGAATAACATGCTAACTAATTAATTAAATGAGAAATGAAAAGAAAAAATAACCTGTTAATCTTTTATAGCAAGTTATTTTTGCCAACATTACAGTAATACTATTTTTAGTTAGTGTTACTGTAAAAAAATCCTAACATTGCACAATTTTGAAACTTTGATTACAACAGATGTCGAAAGAAAAGGTCAGAAAACATTTTTAATGAAACAACTATACAATTGATTCTTGAGTTTTTTAATCAATCTCTATATTGTAGCATCATCACACCCATATTAAGCTCTGTTTTCAAGAAGACTCGCAAAAACCCTGTCCTTCAAAGTTATATATGATATGAATAGATAGTGGCACCACAATATGGAGTTTTAGCATAGAATTTAAATTTAATTTGTATAACGTATCTGAATGGTATTTTTACCGATCATCATCAGATTCATTTGAATTCACTTTCGCAGAGCATTCCTAGGAGAGGCTTGTGATGATCTTGGAGGAGAGTTCTGTGACGCTGATTATCAAAGAGGAATATATCAAATTGACTTCAAGAGTCATTGCCCAGTTTTCTTCCCTTTTCCTGTTTTCCAGAATGAGTCCCATTTTTTTATAAATCCCATAATGTAGCAGTGCTTTACATGGTTTTCGTTGGATGTGTTTGAACTTGAGATAGAGTGGAAGATAATTTCATACAGGAATAATGTTGTAAATTGTAGTAGTGAAATGCAAACTGTATTGGAACATCAAAAAGCATAGGCATCTGAATGATGCAATAAAACAGCAAGTTATGATCTTGGCATGATGAAATAACTTGAACTGAATCCTTCATAGAATAATCAATAGAGATGAGATGAGAATTCATGCTGATGCAACTCAGACAAACAGATTAATCGCATGACTACATAAGGGGTACCTTAAAATCATATAACCATGCAGGTCAATGTAATATATTTCTCCTATATTGGAATAGATATCCTCAATGAATCTCAGGACTATTATTTCTGAATCTGATATGAACCATAATCCAATGACTAGATTCCAGCACGATCATATTAAGATCTCAGGTGAAATGGATCAAAGGTTCTATTTCTCTAAAAAAATCTGTATTTAGATATGAAAAATTTCAAAGAGATATCGGATATGGTCGAATCAAGTAGTTTGATATTACTCACCAGTTGTAGAAATGAACTTGATTTGATTAAGATAATGGTCAATATCACATAGAGTCAATAAAATAATTAAGCTTGTCAATGAGAGATAAATATGATGCACAAATTCTCAATAATGGATTTTATGCTAGAATCTCATAAGTGATAGATATTTATGAATGCTTGCCACAATCATAAAATGATTGATATGAAACAATGAATAACTAAGACAAATCCATTTCTAAATTGATTCATAGAAGGTTTAAACAAATGTCTTCATCTCTACGATAATGAAAATACAATTGAAAAGCAAGCTTATATATAACTCTTACTTAGCTAATCCTAACAAGGACAAATTAGTAAATAAAAGAAAATAAAAAAAATAAAACAGCCTATATAATAAAAGCTTTGCATAACAAGCACGTCATTTGATGGGGAATCTAGCATTGGGATGGCTTTGCAAAATTACTACTTCATAGGAATGGTGAATTTTGCCATTGTGATGGCTTTGTATAAGAAGAAATGCATTCCAATGGCTACAATAGCGAAATGTTACTAGTGAGAAGTGAGTATGTTGTGGTGTTGTACCAGTGTATATGGACATGTATGTGGTTTGGTGGTTTTAGGTCTGATGAGTTAGTGTCTAGAAGTTACTATTTGTTAGTTACAGGTATTACAATAAGTAGGGGAGTTTGTTAGATCTAGGTAGCCAGATATTTTGTAAGAAAAGTATTGAGTATTGTGTGAGCGTTTCCTCATGTGTGTGAGCGCTCATGGCTCCCATCTAGAGAGAGAGTAAGGTTTGTGATCCATAACCTATCCACTAAAATCAATAAAATTCATTCATCTCCTTCTTGATCAATTGCTAGTTCTTATCAATTGATGCATTTGAATGAGGTATCTTGACACTAAAATCAACAAAATTCATCCATCTCCTTCCTAATCCATTGCTGGTTCTTATCAATTGGCACATTCAAATGAAGCATCTTGACACTTCATACCAGCAAGTCTACCCAATCCAACTCAATCATGGCTTCTCTCTTTGAGTTTCCTACCCTCAGCTAACATCTTGGATTTGCTATCCCAATGAAATGGCTATTATGTAGATTAACCATCCCATTAAAGCCTATTACAAAAAGACCATTCTAATGGCCAAATTCATTGCCCTAACAAAGTACTTAATATGCAAAACATTTGTTACATATTCTATTTTATTTTATTTATTAATTTGTCCTTACTAGGGTAAGCTATGGTTAGAGATGTATACAGATAGCTTTTTTGTTTTATTTTCTTTATCATTGAGATTAAGACATTTATTAAAACATTTTATGAATCAATTTAGAGACTAATTTCTCTTAATTTTGAATTGCTCTTATCAATTGTCTGACAATTGTGACAAACATCCATACGCATCTCTGGTGAGATTGTGACATACATCCCACTACTAAGAGTCCATGCATCTATTAGTCTCTCGTTAACAAACTTGATCATTGATTGTGTGTAATATCAATAATTTAATCAAACCAGTTCAATTTTGGAGTTAGTGCATAATGTCTATTTACTAAATTCCTCCACATCCCTTTAATTTTCGTACATCTAAATACATAGAACTATAAAATTACAATCCTTGATTTGTTTCATCCTAAATCTGAAACTGATTGTGGTAGAATCTGATAATTGGATTCTGGTTTGTATCAAGGTCTTTTGCTATATGACATAACAATCTCCTAATGGAAATCCCAGTTCACTAAGTAATCAATTCACATGGATGATGAATTGCTAAAACTCACTTTGATATTTTCAGAGTGAAAGAAACACTACTGTTCTGTATCTTCAGTGATCCCTTCCAAGAGCAAATACTGAAGAGCTATGGAATACTTTGCGGTCATTGCTTTTGAGTATTCTTCAGATTTTCTACTGCTTTTGAGGTGAAACGATCCACATCCATCACCTTGAAACACAGCAAGCAGAGAAATAAAAGTAAATGCAAAAGAACCATAAACAAACAAAAGCTAATTACAACCCTGAGCGCCAAATTATGTAAATAATTCACCCGAAAACCAACCTCTTATCGTAAATATTGAGGAAATCCACTTCTTATAGATATACAACAACCTTGGTGTGTCTCCCTGATGTGTATCAGCCAATATAAGCTCACACGGTCCTTTATTGCTGAAAAAATAGGGGGAAAAAAGAGAGAGAGAGAGAAAGTGAACCAGAACCCATCAGGAAAAGCAGTAAATTTCTTCTCTTGTTTTTCCTTGCTTTTGACTACTTACTTGGCATGAACTATAGCACTGTGACACAAAGCCAAAATTCGAATCATCGACAAGTCCCTTCCACGAGGGCTTCCATATTTTATTCTGTAGCTTCTATAGATATCCACATGAATGAAAGCAAGATGAAAAACAAAAAATGCAGTTACTAAAAGGTCTACGAAAATTAGTTGCTTAGTCAACTGAGCATGCTAAAAGCAATAATAATTGATATGGAGAATACAAGGTATATAATAGTGAGATCCTATACCTTTCATCAAAGAATTCTCCAAAATCGTCAATGATAACAACAGCTGGAAACACCTCTTGCATGTGAAATGCAGCAAAATACTTCTTCAAGCCTTCCTCATCATCAACATATCTTAAAGCATCCAATAAAATGCATATCAAATGCCTTACTCCAAGATCAGTCAATGTCAGATAACACAACTGCTACTCCAAATTTGAGCTTCTTACTTCATTTTTATCCACCGAAACACGTCAGAAGACTGATCAATTCCCTGCAACATCAAAGAGTTTCGGCCAAAATGTATAGAATAAAAGTTGAACTATTGAATTATCAGATTTTGATTGCCTTGAGGGAATAAGACTTTCCTATACTCGTTTTGTATCCCACCATCCACAAATGTATCAAAAAATTTTCAATGGAGGCCCCATTTTATAACTTAATCATCATCTTTTTAGTCATATATGATATCATAATATGTGACTGCTGGGGATATGAACATGAAAAGTTTTGTGAGTGATGGGAAGTGGAAGAGACATGCCTGAGAGAGGAAAGGAGGAGAATTCTCCAAGTGATGACGTTTACTTATGAAAACGACGTCGTAAGGCTTGATGTTGGAGCTACTTTGCAATGCAGAATTATATGCAAACTGGAACAGTAAAGAAGTCTTGCCACTGTTCATAAAACACCCAAGTAAAAAGATGCTTTACTTCACTTAAAAGGACAAGACAAGTGAACAAAGACGAGATAAATTTTAGAGTCGGCTTATTCACGAACTGCAGTTTTATCATTTTATGCAAAGGGATCACGGTTGGAGTAAAAATTCAAAATGCACGCCAAGTGTTTGTGAGAAATACCAGGAAGGAGGACCGGAGAGAAGCGTGATTGGAGGAAGATTAGGGGTACCCAAAGAGGAAAATGCACGGGTTTGGTTCGGGGTGTTGAAGAACCTCTCCACCATGGGCCCTGTTTGTTGTTTTTCACCTAAGTACATGCCATTTTCAAGCTATTGGTACTTGGAAGTCCTTGCTAATATCCTTGGGGAGGCAGGATGAATTATCAATTATTTACGGCTTTAGAAATGGGAAAGAAGGAGGGGGAGTGGATGAAAATTGGCCCTTTTTTTTTTTTTTTTCACGTTGATTCGAAAGTTGATGTAGGAGACCCAGCTTCCGGTTGCCATGTCCAAATCGTGCATCCAAAATATGATTTTAATTAAGGATGAAATATATATATATATATATATATTTTGTTAGCAATAGCAGTTTTATTTACATAAAGCAGAAACAAGGAGTGAAGCACATGTTTATTATTTTTATTTTTAAAAAATTACATTAATATAATTTAAAGTTTAATATTACGATTTATACATCAATTTTACCACTTTTTATAATTATACATATAAAATTATGATAACTGCATACAATTTTAGTAGACTTACTCAACCTCCTATTAGTGTTCACTAGCCACCGTCTACGAAAATATGAGTCATGGCCTGCTTTAAAAATATAAGTCATACAATCTATTAGTTGTTATTTATGGCTATCTACAACCCTACGGGTGTTACATGAACCTCCTAAGGCTATGGGTGGCCATTCTTTTGTCAAATCATGTTGATTGAATTAATAATATGAATTAGAGTTAATTGAGATATAACTATAATAGCTAAAGTTTCAATTAGATATATAATTAGATAAATTAAAATTTCAAATATATAATTATAAAAAGTGATAAAGTTGAGGTGTAAATCATGATATTACTGCTATAATAGAATGTATGTTACATATCTTAATTACAATATAACGGAAATGCAACATTAATGTAATTAAATGTATATTGTATTTTTAAAATGTGATACAAGTAGAAATACTTATGTTGCATATTAGAAATGCAAGATAGGCTTAACAAATAATAATATTTTTATACAATTAATAAATACGTAATATTCATTATATGTAATAGTAAATAAATAAAATTCTCTAGAAAAACAAGAGTCTTAGTACATCAATTAAGGGGGGCATACCTCTAAATTAGCAAAGGCGAGGTCTACGCTTTAATTAGTTCTTTAACTTTGACTTACATCATTTTCTCATGAATCTCACTTTTTCCATTCATCCCAAAATTTATATTATCTCATTAAATAATTTGAATATAGAAACAAAATTTTATATTCCATATATGTTCTTTTTCCACCACTAATTCATCACATCCACTTCCTTTACACATTCTAATATAAAGTTGATAATTTAGGACACAATTTATATATCTAGATACGATACAATACGATTATAAATCGAGTTTATATACGAAAAAAACTAACATGAGATATACTCATGATAGATCCATTTAAACATGATAAAATTCATGTTTGAGTTTGGGGTCAACTATAAATCATTTTTGAACTTATTTGTTGAACAGATCTTGTAAATATATCCTAAGTTTGGCTTATAAACCCATTTGATTTTGAAATAACTAATATTTTAAAAGTTAAAAGAGTATTATTTTCTCTTTTTACATGAAAATGTGAAGAAGGATAGCATACGTATAAGTTCGAATATTTTCTCTTTTTGCATATCTTGGGTTTAACCCATGAACCCATTTGATTTTTAAATAACCAACATTTTGAAAGTAAGAAATATATTATTTTCTTAATTTACATGAATATGTGAAGAAGGATAGCATGAGTATAAGTTTGAATATTGATAGCACTTAATTAAGAGCTTATAATTCTCTAATGATGAATAGATAAACGACTTATAATTAACTTTAACTTTTATAAATACGTATATTGGATTTTAAATTTATTTCATTTGTTATGATGCTTATAATCTTTATTTTATCTAAAAATTTCATTTCTTTAAAAGCATGCAAATACTTACAAGTGATAATAAATTTGAATTAGAACTATATTTGTATAAAAAGCAATATATGATGGTTGAATCAAGTATTTTGAGTTATTGAAATAATAATCAATCTCAATATTCTCAAGTTACAAAAATACCACATGATATCTTAAGTATATTAATATCTACGGTTACTTCAAAATTTGTATTTAATATGTGGTCAAATTCTTAATCAATGTAGTAGGTTATTGAAGTCACAAATTGTGTAAACTCTTTCATGTATGAAGAATTGGTTAATGTAATAATCTAAATTATTTTTATAAATAGTTCAACATCATTTATTTTTTATTAATATAAAATTTTCATATGTAGATTCTTTGATTTTCTTTTTAGAAAAATTACCATTAATAGTAATATACCATTAATACATAGTTCAACTTAATATCAAAATATTATATAGTCAATCAATATTTGAATTTGTTATATTTGATTAGGACTTCAATTTATTAAACTTTTGTTGGGTTGTAATTTCATGTATAAATGTTAACATTATGTCATTTTTATTTGAGAAATATTAATTTCATGATTGTCATTTTTCCTATAAATTTATAATTATCATATAGATTTAGTTACAACTTTTAGTTGATAAACGTATCTAACCTAAATATGAAACACTGGTTTAGGTTTTCATATATGATTAATAGATGAGCCAAATTATAAGTTAAAGTTTTTAAAATACGAACCTATTTAGATACAAATACGAGACTTAATGGGTTAACACCAATTGTTAGCCCTATTCTAAACTCTCAATAAACACTACTAAACCTTAGCACCTAGATGGCCTCTTATATTGCATTAAGTAGGTGTAGGGTCACAACATATGATGTATCCCACATGTTGCATAATTGTTCAATGGTCTTATGCTTCGTCTCTTGAACTCTCTTTGTTAGAGTAGTGTACATAAACTGCTTGCCAATGAATGTTTAGAGATTTATAGGGGAATTCTATACTTTCATAATATGACATCTAAACATACTATGATGAGACCTAGTTGGCTCAAGATCTTATGATTTCAGGACTGTAAACCATGCAATCAAGTGTTCGAGAGTCGATACATAAAATTTAAGGTGATTGGGATAAGTCATTCAATTGAGCCTAAATTTTACGATGAAGTTAGAATATTAGTAAAAATGATCCTATGAGTTTAAATTAAGAAAATAAAATAATAAAATATTATAATATTAAGTTATACATATATTACTTGTTATTTATTAGAAACACATAAAACAAGTTTTGATAATTAACAAATCGATAGAGATAAATTATATACACACTAAAAATTATAAAATAACATAAATAATATTTGGAAGTATTTATTTGTATTATATATATAAGTACGTGTTGGTAAAAATACTTAAATTACTTAAAATACCTAGTATATATCAAAATGATGCTAAATTAATTAAAGAAAATTAATAAAAAATCAAGAAAAATGTTGTAAAGTGTAGAAATGTCGAGAATAGGCTTGGAAAGTTGACAATAAAAGAAAGAAAATCAACAAATGTGATTAGGACAGTTAGAAAGTAAAAAGGATAAAGAAAATGGACACTTAACATCTAAAAATTCAAGAAAAATCCTTAAACACATCTATAAATATAGAAGACATCCACCATAATTCACTTTAGATAGTTTGGAAGCTAGAAAAATTTGAGAGAGATTAAGAAGAGAGGAGAGTATTTTTACAAAATAATGTACGATTAAGGCATTAAAGGAGACCTTATAACCAATAATCACTTGGAGAGGGACGGCCACCACCACCTATTAGCTGACCCACCACCCAAAGTTGCTGACATAGTGAAAGCCACTGCTAGTGGCTAGAGGCCAATCGAGTATGAGTTTCTTCTTTAACTCGATTTTTGTATAATTTCTTAAAAAATATCAAATCTATATGGAAAATTTTGAAATTTAATGTTATGGGTTTTTTTTTATGTAGATTTAGGAAAAGATATCAATTGAACAAAATTAGATCCTAAGATATACTACCCTTAAGAAATCACTAAATTAGAGTTGATTTTCACTTTTGATTTAAATGATCTTAATGATGTAGTTTTGAGCCCACAATTTTTATGTATAACCAGGGTAAATATTGAATTGGTATGAAGAGTTTTTCTTAAACTTAATTTTCCAAATTTTTACTTAATTTTAAAATCACAAATAAAAGACAATTTTAGGATTATTTTATGATTTAATATTAAAATTAATGAAACTTTCAAATTTAGGATGTATTTAGTCATCATGAAATATAAATTAATGATGAAAGATGGCATTTGTAGTGTTTAAGATCTTAGATGTGTATATTATGTGTCTTCTATGGTAATTATGTATAAATGAATAATATGTGAAGATGAAAATTAAATGAGTAGAATAAATTAGGTTAAAATTGATAATATTATAATATTAGGGATATAATATAATTTGATTTGGATTATAAATTTAGAAAATTATATGTTCACATCGGGCGCAAATTTGGGGGTTAGATTAAGAGTAAAGTATATAAAACAAACCAAACTAGAATACTAGCTAGAAACTCAATATGAGATTTAGAATATCCAAGTAAAGTTAGAAGAATTTCACATATTGTTTCGAAAAGGAGTTCTTATGATTTATGAATAAAAACCATAACCAAAAGCAGAATTAAAACCTAATTTAAGAATTGATTTAGAAACTAAATTAGAAACTAGTTTAGGATTAAGTTGGTTATAGGTAATATAAAACTTTGATAATTGGGTAAAATTAAGATTTAAAAGTTTATATTTAATAAGAGTATAAATACTAAAAAGGTATTTATGTGATAGCATCTAGTGATGATGAACTAACCCTACATCATACCTAAGCGAGCAAACCAAGAATTTTAAGTAAGTTGGGATTAATATGTTATTGTATTTTAGAGTACTATATTATGGTACTTGGAGGCTTAGGATTGTATTTGGTTGTGTTTGTAGATAGATGCTTGTATATCTTCGAATTTTTTATTGTATAATAACGTTTTGCTATGGTAGTTTGTTATGATTTGTATAGAGTGGAATTATTTGATTACCCTAAATCGAACTTAATTGTATTCAACCTAAACACCTTAATTAGATATACACTACAAACCTTTAGGGGATGATTAGGATTTTTTCACCAAATACTGATACCTTTGAAAAGGATAGCATTGTAGCATAATGGTCTATTTTTTATCCTTAATTAAACTAAGTAACAAGAGAGGAGGTTGTGGTAAGGATGAAGGTAGTGGTTCGAAGGATACTCATGAGGAGAGTGGTACCTCCATTACATAATCCTAGGTTTGGTCGTGAGCTGTTGCATACACATTGAAATTCCTCAAACCTAAATTAAAGTAGGTGAAAATTCTCTAATTTCATAATGGACCAAACAACATTGTGTAATAACATTTGCATGTTGCATTGCATTTAATTAATTGTTTGAAAACCTTATTTATGCTTGTTATATATTCTTATATTTCCATCCCTACTTACTAAGTTATTGATTGCTCATACCCTTATAGATTTTCTTGTAGGTGTTGACCGGAATACTGCATTATAACTATTTAAAGGTTAGTACCCTTTTGAAGATTTTTAGTAAAGTGAGGATTAAACTATAAGACTAATAGAGTTTTAGAGAGTTTTTGTTACCAACTCTTAGATATGTGAGTTGATCATATAATAGTTTACTATCAGACTACTATGATGAGTAAATATCTCTTAGGATCATAAGACAATATATCTATATAAACATGACTTAAGGTTCTGTATGTCATGTTATTAATAATCTTGTACGAATTGTTTACTTCAAAGCGGGTAGTCGTAGATGTCTTATGTAAATCATATAGATAATAGTAATTGTAAGGTCAGCTATTATCTTAGACTGGTTTATATGACAAGACTGTTGCAATTTTGTTGCTTCGAAGAATAACAAGGAAAAGCTCGAGGATTATAGAACTAATTGACTTAGATAATAAATAGTATACCAAGCGATGATGAACGGTAAATGGTTGATGGGTTTGAATTGCATTTTAGTAGTTTCATTGGTCAAATTCAGGTAACAATTCAAGAGAGATGCTTATAATCAGTTGATGGGAGTTTCCGATGTTTCCAACTTGACATGAACATGTTACAAATCATGTAACATTTTGATCTTAAAGCAAATAACAAATCTTGTCGAACGTGGATAAGCATAATGTGTTGGTGTGTGTATCAGAATAGTATGGGAATAACATGGTGTGTTGGTGGTGTGCTAGAATAGCATAAGTATAACGTGGTATGCTCATGGCCATGTTAGCATTGTTTTGACGAAATTGCAAGTTTTCCCTTATTATTCTTTCCCATTTTTATCTTGCTAGTTTATAAACATATAAATAATAATTGTAAATCCTATAGACATTATAATTGAGTACTATTACTTCCTCATTTTAGTTTTTCTCAACGAAATCCTATTCTTATTAAATCTTGTGATTTGTGAAAAACAAACCATTTAGTTAATTTATGCGTAATATCAAATTAGTTAGGTGTAGTTTGGATTCTAGAGGTGTGTCATATCCATTAGAGTGTTGTTCATATCTAATTTCCACAAACACTAAAGCCTAAAATCATTGGTCTCTCAATTTTTCTCACGACAACTTAATTTGGTGAACCAATGGCCATCTCTTTAGATTACATCATCTTCTGGCACCAAAGTGGAGGTTATAGTGTAGGAAATGGAATTCTCAAGATATCTAAAGAACTTAGTTGATTAGGTATATTTAGTAATAGTGACCACCTTCAAGGCATTAAGGCAACTCTTAGATAGATTTCTGGAATTATTCGATGGATATATGCATATGTTGTGGCATTAGAAGGAGAACATAGGGATGGAAGGATTGAGGCAATCCCTGTAGGGGATGACCAGGCGCCTATTGATGATAATCTAGGAATGGAAGGACATAAAAAGGCTAAATGTATAACACCAAATAGGTGGAGATTGTTAAATCAAAGATCCCAACGTTTAATGGTACTATCTTACCATATGTTTACCTTGATTAGTTACAAAAAGTCAAAAAAAGGTTTTCAAGTGCTGTGAAAGTGACGATCATATTGATGAACCTTTAATTGGGTATATCTATTGTAGTGATTTCATAGTATTTCCTTATGATCTTGGTTTGTTTTTTAAGAATTTGGTATTCAATTGAGTAATATTTTGATTTTAAGGTTTTAACGTGTTCTTGAAATTGAAAGGAAGAAAAGGAATACAATTTCATTCGATTTGGAGCTAAAATGAAAAAATTATGAAGTTTGGAAAATTAACATAAGCAATAAGCCTTACAACTAGCAGTCTGGAATGAGTATGTAAAATTTAGAGTGATCACGTAAATTTTTTTATTGAGCTTAAATTTTATGACGGAGTTAGAAAAATTAAAAGAAGTGGCCACGTGAGTTTGGATTTAATAAAATAAAATAATTAAATATTATATTTGTAGAGTACATATATATTATTTGTTATTTATTGAAAATACATGAAACCGACTCTGATAATTAACGAATTATTAGAAATAAATTATATAGATACTAAAAGTTATCAAATGATATGAATAACATTTAGGAATGTTTATTTAGATTAAATGTGATTTTACATGTTTATATACATATACTCGAAGTTATCTAAAATATATTAAAATAATTAAAGAAAATTAACAAAAAATTATGAAAAATTAGGTGGTTGTAATATGTGCTCGGAAGGGCATGGCAATGCAAGGAGTAGGTTAATATGTATTTAGGAAAAGATTATGAGGCAATAAAGCAAATAATTAGGTACATTTGACGACAAAATAAACCCCTAACCAACTAGGCCTCTCTATTTAAGTAAATCTACCCTTTTGGACATTATTTTGCTTCATTTGGAGTTTAAGAAAAATATGAAAAATGTAGAATAAGCTTAGGAGGAACTTCTTAGAAATTTTAGGAATTATAGTGCAAATTTAGATATTTAAGAGTTCATTACTATGAAGGTAAATTGGAAAGAAATAAAGGCTAGAGTTTCAAGGGAAACCCAATGCCTAGGTTGGTTGACAAAGGGGTAGTGGCTGGTGTTGGTTTTAATGGTGGTTTCTAGTAAGTTCCCAAAATTGGCTTGGTTTTTATTAAATTAATAAAAATAGTAAATTTCATCTAGAATTTATGAAAAAAAAATGTATTTTCGCATATTCTTAGATGTAGCATTTAGGAAAAATATTATTCTATTGAAATTAAGTGTCAAAATATACTGCTTTTAAGAAATTACTCAAATCGAGTCGATTTCGTTTTTGTTTTTAAAACTCTTACTATTGTTGTTTCGACTTCAAATTTTTTGTAAGGTATTTATAATATATATGAAATCACTATGAAGAGTTTTTTTGTGAAATAATTTTCTAATCTTTGTCTAATTTTTAGGCCTATAATCTTATTAAAATGCTATTTCAACTAGTTCAAATATTAGATTTTGAATATTTTGCATAGATTCTACTTTTGGTCGATTCCTTTCATAAATAAATGCTGAGTAATGTTATGGGATTGAATCTTAGGTACTTAAAGTATTGGATTTAAGTATGGAAGAATTAGTGTTGAAATATGAACAATATGTAATGTTAGAGTTGCTTAAATAAAGTAGTAGAGTGAAGCTAGGTTTGGTTCAAATCTATTGCATACACGCTGAAACTCTTTAAACCTCAATTAGAGTTGGCAAAATTTGTAATGACCTAGTCGAAACTCCTCCTATTGAGGTATTGTGCACTCTGGCATAGAATGCCATATGGTTTTGTTCCTTAGTGCAGTAGTTTTCCAAGATGTCACCCATCTTAGGATTGACCCAACCGAGCAAGTTTAACTTCGAAGTTCCGACATACTTTGAGCCGTTACACCAAAAGGTACCTCAATGATTTAGATTTTAGTCATCTAGCATGTAAGGGGTATTACAATCCACCTCCCTTACAAAATTGACTTTCTTGTCAGTTTCATTACACAGGTCCAAGACTACCATTAAGTAAGGACCTCATCTTTCTGGCTAGTAAATTGCTTTGATACCACCTGTAACAACTTGATCGAAACTTCTTTTACGAAGGTATTGTCTATTTTAGCGTGGAACGCTCTACAGCTGTCCCCCGATGCAACAACTTCTCAAGAGGTCATCTATCCTAGGATTAACTAAGTTGAGCATGATTAACTTTGGAGTTCTAACATGTTTCGAGATGTTATATCAAAGGTTATGATACCTTTTCATGTTAGGTGACTAAACTCTAAATTAACAAGGCAACTTTTGGTGTAACAGCTTAGAGCACGTGGAAACTCTAAAGTTAAATGTACTCGGGCTGGGTCAATCTTAAGATTGGTTAACTCCTAGGAAGCTACTGTATGAAAGGACAAAACTGTATAACATTCCATGTTAAAGTAGATAATATCTTAGTAGGAGAAGTTATAGCTGCGTTGTTTTAGGGTAGTATTAGAGCACTCTATTAGTTAGAAGGGTAAGTCCTTAATCGGCAATAGTCTTAGACCTATATAAAGAAACTAATGAGGATATCAGTTTTGTAAGGGGGTAGATTGTAATAATCCTTACATGCTAGGTGACCGACCTCTAAATTATCAAGGTGCCTTTTGGTGTAATGGCTTAGAGTATGTAGAAACTCTGAAGTTAAATGTACTTAAGTTAGGTCAATCTTAGGATGGGTGATCTCTTGGGAAATCGCTACACCAAAGGACAAAATCGTATGGCATTTTACACCAAAGTAGATAATACCTTGGTGGGAGTAGATTATCGGAGCATTCTACCAGCCAGAAAGGCATAGTGCCTACCTGGTGATAGTCTTAGACTTGTATAACAAAATTAATGAAGATGTTAGTTTTGTGAGGAGGGAGGATTGTAATATCCCTTACATGCTAGGTGGCTAAACTCTAAATCATCAAGGTACCTTTTGGTGTAGTAGCTTGGAGTATGTCGAAACTCTAAAGTTAAGTGTGCTTGAGTTGGGTTAATCTTAGGATGGGTGACCTCTTAAGAAGTTGTTGTACTAGGAGATAAAACTGTATGGCGCCTGACACTAAAGTAGACAATACCTTGGTAGGAGAAGTTTCAACTAGGTTGTTATAGGTGGTATCAAAGCAATCCATTAGCCAAAAGGGCGAAAGTCCTGTCTGGTAGTAGTCTTGGACTTATGTAATAAAACCGATAATGACATTAGTTTTGTAAGGGGGTGGATTGTAATAGCCCTTACATGTGAGGTGACTAAACTTTAAATCATCGAGGCACTTTTTGGTACAATGGCTTAGAGAAAGTTAAGTAGTTTTGTCCCTTAGTGCAGTAGCTTTCTAAGAAGCCACCCATCTTAGGAATTGACTCAACCCAAGCATGCTTAACTTTAGAGTTCTTACGTACTCTGAACCATTACACCTAAAGATGTCTTAAGAGTTCAATTACCTAGTATGTGAGGGGTATTACAATTCGTTCTCCTTATAAAATTGACGTCCTCATCAGTTTTGTTACACAAGTCCAAGACTACTACTAGGTAAGGACTTTGCCCTTCTAGTTGGTAGACTACTTTGATACTATCGAGTATTGTCTACTTTGGCATGGAATGTCATACGATTTTGTTCCTTGGTGTAGCTGCTTCCCAAGAGGTCACCCATCCTGGGATTGACCCAGCTCGAGCACACTTAACATTAGAATTCCGACCTACTCTGAGCAACTACACCAAAAAGCGCCATGATTTGTGATACAAAAAGATTTAATCTTCCTAGACAAAAGGAATGTCTCTTGACCACCAAACATGACTCCACACTATAAATAGGATCCTCTACTACTTATTCCAATAGATAATTACAAGAATTATAAATAAAATTGAGAGAATTCCTCATCCTCTCACTTTAGAAACTAGTTTAGGGTTTTGTTGGAGACTTTAGGTTTCTTTGGAAAAATTGGAGGAGTAGAGCACAAGTTTCTTTAAATTAGTAGAGAAGTTTCGAAATTGGGAAGTTAGGAGTTACTAACCGGCATTACCTTGCTGGAAACCATCTAAAAACCACTTGAACCAGCCATTGGTTCATTACTACACGAGGTAAGTCTTTAAACCTCTGAATGTTCTTATGTGTTCTTGTGTTCTTGGTAAAATTCGTTGCATAATATGTATGAAATAATTCTTATAATCTTGTTGTACATATTAAAATAGATGATTTGATGTATAATTTGTAAAACAATTTTTATGATTCTTGTTTGTATGTAGGAAATTTAATGGTTTTATATTGAATATGTAAAAACATGTGTTTGTTCATGTTGGATCTTGTCAAATATAGGATTTTTAATTGAAAGAGATTGTTAGTATGATTTGTATAAATTGATCCAATGTTTTCTTTAAAAAAAATAACGAATTTGTTCTTTTTAATAAATTGATTAGTTATATAGCTATTAATACAAACTTGCCATGATTTGTGATTTATTTGTATAATTGTATAATATATGATCCAAAGTTTGCTAAGATATATTTTCTAATGTAGAAAAAATAAATAGATAAAATAAAATTATTGTTGTTAATACATGATATTGTATTTTTATGTTAATATCACCTAGTGGGTAATTTGTGATATGGCTACATCGTATATAAATTAAAAGATTTACATTATATAGGTTGACTTGCTTGTAATGATTTATATATATATATGTTGTGTGCATAACTTGTGTGTACGTTTGACCATGTTTATTTTAAATTAAAGAAGGATTTCCATAAAAATGTTTTGTCATCTTAAAAATATATTTTCAATAATGAAAAATTCTAATTGGTTTGTTCTCAAAATTAGAGATTCCTAAGATTTTCCAAAATTGGGCAAAAATATGTTTTTTTTTACAAATTAATTAACACGTAAATATTTAAAGTGAAATATTTCATAAATGAAATCAACTAACCTGCTAAAGCTTTCATAAAATAACATTAGAACCATATAGGCCTAATCCTAGCTAGTAGGTACGTAGGCACTTTGAGCGACCCTAGATATACAAAAAAAAAAAAAAATGATTTTCCCTATTGAAGGCCCTTTTTTATTTTGAAATAAGCTTATAAAAATTAAAAACCGTTTTACTTATTTTATGGATCTTTTATGGCTACCCAATCGGGTTTTAATAAGTTAGTCTCCGAGCGCATTCTTTTTATTTTCCTTCTTTTTTAATCTTTTTTTTTTTAATAAAAAACTCATGGACTAGTAGTTGAAACTAAAGTCTATTCACCCATAAGTTTTAATTTTACTCTCTTATTGACTTGGTTAAGTGGCGACTCCATTTTTCTTATTGTTTTTAAACTTAATCTTTTTCCTAATCCGGTTGAGGAACTTATATTAGGTGGGTTGGGCTTGGTATAAGTTAGATTAGGAAAAAAGGGAAATTGAATTTTAAGCTTGACAAACTGTTTATGATGTGCTGTACTGAGAGTTGACAAAGGCTATGGTATCAAAGTAGGTCTAAGCTTGCAAAAAGCTTAAAGAGATAGGTGCAAATGTGTGATAACAATAAAGAAAGTATAGGCAGCAAACCCTTGAACAACCTTAAGGATATGATGCACCAGGGAATTTCAGAGGACTTACAACACAACTCGATATGACTAATGATATGGCCCAATGAGGTTACTCGCTACCTAACTTTGCTTAAGGGTTATGATAAGAGTGAAATAAGCAAACAAGTTAAGAGTGATGCTCACAAAAGAGTATATTCGATATTCTGAGGAATGAATGATGATGTGGCTATATGTATAGTGGGTATTTATACTCGAAAAAACTAGAGCAACTTACTTAAAATAGAAAAGACTAAAAGGGTAATGTCCAAAATAAGTGATGTATGAGGAATAATGAAGGGTACAAATGAAAAATCAAAGAAATTAGTGGATTAGTGCGGCAAAATCCTTTATGTGGGTCTTGAAGACATGGCAACAAATAATTGGAGATGCTTTTAGCAGAAACAGACAAATGGAATGGTTAGGATGGTGGTGCCGAGCAAACCTACGTCTATCTAAGAAGAAGAAAATAGAAGATTTTTAGGAAAAATGAAAAGTTTGTTAAAGGCTATGGATGTGTATAGGAGCTCTTAGCTTCTTAACACTAATATTGTCGAGCTAGAGGTTGGATCAATCATGGCTAAGTAAGAGCGTGAGGGACCAGGTCATCGATAGAGTGTTAGTCGAGTTAGCACTTGATTATCGATAGTAGTGTAGTTACTTGGCTTAGCATAACGAATTGGTTGGCAGCAAGAATCAACTCGGCTTTAATAGGAGCTAGCTAGAACATGAGAATCTACCTTATTAGTCCATCTCAACCTCGGACTTAGGTTTTAGTTAAAGGTTTAATGGTCTGATTCCTATCATCCTTGCTAGGTTGATTTATATTTGGGATCAAATCCAAATGATCTTTACTTAGTTCTCCTTCAGGGTGATAGGGGTTGAGGTCAACAATATTGAAGGTGTCAAAGACTCCATAGTTTTCGGGTGATTCCAATCAGTAAGCATTATTGTTGATCTTTTAGAGTATTTTGAAGGGATCTTTAGCTCAAGTGAACAACTTATTTTTTCTCATCTTCAAGAACCTCTCCTTGCTTAACTATAGCCATACCGAATCTCCAGGCTGAAACTGTGCTAATTAGTAGCTTGGTCAATCTATCAAGTAACTTTCTCATAGATATGCTATAAAGACTATACTTAGGCTCTTGTGTTAGGGTCTTCCTGTATGGACATAGGTACAAAGTTGTGATCAAGGGGTAACTTGGGGTTGAGGCTATAGATGACTTCAAAAGGTATCTGCTTGGTGGTATCGTGTATAGTACGATTGTAAGCAAATTCAACTATTGGTAAATAGGCATCCCAATCGATTGTGTTCTTCCCTACTATAGCTTGGAGCAATGATCCTAAAGTATGATTGAATACCTCTACTTGGCCATTGGTTTTGGGGTGATAAGAAGTCTTGAATAGTAGTTTAGTTCCCATATGATGCCACAGAGTCCTCTAGAAATGGCTTAGAAACTTTAGATCTTTGTCTGAGTCTATACTTCTTTGATACCAAGATGATATGCCATGTAACCAAACAATTTCCTACAAAAAGAGACAATCAATAGCCAAAACATCATTAGTTTTAGAGTAGGGCACAAAGTGTGCTATCTTACTAAATCTATCTAGAAGGACCATCATAGAATCTTTGCCTCAGGTAATTCTTGGTAATCTGAGAACAAAGTCTATGCTTAAATCAATCTAAGGTCGGGTCAGGATAGGTAAAGGCAGTGCTTGCCCTTATTTGGCCTAGCATTTGGCCTTCTTGTAAGTAAGAATAGCCTTTAATAACTTGGTGTACATTTCTTCTCATTTTTGACCAAAAGAACTATTTACTCAACAACTCATACATTCTTTTCTCTCTATGATGGTTGGATAGTCTTCTACTGTGAGCTTCTCTTGCTAATAGCTTTCTAATAGAAAAGGTTAGCATATATAACTTGCCACTTTAGAATATATAACCATCCTCCGAATGGTACTCGTTCATTATTCTTCCATTAGCACAATGCTCAAACATAGGACCAAAATGGGGGTCCTTAAGATACTGCTCTTTGATGCTTGCAAACCCTAACGGTCTAGTCTATAATTTGGTTAGGAGAACATGTCTTCTCGATAGAGCATCAACAAGGATGTTGTTCTTGCCTTGTTTATACTTTATCACAAAGTTGAATCCTTTTAGGAATTTAACCCATTGTACTTGATGCATTGATAGCTTGGTTTGACTTTTGAGGTACCTTAAAGATTCATGACCTGTATAGATGGAAAACTCTCTTGGTAATAGAGAGTGCTGCCATACTTGGAGCACTTGGAGAAGGGTTAGCAGTTCTTTGTCATATACGGAGTAATTCAATTGAGGTCTTCTAAGCTTCTTGCTATGGTAGGCAATCAGTCAACCTTCTTACATTAAGACAGTGTCTATACTAATACTTGATACATCACATTCCAGCTTAAAAATCTTCTTGAAGTTAGGTAAGGCTAATATAGGTATAGAAGTTAATCTTGCCTTTATTTCAACAAAAATTCTCTCTTTTCTTTCTCTCTACTTAAGCTCAATATTATTCTTCATTAGCTCAGTAAGGGGTATAACAATGGTGCTAAAATTCCTAATGAATCTTAGAGAAAAGGATGTCAATCTGTAGAAACTTCTCACCTCGGCATAAGTGGTTGGAGTTGACCACTTAATAATAGGTTGTATCTTCTCATTATTGACTTGCAAGCCTCCTCCACCAACTACATAACCTAGAAATACCACTTCCTCTAGGTAGAAACAAAACTTCTTTAAATTGCCGAATAACCTTTTGACTTAAAGTACATTAAGTACGGTAAGGGGGATGTTTACAGTGATTTAGCAAGTTAGCACTATATACAAGGATGTCGTTAAAGTACACCATAACGTACTTTCCAATCAGTTTTCTCAACACATGATTCATCAATTGCATGAAAATGCTTAAGGTATTTGAGAAGCTAAAAGGCTCCATCCATTCATAGAGTCCATATCAAGTTTTAAATGCAGTCTTCTACTCATCTCCTAGCCTCATTCGAATTTGATGGTAGCCAGACTTCAAATCAATTTTACTAAAGACCCTAACCCTATTCAGTTCATGTAATATATCATCTAACTTGGGGATATGGTGTCGGTACTTGATCATGATCTTATTTATGGCTTTGCTATTGATGTACATACATTAGATGCCATCCTTTTTTGGCACAAGGAGTGTCAGCACAACACAGTGGTTAAGACTCTTCCTCACATATCTCTTCTTAAGTAGTTCATTGACTTGTTTTTAGAGTTTGGCAGCTTCTTCGAGGTTCATTTGATAAGCTGGTTTGTTCGGTAGGGCAGTGTTGAGTATTAAGTCAATACAATGTTCAATACCTTAGAGAAGGGGTATTCCTTGGGGCAATTGTTTAGGAAAGAAGTCAGTAAATTCATCCAATGGCTCCTTCACCTCAAGGAGTAGCTCAATGTGCTCCTTCAACTTTAGTAGTCACCTAACCAGCATAAAAGTCGGCATGTTGGCCTTTATAACTTCTTAGAGCTCAACTCTATTTAGAATCAAAGTCTTCTTAAATGGTTGAGCAAGTTTAGCTTATAGCTTGCTAATTTAGCTCAATGTCATAGGTTCAAAGTAATTTTCTTCCTATCTTTCCTGAACACATAGGTGTTCTTGAATCTGTCATACATGGCCATCCTAAAAAAAAGCCAAGGTTTGCGAAGCAGTATATGAGACCTATACATGGGTCATATGTTAGAGAGAATTTCATCATAATAATTTCTAATAGAGATCAGCAATAATACTTTTCGAGTGACATGTAATGCTCTATTCTCATTCTGCTAATGTAACTTAAATAGCTTTAGATGTGAAATAGTCAGCAACTTTAACTTCTTACTTAGGTCGATGAATGTGAGATTAGTGCAACTTCTACCATCCACTATGAGCACACAAACTTGCTCATTCACCTTGTAAGTAATATGGAACAAATTCTCTCTTTGCTCCTCTTTAATAAAAGGTTCCTAATAGCAATTAGGCCCCTGAATTGATCACCCTTAGCCGAGCTAGAGGACTCTAAGGATTCACTCAGAGGATATTAACTAAAGGCCATATTTAAGACAGAGATTCCTATCATAAACTAATTTCCTGTTGATTTGACTATTGGACCCTCACATGTATTAGACATGCTCTTGCCTAGTAGTGATATTTTATCCCAGAAGATGGCCCGGGATTAGTCGAGCTGAGCTCCCAAGCTAATGACAGACATCTAACCTAAATTTAAGTTGACTTCTCTACAATACTGATTGGTCCCTGACTTGATCTAGATCAGGTCAACCCTTGATTGCAAACACTTCTATTTCGCCTACTTTATATTATGTTTCTAATGTCTAACCACTGTACGACACGTGTCTTCTGACACATCATTCTAGAATGATTCTTACTTTTCTGTACTAAATATTCTTTATCTCTTTTACCCCTTTTAGTATGATTTATGTAACCTAATTGTAAGAATACCTTTTTATCTTTTCATATATGTAAAGTAACCTTAGTAAATGAGTATATAAACCCCCACTTACTTATACGTAGACATAATTCATTCATCAATATCAAATTATTATTTAAGTTTCCTTTATGTAACCTTAGTATTCTCATCTTCCTTCAACTCTTGTCTATTCCCTTTAGCAAAGAGTAGTGGAAAGTGACCCTTCAATTTGGACTGGTGTGTCATATCCAGTAATTGTAGGCTAGTAGGATTGAGTGGTATATCATATCCATTTGGCAGCTGCTTGGATTGTGCTAGCTTTTCTTTTGTTCCTTTTGGTTTACTTCGTTGTGATGCTTCTCCGTGTATTTGACCCTAGAGACGCATCGGTTCTAATCTCATCTTATGTTAAACAAACAAAGTTAACTTAGCCAGGTCCTTGGTAAACACATCTTCTTCGACTAGTTCATCCTCTTGAGTGGTTTCCTTCTTGGGAACAACCTCTTCCTCAGGTTCTTTATTAATACTATCCACTTTGAGTTTTGAGACATCTCCTTTGATGATTATGGTTCGTCAATTCAGATACTGAGTAGCCATGCACCAAAACCTTTGGCATTTAAAGCACTTGATCTGGCTTATCTTTCTCCTAGATCCTCGTCCTTTCTCATAAGTTTTCGATGGCACTTCACCATCAGTTAGTCGGCTTTTTTGTTTAGATTGGATATTTATCCTTCTGGTCGGCTCTGCAATGTGTTGAGCTTGGAAACTTTCCCAAGTGGATCAACTTGATTGCACAGGTTAGCTCATTCGAGGTTAGCTCGACCTATTTCTTCTCTGCTTCTCTACTTGCTGGACTATTCTTATGGCCTCATCCAAACTAGTAAATTGTTAAAGCTCTAAAACATCCTAGATGTCGCCTCTCAATCCATTGGGAAATATGGATACTGTTTAGGTTTATGGTTTATCCACTTCACAATGAATCGTGAGTATTTAGAATTCTTGAATATATTCATCAATAGTTTAGCCTCTTTACCTCAGCTCTTAAGGATGAGCATAGGTGTCCTACAAATAAGAATCTAGTATGAATTTGTTTCTAAGATCCTCTTCATTTATAAAGGCATATTTTTCATGTTTTAAAGTGCAAATTAAGATAAAATTATTATAGATTTTTATAGAAATCATTAAGAATTGATACCTAATTATTTTCATTTGGACATCTCAGGAATTAAAGGATTCAAGAGTGGAATTACGGAGGAATTTTAAGCAAATAAATGATGTTCGGATCAATACATGTAAATTTGAATTAAAGGCAGCCAGCCTATCAACTGGCTTATAACTTACAACTTGAATCGGCAGCCTTTGTTGGTTACATCGCTAGCCTAAAAGCCGGCTTTGCACTTACACTACCGGCCTTCATAATAAAAGAAACTTCACGAGAGTTAACCTTAATTTTTCCTATAAATAGCTTATGTTTCATCATTTGAGAGACTTTTAGATACTTTTTCCTTAGATGTCGAGACTCATAGAATAGGTTTAGATAGTTTTTGAAGAATTCTTTAGAAGAAGCACTTTGATCATTGAAAGGATTTTGCTTTTGCTATGGAGACCAAGATTGAAGTTGCAATTGAAGATTATTTCTTTCCATTACAAAATTGGTGACATCCCAATTATTCTTATGCAATTCTGTGAATTACTTATGCTTTCAATTATGAATTTCCTTACAATTTCAATTAATATTTATGTTTTTGTTTTCAAATCCATGGCTAACTAAATTTATTTGTAGGAATTGAAGAAGCCCTAGATAGTTAATATGATGATTGTGTTCATGTTATGGGATTAAGAGATATATGGATATTCATGATTGCAATTTCTATTATTTTGATTATAATTATTAGAAACCCTAATGATACGGGAGTTGATTAGGGTTTGTTAGAAATTCTTAGTTGATTTGATTAATCAATGTGGAAGCAGAGTTAACTGAATTAATTAGAAATTATCTAGAGATTAATGTGATGTTCGGTGATCGATTATTCGCTAAGACAATAGGGATAATTAATTTAGGACATTAGATAATCATGGTATTGGGAGATATATGATTATAATTTAAAGTCTACTGTTAATTAGAAGATGCAGAAGCTGATTAATTAATTAAGGGTTTAAATCCTTAAGTTTTAAAGTATAATAATTTCACTTGAATGACCATATAGCTGTTAATCTATATAATATGATAACAATTTGATTTGTGTAAACTAAGGTAGATTCTATTTTCCCACAATTCTCAATTGATTGCTTAATTTTACATTTTTCATAAGTAGTTTCTTTTCAATAGTATTAGAGTAATTATTAGATTAATTAATTTAATTTTGATTGCCTGAATATTAATAAGAACGTACATAGGATTAGTAACTTCTTAGTCCTCGAGGGATCAACTACTTTACTTTCTTTATATTACTTGATTTCGACATAATATACTTGCTAGAGTATTTGTAATTTATTTTTATATATATAGTTCAAGCGAATCATTCATCTCAGGCTAAGTATTTACTTCTTTATATCCTTTTCATCTTCTCATAATTTGGAAATTCTTCCACCACATTATAGCATATCTTAAGAACTTTACAACAACAATTCTCACTTTTTATTGATAATAATAAAAAATACACTCAACTTTCTCCTATCAATCCAAATAATCATCTGCATTCCTAAAACCATTGAAGCTCAAAATCTGAAGCTTTACATGGTCAGCAACTCAGGATGCTCTAGCTTTCCCTTCTTCCTCATTGTACTCTTCTTCTTCTTCTCCATCTATATCACTTAAGTCAATCTTCCTTCGTATTTATCCTTCTACTCCTCTACCTCGAGCTTGTCGAGTTGGGATTTGTCCTTTACTAGGTCGAATAGCTTGTGGAGTGTTTTGTACAGCTTTAACAGGTCGATAAGCCAATTTATGAACAACTTTGGTCAAGTTAGCTATGAGGTTGGCTACCTCATCAATCCATTCATCTATACTTCTGAAGGTGTTCTGGGGTTGTCATCCATAGTAGACAATACTACTATTGTCATCTCCAATACCAGCATTAACACTAGGAGAATGACAAATCCAAATGAACACTTACTTTATTTTTGTATGTTTAAAATAGGGTAAAATAGAGTATACAACGATAGCAAACTTCTATACCCTTTTACTTACTCAAGCACTTACGATGAGTCTCTACACAACTTCAACACACTACTACATAACATTACGCCACAAAAGCTTGAATATAACTTACTTAAATGTACCTCTACTCTGATACCAAGATGATATACCCCGTTGAAAGTTGACAAGGGTGACGGTATCAAGGTAGGTCCAAGGTTATGGAAAGCTCGATGAGATGGGTAGAAATGCGCAAGAACAATAAAGAAAATAAAGCAAGCAAACCCTTAAACAGCTCTAAGGATATGACACACTAAGGAACTTCTAAGGACTCATGGTATAACTTGCTATGATGCATAAGATGATCTAATAAGGTTACTTATCACTTAACCTTGCTCAAGGGTTAGGATAAGAGTAAAGTAAAAACACATGTTGAGAATGATGCTTGCAAGAGTATATTGGATATTCTTAGGAATGAATGATGATGCGGCTACATGTAAAGTGGTTATTTATACAAAAAAAAAACTAGGGTAACCAGCCTAAAATGGAAAAGACCAAAAGAGGTAATGTCCAAAAGAGGTAATATATAAGGAATAATGAAGTGTACAAATGAAAATCAAAGAAATCAGTGGATTAGTATAGTAGAATCCTTTACATAGGTCTTGAAGATGATAAGGATCAATAGCAGTGAGTCAGACTAACGAAATGGGTATTTATGGTCTTGAGTGGGTATGAAGAATAGGAAGTAAAAACAAGGGTTTTGAGTATGAATATGAATGGATATCATGCACCAAGATACGAACACATTCAAGGGTTTGAGCTCGAAATAGGGTTCGATATGACTCATAAATACCAAATGTTGTTCGGGATTCAAATGAAGGTTAGATACAACTCATTAACCGGTTCAAATGAAGGGGTTCACCACAATCTTATAGTCAAGATCGATAAGAATGAGGGAATGATTAAAGAGCTTAGTCTATACTTGATAATTTGGCAAATACTAGCTTAAGAGTAGCCTTGCTAAGAAAAAAGGGGAAAAGATTCCAAACGTAGGAATATACTTTCTTGTCTAATTTTGTATATGTCAATATCTTCATATCTAGTGTTTACAAAAGTTGCTATTTAAAGTAAGTCTTAAACCTTAGTGGTAAAATTGTACATAATGTAAAAGGCATTAAACCTTAAAGAATCAAGCCCATAAATAAAATAAAGGAAAACATGTATAAGAATACAAAATTGTACATTTTATAGGGTAAGTTAGCATGCAGTCACTTGCTATGTCTTAGAAGGAGTAGTATCTGAACTAGACTGGGTCGGCAGTTGGATGTGCGATTTTAGGAAGGAGTTCTTGAAGTCTTGCATGGCTTAGTTGAGACACCAGAAAGGTTGGCCCATAATTACTGAGTTCTAGAATCAGTTGGCATGAGTCTCTCGATGCTGTAACGAGTGATTCTTTGGTCTTGAATACTCGACCTTGCGGTTTCTTAGTACTTCGGCTGATGATAAACTTAATGGTGAATGTTTATTTTCCTTCCTCTCATCCTTCTGCCGGTAGCTCAACCTTGGTAAGCATTGATAGGCTTTGGATTTCGAATAGGCCTGCCTCAGTTTAGATATGATTGAAGGTTGATTCCAATCATTATCGTGGGTTTGAAAGGAAGTCGTCCTTGATGTTAAGTATTGAGCATGAGTCAAGATGCCAAATAAGCTCCTTTTCCCTTTTCGCTTTACTATGGGTATCGAGTGTCTCTGGATTTCCTCAATGCTCATTAGGGTTAAGAGATAGCTCTTACTATCCTTCCGAACAGTATAAGTATTGAGGAATCCATCATAGATCACTTTTCGATCAAATTTCCATGGTTGGCCAAGAAGTAGAATTGTGATATTCATAGGCACTATGTCGAAGTTGATCTCATCTTTGTATTATCTTGCTTTGAAAGCAATCCAAGCTCGCTTATGTACATGGACCATACCTTTGTCATTAAACCACTTCAATCCATAAGGTTGGGGGTACGGGTAAGTCGGTAATTTCATCTTTTCTACTAATTCGGCAAAGATGATGTTGGTAAAGCTTCCTCCATCGATAACTAGGGAATAGGTCTTCCGATTCACTAGGCACTGCATGTGAAATAAATTTTCCCTTTGTTTGGAATCTGTCTTCAAGTCAGCTCACATAGCCATAGTTAGGAGTTTATCCAAGTCCTTGGTATAGACATCTACTTCTATCTACTGGTTTTCTTAACTCCTATCACTCTAACTTTCTACTTGGGCATTGGGTCCTTCGCCTTTTAAGACCATGACCCTCTTATTCTGACATTGAGAAGCAATGTGTTCATAGCCTAAGCATTTGAAGTACTTCACTTCTCGGGCTTTGTTACTAGGTGCCTTCTCTTTCTCGGCAATCTTTTTCTTAGCGTGAACTAGTTTACTAAGCTCTCCTTTCTTCATCCTCCTTTTTAGCCCTTTTCTTTCAACATGCCTCTCAGGTTTAGGGCTGCCTTGTTGAGGTTGGTTACTCGGCCTTTGATGCCTTCTTCTCCTCTGTCTCTTGACTCTTAATGATAAATTGATTAGTTCATCTAATAAGTTAAACGGTTGCAATTCAATTATGCCGGTAATATCGTCTCAGAGTCTACTCAGGGACTTAGCAATGGTACAGTCTTATAGCTTGGCAATCTTACATCTCATCATTAAGGTCTTAAACTCTTGCAAATACTCTTCAACAGTATTTTAATCTTGTCTCAAGTGCTGGAACGTATGGAGAATCTCTTGCTTGAAGTAGGTTGGCACAAAGCACTAATTCATCAATCACTTTATAAGCCTCTAAGTTCTGATCGACTCCTCTCCTTTAGCATTTAGCTTGGCAACTAACTTATCCTACCAAAGACTTGCATATTCAACAAGGGATAGTAAAGCTAACTTAACCTTTGTTCAATCATCACACATGTAGTACTCAAATAACTTCTTGACTCGGGGAACCTAGTTAAGAAATTCTTCAGGTCAGCTACTCCTATTGAAGGTCGGCAGTTTCAGCTTGACATTATCAAGTCCTTAGCCAAGTGCTCGAGGTTCATCCCTTGTATTACGAATTGTTCGAGTCACCTCAATTTGGCCACTTCTATTAGAGCTCTGCTTAGTAATGTCTGTTCTCAACCTTGGTTCTCTTTTTCGGGCTCATTGGTTCAACTCGGAGTTAATACTCCTATCGTTGCCTCTTCTTGGCATTGGTTGGTGTTCTCTTCCTGTCGGCTCGGTAGCTCTTCTTAGTTGTTGCTCATCATTATCAAGTTCATCAGAGCTACTCTTACTGGTGGGTGTCCGTTCCTTCCTTCCTTCTTGGCTATCACATTTACGGCCTCTGACTAAACCAGTGAGTTCTTGGATAGAGTTAGTGAGATTCTGAATTTGATATTCCGAGTCATCAACACATCATCTCAAACTTCCGCGAGGACTGTCACCAGTGTTGTTGATGCTATCTTCCGACATTCTTGTATAGTAATTTCTAGAAAATTGAACAAATAACAAAATACAATTACAGTAGCTCAGAAATAACTACTATTCGGCTTTTGTAGCTGCCTACAATCCCTAAAATCAACTTTTGAAATGAATGTTACTAGACTTAACTATAGCACACTACTATGACTACGAAAACACAAATAGTACACTACACTACCAAAAGGACAATGAACAGAAGTTCAAACCACTAATCAAACTTTGAAGAATAATACTATGCGTATCTTCCCAAAGCTTTGATACCAATATGATAAGGATCAATGGTAGTGGGTCGGACAAATGGAATGGGTATTCGTAGTCTTGAGTAGGTATGAAGAATAGGAAGTAAACATAAAGGTTTTGAGTATGAATGTGAATGGATATAACCGGCTTAAATGAAGGGGTTCACCACAATCTTAAGGTTAAGACCAATAAGAATGTGGGAGAGATTAAAGAGCTTAATCTATACTTGATAATTTGCTAAATGTTAGCTCAAGAGTAGCTTTGCTAGAAAAAAAGGGGGACAAGATTCCAAAAGTAGGAATATACTTTTCTATTTAATTTTGTATATGTTGTTTATCTTCATAGTTGATGTTTACAAAAGTTGTTATTTATAGCAAGTCTTAAACCCTAATAGCAAAATTGTAAATAATGTATAAGGCCTTAAACCCTAAAGAATTAGGTCCATAAATAAAATAAAGGAAAACATGTACAAGAATACAAAATTGTGCGTTTTATAGGGGAAGTTAGCTTGTGGACACTTGGCATGTCCTAGAAGGAGTAATATTTGAATCGGAGGGGTCGACAGTTGGATGTGCTAGTTCGGGAAGGAGTCCTTAAAGTCTCGCATAGCTTGGCCGAGACACCAAAAAGGTTGGCCCATAATTACCGAGTTCTAGAATCAGTTGACACGAGTATCTCAATATTGTGACCAGTGATTCTTTAGTCTCAAATACTTGGCATTGTAGTTTCTTGGCACCTCGACTGATGATAGACTTGATGGCGAGTGTTTATTTTCCTTCCTCTCGTCCTTTTGCTGGTAACTCGACCTTAGGAAGCATTGATAAGCCTCTGCTTCAGACAGGTCTGCCTCGGCTTAGATATGATTGGAGGCTAATTCCCATCAGAAGATGTAGCAATAAATTATTAAAGATACTTCTAGCAGAAACAGACAAATGGTATGGTCGGGATAGGGATACCAAGTAGGGGTATTGAGTAGAGCTCTTGAGCTTACCTAGGTTTGTTTGAGAAGAAGTAGTTGTAGATGTATGTTGGAGCTCTCGACTTCTTGGCACTAATATTGCTGAGCTAGAGGTTAGTTCGGTTATGGCCGATCAGGTGCATAAGGGACCAGGTTATCAATAGACCATGAGTCGAGTCGGCACTTGACTATTGAGAGATGTGTAGCTACTTGGTTTGGCATAAAGAATTAGTTGGCAGTGAAGATCTACTCGGCTTTGGCAAGAGCTGGCTAGAACATAAGAATTGGCCTTATTAGTCCTTTTAGGCCTTGGCTCGGCTTCGGGTTAAAGGTCCAATGGTCAGATTCCTATCAGTTTACTTCAAAGTGGGCTAGTTATTGACGCCTTGTATAAATCAAATTTACGATAGTGTCTATAACGTCAACTTTTATCTTAAGATGGTTTACATAGCAAAACTATCACAATTATATCGCTTTAGGGCATGGCAACTCCTGATTAGTATCAAAGCTTGGTTCTAGTGAACTTGCTTTGAAGCATCTTAATTAAAAGAGAGTAGACATCATAAGAATACAGTAAGAGTGGGTGGTAATAAGTAAGTAGTAAAAGATTGCATTAAGAAGCTATAAAGTAAAGTAATTTTAATACTGAATTATAATAAATGTTAATTATGATCTTAAACTCATCTACAGCGTTGTAGGGGAGAATTGATTATTAGTTGGTTGCAATTTAAGTGGAATGGAGAAGAATTCCCTATCTAATATAGAGTTAAGATGCAAAGGTTGTTGTTGGAAATGGTAGGCTAGAATGTGTTTAGGACTGTAGATAAAATTATTGATAAGTATTTCAATAGGATGTGTTATAGTTAGCAGGGTTCTTAGGTACTAATGGAAGCTAACTTGGGTCCTCAATATAATAGGTGTATTATTATAGTTGCTTAGAGTACAGATGGTTAGAGAATGAGGGGATTATAGCTTTGATGGTACTATTACGATAATTTTCAACAAGATGAATATCACCCATATTCCTACAAGTGTACCTTATATACCTAGAAATTACACCCTTAAGGTATTATTGATTAGTTTTGATTTTTTCTTGACTTAACTATTGAGGTACCCTTAGAATAAAATGGACTTCAACTTGAACTAGTAATACTTAAGCACCATGGGAAGATTAGCAACCTATAGAACCCCAAGATGACGCTTAATCTAGAGTATAGAGTAATCATGAGTTAGTCGAGGGGGGATTGGAGGATAATATAGAGGAAAATCTAAAAGAAGAGGAACTTGAAGAAGAGGAACCTAAAGAGGAGGAGTCGGAGGTAGACATAAAGGGGGATCTTAGTGAGGATATGTGTGATGTGGTGATGTAGGTTATAGTAGCTACTAAAGTGATTGAAATTGAAGAAGATGGCATAGATTGGCAATAAGGAGATAATTCAAAGAATAATGAGAACCTATATTAGAGGATCAATCATAGCCTAATCCATAGGATGACCTTTATAATACCTTAGGATTTTGAACCAATACGATAACCTTAGATTTCGAGTCTCTAAAATTAGGGCGTCAGGTAATGTTATTTGTTTTAGTTCAAACTTCATAATAAGGTTAGAAAAGTTAGATGTAGTATTCAAGTAAAGTCAGTTTCTAGAAATAAACTATATAAATGGATTAATTTAAGAAAAAAGGTTAATTTATCGATAATTATTGAAAGTTCAAAATTCAAACTCTTAAATATAGTAAGATATTTGAGATAAGTTTTTTAACTTATAAAAATAATAAATGAAGTTGAATTATATATAATATACACATATTTACATGTGATATGCATTATAAGTATTAAATATATATATAATAAATTATAAAAAATAAGGTAAATTAGTATAAAATAATGGAAAATTAATAAAAAATGAATGGATGAGTCATCAAATGATGTAACAACCTAGGATTAATTGGAAATGATGAGTTAAAAGCCAAAACATAAGAAAACGATACCTAATATGTTGGATTAATAAAAAAATGACACCTAAGTTAGGAAATTGACACATAGTGTGAATAAATCATCAAATCAATCAACTCCAAAACTATAAATAGGCCCTTAACATCAAATATCAAATCTTTTAGTAAACCAAATTTGGATAGGAAAAATTTTGAAAAAATTAAGAAAAACAGAACAAACACAGAGCACAATTCTAACCTAGGCCGATAGAGCATGGTTCTAGCCTCGGTCGGTTCTAGCCTAGGTCGGTTCTAGCCTAGGTCGGTTCTATTGGGTGTTGATATCCTATTGTAGTGGTCTTTTAGGGTTAAAGAGAGGGTAATAAGACAAGATTTTCTGATTAGGTTGGGTGGCTGAAGGGCGGTTTGTTCATGTGAATTAATTTTCCTACCGAATGTTTTTTAATTTTCTAAAAATAGTAAATGACGCTAATTAATTAAGAAACTTGTTTTTATGGGTTTATTTTATGTATATATTAATTTCATAATTTTATTTTAATTAAATAATTAGTGAAAATATAGAATGCTTAAGAAATTGTCCTATTTGGAAGAAAATTAAATTAAATTTTAGAAATATTAAATAATATCCTTGCGAGCTAATTTTTTGTACATAATACAATTAATATATGTATTTAATTGTAGTAACAATAATTTTTGGAAATAAGAAATTTTACTATTTATTATAATTATTTTGGATAAAACTGGCAACTTTGCTGTTTTATTAGATTAATTAGTTTATGATAAAATAAATATATGAGCCTTATATATTCTGACTTTTAGACATTTATAATGAGGTTTGGAGCACTTTATTTTTATTTTATAATTAAATTCACTTATTTGCCTAATTTTCATTAATTTTTAGCTAAAATGCTATTTTTAGAAATATAGGTGATAAACTAATTTAGTACAATTGATAATTAATATCTAAACTACACATTTTTGTGAGCTTATAGGATTTTTCATGGAATTAATTGGGCCTATATATAATTTATAACGTAGTTTCCTAATATATGCTTATATATTGACTTAATATATAAAATAGTAAGACTAATATTTTAGGTATAAAATAGATGCTATTTAAGTTTGGAACGTATAATTTTTAGGATTTTTAGTTAAAAACTAAAGCTTATTTAGGTTAATTACGGAGTTGTGGTAACGTATGATTGAGTCAGTAGCGAGAAAGAATATTCTTAGGCTTGTAACTATATTAATTTGTCTTGTTTTTTAAGATATACTAATAGTACTAAAAACAAAGAGCATAAGATATAAGGTTTTCTTAAATTGGATAAGAAATGAGTAAGATATGATCAAATGAAGCTTAAAAACGCAGTAATGAAAGCATATAAGAGTTTGGGTTTGACCTGTAATTGACTCAAAGACTGTGTTTATATCTATAAATCTTGCAAATTTAGCCTTTTGAATATGGAATTAAATTTGTGTACTATAAATGATTTTTTAAAGTTAATTAAGCTAATAAGCTTAAAACCGATCAAAATTTTAAAATTAAAACTCAAAACAAGTATGAAAAATCCTAACTTATTAATTGAAACTCTAATTACGTATAAAAACCTTAAACTCTAAATATGTGCCACTGTAGGAGATTGACCTCGAACTTAATAAAAACCTTAATCATGTATAAAAATCTTAAAGTCTATACACATATACATATGAGGAATTGAACCCAAACTTGATCAAAACTTTAAAACCAAAACTTTAAGTTTATAGATGTACCAATTTGCTATGAAAGCAATAAAACTATAATTGAGCCAAATAACTGAATGATATGCCAAATCGCGTCAAATCGCTAGCAAATGATTAAAGATAAGTTCTAAAGGCTCATAAATGTAGAAGTAATAAATTAATTCATAAAAATTTATAATATTATTTTATAATTAATATTAACCTTATATTTATATAGATAAGTTAGTGTTATGTTAATTTAGATGTTATTAGTTATTTAGACAATATGTAGTAAATACTAATAATAACATGATTTATAATTTACCTTATAATTATATTATTTATTATTTTAAATATCATTTATAGGATTAGAAATGTGTAAGGAAATTTTAATATATGTTTATTGATTTATTATATTTAATTTTCTATTTTCCCTCTTACTTTATCTTTTTCTCTATTTTATTTTTATTTCCAAATTATCTATATATAATACATTAAATATTCAAAGAGTTGACTAAGTTAACCTTTGACCAAGTCAACATGTTCTTATCAAATGAATTTAATTTTTCCTTATCTTTTCTTTTTCTTCCCACCTTTTTTTTTTCTTTGAGCTTGAGTTGCCCCTACTAGAATAATCTTTAGCCTTCTTGATTTGTTTCTAATTTACATGTGTATTTAACTCACTTTCCATTTAGAATTTAGAATTAAAGGCATTAACACAATTCTCATCTTCTTTTTCCTCCATTTCTCTTCTTTTTCTTACCTACTCTTTTAACTTTCAACTACACTATCAAAGTGGTTAATTTCCAATATTAAAAGGAGGGATTAGGAGGAGGATTCTTCATCAAATCATATATCAAACCAAGTAAACATCTTTCCCTTACATAATATTAGTATTAGTCCTTTAGGTAAAAGTATGTATTGTAGTATATTTTGTGCTATCTTATTTTGATATATTTAGCATGTATTTTAGTATAAGGATTTAGAGATTATATGCAAATATGTTACCTTTAGATGTATGATTTATTTCTTTTAAGGATGTTATAAATATGCATATACATATGGTATTATACATATAGATAAGTACATATATATATATACATATCATTATTTTACTTAGAAATATGAGTATAAGAGTAAATATATGTATAGTTATTTACGGTTTGTATGTATATGCATGTGAATATAGAAATATATAGTATGTACATAAACACCTATATATGTGCACAAAATACTTAAAATATATATGCATATGTGTAGAATTAAATATATGTGTGTATATGTATAGATGTTGTATATTAAAATTTCTTTAAAAAGATACTAAGAAAATATAAAAATACGTATAATTATAGCATATAAAAGTACATATAAACGTAAATATAAATACATATAATAAAAGTATAGTACATGAATAAATACATGTACATACGCATACCTACATGTATAGATATACTTATGTAACCATGTATATACGTATAGGTACATATGTTAAGTATAAGTGTATCTAATAATATATTAAGTATAATAATATAAATAAGAATGCATATGTACAAATGTATATGTATGAGTGTGTATAGTGAAATACTAAATAAAAGTACATATAATAAAATATCAAGTATAATAAAATAATTAAGAATATATGTATGTACCTAAGCACATAAGTACTTATATATAATTATACATATACAATATATACCTATTTAATGTAATAAAATAAAATATACATATATATAATAGCCGAAACCCATAATATATAATTAAGGACTATAATCTATTAATTAATTAAATATGATAATATATAAATATGCCTAATAATAATATAAAAATTAAGAAAACTTTATAAAATGTCACATGGACCATTAAAATAATGCCATGTCAACAATTTAATTCTAATTAAATAATTAAACCGAAAACTTCAAAATCATTCGAGAATAATAATAAAATTAATTAAGTAAATTAATATACATGAAAAAATTATAATAAATAGTAAATCAAGCTTAAAATAAGAAAATAATAAAGATTACATAAATTAAAACTAAAAATAAGAAATCATAAAAATATAAAATTTAGAAATTAATTAAGTTGTAAAATAATAAAGAAAACTCGAAAATTAATAAATAAAAATATTTTAGTCAAAATAATCAAATTTATATCAATTTAAGCTTATCTTAAAAAATGCGGATTTTAACATTCCAAACGGACCTTATTATGTAAACGCATATTCAAAAATGATAAAAATCGACTATAAGTCTATATATATTGAAATTAGAATGAAAAAAAACTATACGTGATTTAGGATTTGAAGAAAATCGAGAGATATAAATAAATTGATTACATTATTTAAATGATTATACCTTACAAGTAAATAATTAGGATAAAACTTCAATTAAATGAAGAAATAACTAAACGCTATTATTCACAAATATACATATGCCATTTCCTATGAAAGAAAATAGGTAGACATATATTATAAATCATGAATAAGACATAACTATGAGATACAAAGTTCTTTAAAAGATTAAAGTGTTATATATACACACATACACTTAAAAGTTAAAGTGTTTCAAAGAAGATATACTTATATATAAAATAACGATATAAGTTAGTATAAAATAGTAATGATAATAATAAAAATAATAATAGTAATAATAATACTGATAACAATCAGATAAAATCATACATTTATGAAGAATAAATTGAATATAAATATATATATATATACATACAATATAATCTTAGGATAATACTACAACATAACTGAGTTAAAGTTTTTAGTTACTTAAATATACGATTTCAATATTTCCTCCTAGCTCTATCGCTTTAACTAACTTAATTACTTTATTTAACTTAACGTAATATACTACTAATTATCTTGTTATATGTGGAAACTACAATTAAATTATAATATGACAATATATTAATAAAAAACTTATGAAAAGTAAGAAAACTCGAAGTTGTATAATGTTATTAATTTGAATATTATTACTTATACTATTAAGTTGGATATCATTACATATACAATATCGAGTATAATTTTTCACCCTTCCAATTCTTTTTATAAAATGGGCATTCTTTAAATCGATCAGTATTAAACCTTACTCGTTTAATGTTGACTTTTGATTAGGGTTTAAAGAGAACTTTTTATTTGTCTTTATCTTGAAAAGTGCTTTAGAGTCGCCACCTAATTAGAATTGAAAAAAACAGTTAAGTTATAACCAATTAGGTGGATTGATTTTAATTTAGCCACTAGTTTAACAATTAAAACCAATTTTGTGAAACAAAAAAATTTGGATCCGAAGGTTAGGAATTTTAAATCCTTATAGGTACTATTGATTTTTCAAAATTAGAATTAAACTGAAAAATCACCTTTTAATTTTTAAAGATAAAACTTAGTTATTAATTACTCTAATTAGATAAACAAAATACTCTAAACTAAAGAAATATTGAAATTACGTTTTTTCATTTTTATTGTCGTCTCGTAAGTACTTACATACCCGCTATTCGGAATCAGATATACGTAGTTCTTTTTGTAAAGCTTTAGCGAGTGAAGTTGATTTTAATTTTGGAAAACATACTAGATTTATGTTTTATTCAATTTGGTTTATCTAAGAAAAATTTCTAAAAATGGGTCTTAAATTGGAATTCTTTATTTGGAGAATTTTCAAATGTCTTAAAAAAGGATCTGTTTATTTTTATTTTTGACAAATTGATTTTCTAATTGACAAAAAGAAATAATAATCTTTATTCTTTCCATTTACTTATTTATTTTTATTTTTATTTACTATTTTATTTATTTCTATTTATTTAAACTAAAATAAAAAAATAACTAATAAGCTACTTTTTCTTTTTCTTCTTTTTCTTTCCCCTTTTTTCTTCTTTTATTACATGTACATTTGATTACATATTACAAATAACAAATAACAATAATAGATAAATAAATAAAAAAAATTTCAAAGAGAATAGGACTAAGAAGTGGGCATGGATCAGGTCGCAAATTTAGGTTGTGGGTTGGATTTCGGGTTAATATTGAGTTGTCGGGTCGAATTGCATGAGTTTGGGTTAGGTCGTCTCCATTGTCTTTAACAGTAGCGACAGCAGAGTGCGGTTTAAAGCATTCTAAGCAGCAAATTGAGTGAGAAAAAGAATATTCATGTGTTTTGGATTAGGAATAAGTGGGGTAGGTTTTATGCTTAGGCGTGAAATGGTCATTTGGTGGTTGTTTAATGGTGGCGATTAGCGATAGTGCTTAGTCCTTTGGTGTAGTGGTAGCTAGGCACGAGAGGGGTGTTGGCTTGGGGGTTTAGGGACATGGGGAGTTTAGCTATAGGATTGGTTTGGGTTGAAGAGTGATTAGAGTGGTGGTTCGAGGAGAGGGGATTTGGCGGTTAGGGTTAGGGTGGTGGTGAGTTGGTGGTGATGCCACGGGCTACGAAAGAGGTTAGGTTGGGGAGCTCGAGCTACGGGAAGTTCAGCCATGGTGGTGGTTTGGCTCGAGAGTGGCTAGAAAGAGGAATTCGAAGAGAGAGAGAGCTTGGTAGAGGGATAGAGTGTTTGTGCCTTGATTCTGTAGCTCATGTCTTAGTTGTCTATGGTCTATGAGCTCTAATTTATATATGAAACAATTCAAAAAACAAAGGAAAGCGCAAATTCGAATTTATTGAAAATGCCTAAAAATCTAGTTTTTTTTTTTTTTTTCAAATTTTGGAGCTTGATTTAAATGCTCCTTTGACTGAATTTGGACATGTTTCTTGGACTAATTCATGGTAGGCTATGCAGTAAATAAGATCAATGCAAGAAATTACATGTGTATGTGGCAAAATTGCACAAAAATTGGCTCAAAAGTGAAGGGGGTGGGCTATTCTTGATTGGGAAAGTGGAGGAAAGTCTAGAGTAAATGAGGGAAAACTGAGGGAAAGAAAAGGAAATTGCTAATGTAGCACTGACGTGGCGTTACGTCATTCAAGCTAGCTAGCCCGAACTTACCATATGTCATCTCGTGACATGTGATAGTTAACGTAGCATACTACGTAGATGCTACGTGGCGCCATGGTAGCAAGGTTGTCGAACTTGATACTACTACGTGTTAGGATACGTAGTGCAATGAAATCTTGATATGTGGTAGTCCTTGATGTGATGAAAAGTAAAAAAAAAAAAACCTTGTATGCCTCCTCCATGATTTGTAGCCATGACCTCACACTCAATATCCAATGCTTATCTGTTAGACCGTTGGCCTTTATCTTATCCATATGTGCAATTGGATTCGGTTATCCGAGGCTAGATTTAAATATAAGCTGAAGTTCAACGACCCTACTTTTAAACCTAATTTAAAAATAAAAAATCTATGCTAATAAAATTGTTATTTTCTAAAATCTTTTATTTTTTCAATTTTCCAAATTTTTTTTCTTAATTTTCTTATTTTCTCAATTTTTATGTTTCTTATCTAAATTTCTTATTTTTTTCATGTTTTTCTTGTTTTTGTATTTTTTTTATTTTCATAAAATTCTTATTTTATTAAATTCTTTAATTTTTTTAGGTTTTCTTTAATTTCCTTTTTTTTTGTTTTTCCTAATTTAGGGTTTATTGAGAAAAGAAAGAAAAAGAAAATGATAAAAATAAAAATAAAAATAAAGGGGGTAAAAAATTGGGTGTCTACATATGATAAAATAATATTTCCTAAACATTACAATAAGTAAGTTAAGTAATGTAAAATAACATAGAAAATTTTAATCAAGCTTTATCACTAAAGAAACACGCTTGAACTCATTAAGAATTTACCATTAGAATATAAAGATAAAAGTTAAAATGAAAAACTTACATGCGATTTAATACTTAAATGAAAACGGGAATCATAAGATAGATAGTGAGCTGGCTAGGCCATATAGCATCATGTCTAAATATTTATTAGGTTTCTTTCATTTCTTTTTATCAAAAAATATTGATCAGGAAAGTAGGTTACCTATTGAATGCTAGTAGTCATATTGGCTTTGGTCAAGTGAGTACTCCTAATGACTCTATACTTATTTTGTATTTATATTTAGTGTACCTAAATTAAATATTAATAACTTGATACATAGGCATTTGAGTTATGCATGTACTTGATATTAATTGATTGTTGTGCAAAATATTGTTAAATATGATAATTAAAAATTTGATTGTATGATTGACTGTTACATGATTTGAATGGTTTGCTAATATTGATTGATCACCCAATGATTTGATTTAATTATATTTGGCTTATCTTAAATTGAAAGGATTGTGCATCAACCATACATTGCGTTGCTTATTCTTACCGTCACCTTACACGGGGGTAAAGAGAGGTCTTGCAAGAGTTGTTTATATATATTGAATTAAAGTATTTTAGTATAGTGCACTTGTACAACATGACTTTGCCCTAGCTCACAAGCTTGCTAGGCGTTGGAGATACCAACCATCAGCTAAGGGTTAAGTCTAGCAATAGTACATAAATTCACTACTAGACTTAGGAATTTATGTACTACTGTATTTTGGAAATGGAAAATATATTTTATGAAATACAGAATTTTAATTATATGGTTAAAAACCCAAGTGCTAGAACCCAGTTGTGATTGGTGTTGATGAATTTTTAACCCTTACTTTAGAGGTATTAATTCAATGTTGTATATAACATTAGTCAACTACATATATTGTTTGGCATACTACTTGTTCATGTATTCATATGTTTGTTAATAAATTATTTGATAACTTACTTGTTAGTATAGTATGAGAGATATCTCACTAAGCTTGTGTAGCTTACTCTCCAACATTTTTCTTTTGTGGGTTGATAGATAATTAGGCATGGGTTAAGAGTTAAGTGTAGGTATTGTGATACGTTAAGAGATATAATCTAAAGATAGTTTGTATAGTTGATTTGAAACATTACGTGTAGTTACTGTTCTTATACTTAGATTTTATAACATTAGTAAGCTTATATTTTAGGTCTTTACTACCTAATCTTATCTTTTGGTAGGAGATAACGATTGTCTACAATTTTGAGGAATTGTGGAATATAGATATCCATATTTATTTCTATTTTATGATATGTTAATAAATTATAAATTGGAAATCCTAGCGATTAATTATTTAGAGTCTTATAATCTTTGACTTGCAAGGCAATTTTTCATATCATAGGTACACATGTGATATGAAAAATTTAGGTAATCATTTTAAGCCTTCTATAGGGTCTTTACAATATTTTTCTAGGTGTGATAAATAAGGATGGCTATGTAGCGAAGTTTAGGATTTTGCACTATTATTAAAGTTAGATAAGTGGGTATAACCTATGCTTGGAGTATATATAATGCTACTCATAACACTGTGTATTGTTTGGTGCTGTATTGATTAGATATGGCTATATCTTAAGTGAACTGATGTGGTGCTATGGTGGATGCTAATGTGGTGAATGACGGTAACTATACGTTGATTAGTTTGCTATGTTGCTATGTTAGGTATTGATGTGGTGCTTATGAGTGATTGTACTAATTTGGAGAGTTGAAGGATTACTAACTGAATCTTCTAGGCATTTAACTAAGTGAACCTTAAGTGAGGTATTAGATTTTTGCTAAGGAAAGTTTGAAAACTAGAATCAAATAACTAGGTTAAATAAAATTTAAAGATTGATGGTTTTGAATGATATACTTGAGTTGCTATTGCATAGCATGGTATGGCATAAAAGGAACCTATGGGTTAGAATTTTCAGAATGAGACTTCCAAGAGATCAATAAAAATCATGGCTTTATGAACTTGATTTTTTTGGAAACATATAGATTTTCATTGCTCAAACATCTTGACTATTTTGATAGTTTGATTTGGTAGACTATAGTATGTAGTTTAATTTTGTAGAACAAAGTTAGGAGTTCTATTCCAAAGCAGCTCCTTATTGCTTTTTTGATTTAGTAGACTATAGTATGTAGTCCAATTTGGTAAAACAAAGTTGGAGGTCCTACTCCTAAGTAGCTCCTTATTGCCCTAGGTTTCTGGATGTTGTATCCAGATGCCTGGTTATGTTGACTTACCAGATGAGGATATAGGAAGGGCATAGGATATCAGTAATGATGTATGCTACGTGCATGAGCATAGTATGCTTCATTGCTAATAATAAATTCCTGGTTAGGCTAATATACATGTGAAGCTAAACATACTGGTTATGGTTAAAATGTTTCAGTTGTGATATTGCTTATATTGTATTGTTTGTTATTCACTCTCACTTAGCTTTAGTAGCCGAAGGGATAAAATGTTTTATCCTTAGGTTAATAGCATCGTGAAGGGCCTAATATTAGGGGGGATGTATACTGAGAAAGTAAGTCGGAGTCAGTAACTTTTGGATAGAACCTGTACTAAGTTGGGAATCCTATTATTTTGAAGATGACAAAAGAAAAAGGATTATTCATGTTTTCATGTAAATATTAGGCTATACATATAAGTTGTAACCAAATATCTAATTGAACTTCAATGTAGCAACCCTGTTATCATATAAATAAAGATTTCTTTTGATGAATGAGAAGGTTGAGTTAAGTTTTTAATAGGTATTCCTATGTGATGATACATAATGTGCTATGCTAGGACGTGACAACCCTATATAGAATGAGATAGTTGCTTATGAGGCAATAGTTAATAATGATGCTAAGGAGTTAAATGATGACAAAGTTTATGAAGTAATTATTATACTTGATACTTTTGAGTTAGTACAATTAAATTCTGAATCTATAGGTGGGAAGGATGATAACATAGTTGGTGAACACATAGATTGAATTCCTTTTGAATAAGTAGCTACTACTGATAGTTAAGATGATGACTATATCCTAAATAACTGGTTTTGGTTTTGTAGGTCCTCAAAGATGATCCTTTAGTACTTTTTTTAACTTAATTCGATGTATTTTTGATCTTTTGATGTATCTCTTTAATTTTTGATGTATCTGTAGCTTTTTTTGCTATGCATAGATGTTGTAAATATCTTATGTACTCAATTAGTAAGAGATGTAGAATAACCAATCTTGTAAATCATTTGTATGTACAAGTTGCAATCATCGAGTCTATATAGTTTGATGTAAATCAATGATGTAATTAAGTTGTAAATCTTATGTATGTAGTAAAATGTCTATCAAGTTTGTAAATTTTGTTATTCTGGAGTTTGCAAGCAAATGTAAATGATGTAAAGTAAATACCAAGTATATAGTGGAAGCTTATGTATGTTATGTATGATGGCTAAAATGTTATCATTATATTGTACATGTATAAGCTATAGGGAATCAACAACTCTTAAAATGTTTATAGGAATGAGATTCAGTATTAGATGAACTTATGATTGAATATGTGTGCAGGTTTCATAAGTTATAAATATTAAGTAAGTAATGGTAGAAATTGGAAATGGGATAATAGGAGGTTTAAAGGAAATTAAGATCCTCCACTATGAGTTCCTTCACCAGCATGGAGCAACCTAGATAGGATACACCCCTACCCCCACAAGAAGTTATTCTTATTGGACAATTACTTGCCAACACTATGATAAGACACTAAAATACATTAATTCGGTATCATGTTACTAGAGAAAATGTAGGGAATATAAGGCTTTAGGAGATAGAATAAAGAGCAAATAGGCCTTAGGATGTTGGTAAGCATTTTGAATTTATTAAAGCAACATCGTATTTCCAGGGTGAGATAGGTAATTTTGCTTTGGCTTATGACTAGTTAGCTCAAATTGAAAGAAGGGTTGAAGCTTTTAAAATCCCAGAGCATCAAAAGTTGGCTTATGATACATTTATGCTAAAGTTAGTTGTACGAGTCGTCTAGTAGGCTCGAGAACTAGATAGTAGGAAGATAATATTACCTGACAAGTGTTTAGAGAAGAATTTAGCAAAGAGTACTTTCCTAATAGTGCTTAGACCAAGATGGTGTAAGATCTATTTGAATTAAAGAAGGGAAGCATGAAAGTGACTCACTATGAGATATAATTTAATATATTGTTGCAATATGCGTAAACCTCCTATAGAGATAATGGCGAGTTAAAGAAAGATTTGTTCCTTATTAGATTTGATCTTGCTATTCATTGTAAGTTAGAAGATTATGGTTTCATTGCTTACAATGAGGTAGTAGATGAGGCATGTCATTTGGAAAATAATCGTTTAGGGATGCAAGATCAATGGAGCCAAAAGATTGGTAAACATTTTTTATCAAACCCTTCATTTAAGCGATCTTATCTACGTTTTACTAGTAATTCTAATTAGAAGAAGAAGAAGAAACTACCAACTTTAGTTAGTAATCTTATGTAGTCTGTGACTGGTTTGAGCTTTTATGGTAAGGATGGAAATGTCAAATGTTGGAAGTGTAGAGTAAATCTTTTTCCTTGACACTATGCTCAACTTAAAAGGATATGCTTTATATGTGAAGATAAGAATTACGTGCTATGTGGATGCCTAAGAATGAAATTAGTCAAGTGTATTAAGTATAGAAAGAATGGACATTTTTCTAGATCTTATCCATAACTTAGACAAGGGGCTAAAAATGTTGGAGGACCTAGCAATATTACTGTGCCTATTGGTATCTTTACTGTAGAGAATATAGAGGACGACTAAAAGAATTTTGCTGATTGGATGAAGGAATACTATCATGATGATTTTGAAGAGATGATAGGAGTAGAAGATGAAACTAATAAAGGACTTGTGATAGGTATGTATTCAAATTACTAATCTTGGTAATACTTAAAGTGTAAGTTGAATCAAATTACTTAAATTCTAAGTTCTGTAAATGAAGAGGTTGGTTAGAATCATAGTATTAGTATATGTTTAAGGATATATACATGTAAACGAACAACTTAAATTTGCATTATTTGATACTGATGCATCTCATTCTTTTGCAAGTCATAAGTTTGTAGATGAGAAATGAATTCATGTAATTGAAATTAACACTACTTCTAGAGTTAGATCCCCTATAGGAGAAAAGGTAACAACCTAAAAAGTTGTGGATAATGGTTAAATTAAAATAAGTGAAAAGAGTACCTTATTAGTCTTGTAGCATTACCCTTATAAGGCTATGATGTAATTGTGGGAATGGACTTGTTATCTAGGAATAAGACAAATATGGAGTGTAGAAGTAAGAGTATCACCTTAGATGATGGAGAAATGGTGCTCTAAGAAAAGCTAGTAAGGGTAAGTTAAAGTTGGCTGTTATTGAAGTATGCAAGGGGGATAAGAAAACAAAAGTAGATAAGGGTGATTGGCAATTTTGTTGGGTATTTACAATAGAAGAAAAGAAGAAATTGTCGAAAGTGTAGAAGATACTAGTAGTATGTGAATTTTATGATGTTTTTCTTGAAGATTGGCTTAGTCTAGCACTGCATGGAGAGCTAGATTTTACTATTGAGTTAGTTTCGACAATTGAACCTATTTCTAAAGCTCCCCATCAGATGTTGCTAATGGAACTTCAGGAGCTGAAAGAAGAAATTTTAAGAATCATTGGATAAAAGACTTATTCATTTAAGTATTTTTCCTTAAGGATCACCTGTATTATTTATGAAGAAAAGCGATATTACCATGAGATTGTGTATAGACTTTAAGGAGATTAATATAGTGACTATTAAGAATAAGTATCCTTTACCTCAAATTGATGATTTGTTTAATCAATTGCAATAAGCAACTATATTTTCTCAAATTAACTTAAGGTTAGGCTATCATCAATTATGGGTTAAGCTAGAAGATGTACTTAAAACTACATTTAAGACATGATATGGTTGCTATAAATTCTTAGTAATGCCTTTTAGATTAACCAATGCACTAGTTATATTTATGGATTTGATGAATCGAATATACCATTCTTATTTAGATAACTTTGTTGTAGTTTTTATTAATGATATCTTAGTTTACTCAAAGAATAAGAAAGAGCATGTAAAGCATTTGCGATTGGCATTATAGAAGCTAAAAGATAATAAGTTGTATGCTAAGTTAAGCAAATGCAATTTCTATTTAGATAAGATTTCTTTTCTTAGCCACATTGTATTGAATAAAGGAATTTCTGTGGATCCTGAAATGGTTAAGGCAGTTATGGAATGAAAACAGTTGACCAAGTGTGAAGTTTCTTAGGTATGGCAACATACTATAAGCAGTTTATAAAGGATTTCTCTAAGATTATTAGACATTTGACTTGATTAAGTTAAAAGGATGTTAAGTTCAAACGGAGCGATGAATGTGAATAAAGTTTTCAAGAGTTGAAGAAACGTCTTTGCTTTGAAAATTTGGAGATACTACTTATATGGGTAGCGCTCTGAGATATATACAGATAGTAAGATCTCGAAGTATTTCTCACTCAGAAAGAGTTAAGCCTATAGTAAAGGAGATGGCTAGAGTTGATTAAGAATTATCATCTAAATATAAACTATTATCTTGGGAAAGCCAATCTTATAGTTGATGTACTAAGTCGTAAGAATTATGAGTACGTTGCATAGTTGTTAACTACAAAATGTGAGTTAGTATAGGAATTGGAGAAGATGGATACTGGATTCTATTGCTATGAATCTAATAGTCAATTGATGAATTGTCATGTAACCTACTCTATTGGAAAGAATTAAGTAGTAACAAGATGAAGATAAAAACTTAAGGGAAATAAAAGAAAACTTAACTAAGGAATGTGTTTCTAATTATAAAGTTGATAGAAATGTTATATTAAGGTTTAAAGAAAGATATGTATAGTAGAGAATCTTGAGTTGAGAAGAGATATCTTAGATGAAGCACATATTACAGACCATATAGTATATCCAGGTGGAAATAAGATACATGAGGATTCAAAATCCATTATATGGTGGAATTATATGAAAAGAGGTGTTGCTCAATACGTGGTAGAATGTGTAACATGTCTACAAGTTAAAGTGAAGCATCAAAAGTCAAGTAGTCAGTTACAACCTTTAAAGATACCAAAGGAGAAATGAGATTGTATTACAATGGATTCTGTAGAGGCTAATGAGTGCAATTTTACACTAATTTCTTATAATATTTTTATGGTTATTTTAATATGATTTTGGAGATTTCGCTAGTGAATTAAGTCTTTTATTGATTTTAAGGCTTTGATGGAGTAATAAGGTGAAAAGAATTGAATTTATATGATTCTCAAGGAGAATTTCACCAATTTTAAAGAATGACTTGAAGATAGTAAGCATTAATGGAGGGTTTATTCAAGAATCAAAAGATAGAGAAGACCATAGGTAAACTCTATGGCCATGTTCCTTGGTTATGAAGCCCTTGTCCTTAATTTCCAATTGAATTTGAAGATTTTACATTAAGTACAAGATTACGGATACAATCCATGATCGTGATTTTCTCGTAATTTAATTTAAGTCAATTTCTTGAAGAAATATTGCAAGGAGAAGTTGACATCTTAAATCTACACTTATAGTTCTTGATTGTGGACATGCCATGATTTTTGAAACTTACCATTTGAAGGCCATTTTGTTAGAAGCATGTAAATAGAGCTTAGACATGCGCAATTGAGTGAAGAGAAGAGATGCTAGAGAAAAGAAAGAAAGGAGCTCCATAGCATTTTTAGGGATTTTATCATTTTATCATGTAAGTTGTTGTTTTTATTATGCTTGTAGGGTGGATTTGCGGATATCTAGACCTGTAAAACCCAAGGCAACATGTAGTGTACTCAATTTTGTTTATTCTAATGAAAATTCCTTATTTCTTATTAATTCAATTACATGTTTTTTATCGATTAAATTGTTATTTTTATGGTTTCAACTTAATTATTAGATTTTATGTATAAGCTTAGCGATAAGTTATAAATTTCTCCAAGAATTAATATTGTTATGTTGTTTGTTTATGGAATTCCTATTCTTAATATTGTTCTAATTTGTTTTGTTGTAGAAGTAATTCGAATAGGATATAATTAAGATTAGGAACATGGTTGTTAAAATCGCGATTTTACTGTTCATTTCAATGTATAAAATTAGTAGAATTGTATAAAAATGGTAAAATCGTAAACTTATAGAGTCGTATATGAAAGTTCATGATTTTACTAAAAGTTTGCATATACACGATTTTACATCCATTTTGATTAAGAAAAATATTATAAAATTATAAACTCGTAGAATCGTATTTTTGACTTGTGATTTTAACAATCATGATTAGGAATTAATAGAGAAGCGGCTCCTACTAATTTAGTAATTGAATTCCTCTAGTTAATAAGAATATGAATACATTAGAAACTTTAGGATTAATACATGTTAATCTCTTAGTGATCAAAGTGTAGATATAATTATTTATGGCTATTTAGGGTTCTTAGTTGTTCATGTTATTTATTGTTAGTTAGCAATTAATCTTTGTTTCTTTTAACTAACTTAAACAATTATTTTATCGTTGTTATTGTTATCAATTTTTGAGTAGAATAATAGAGCATCGTAAGTAAGTGTGTAGTTTTTGTAAGATTGATAACCTTAGACTCTTGTGTCCTTTATACTATTACTTGATAGGTGCACTTGCCTAATATACCCTGTATGAACATTCATTAAGTGTTTGGCGCCTTTGCTAGGGACTATAAATTAAGAAAGTTGCCTTTATTATTCTACTATATCTTTTTCAATTATCTTTCTATTTCTTCCCTTTGATTTAATTCAATTCTAATTTAATTTTCTAGTTTATGTGTTTGACAAGATCGGAGTAATGGCTAATGATGATGAAGCACTGAAAACCATGTTCAATTATGTTAAGCCATTAGTTAGTGGAGAGGACTCCAACATAGTAAGACTAGCCATTACTACAAATGAATTCATGATCTTGCCTATAATTATTCGATTGATCCAGGAACAATTACATTTTGAAGGTTCCCTCGAAGAGGATCGGCATGTACATATTGTTAGTTTTCTAGATATATGTGTTACCTTTAAGATTGATAGAGCTATAAATGATGTAGTAAGGTTGAGGTTGTTTCCCTTTTCATTGTAAGGAAAAGCAAAACAGTGATTAGCTTCTCTCCAAAAAAATTCCATTACATCATTGGGAGACTTGACAGAAAAATTTCTAGAAAAATATTTTCCTATAGCTAGGAAAGCCATTTGCTCAGTTTGACTTTGAGACCATAGATGATGCTTGGAAATGTTTCAAAAAGTTGCTTAGAAGATGCTCAAATCATGTTCTTCCATTATGGAGGTAGGTATAAACTTTTTATAGTGGTTTAAATTTTTCCACTAAATAGTTTGTTGATTCAGTTATAAGTAGAACACTAAATATGAAAACACTTGATGAAGCTCAGACTTTGATTAAAAGGTTGGCCATGAACATTTATTATTGGTAAAGTGCTACATCTAGTAAAAAGAATCTTGGCATGGTCGATGTAAACACCATCATAGCTTTAGTAGCTATGGTAGATGGTTTAAATAGGAAGTTAGAAATTTTTCCTATGTTAGTACGGTATCCAATGTTGATGTTGAATTCAATTTGTTAAGTCTTCTAATTTGGTTTTGATGATAAAAAAAAAATGTGATAAATTATCGCCACTATATTTACTAAGTGTGTAGGCTATTTAAGATAGACAAATCGACATAAAGATCTTGCTTTACTTTATTGAGTGTATTAGGAAAATATGCTCAATTCCGTTTTACTAAAGTTGGTTAATAGAGTTTATGGGGATTATTTTTTATAAGGGGGAAATATTGTGATGAATAAATGAGTTGATTAATTATGTCCATGAGGATCATATTTTAAGGTGGAATAATTTGATGAATTATGTTAGATTAAACTATCACGAGGATTAAATTATGTCGAAGTTGAAATGAAGCTTTTGGAAATTTTATTATGTTGATTAGATCCAAAATTTGTTGGATACTGCAGGTCAAGTGTATCTTCTATAGCATTGTGGATTCAATAACCATGAGGTTGTGAAGTTTCAATAAAGAGAAAAATTTTGAGAAGCCAATCAATACAAAAGTGATTATTTTATTAAGGGTGGATGTGTTTAAGTCTACAGTATGTAGACTTTAAGTGCCATTTATCGAGGATTTTATCTCCAGCGTAGGATAATGAAGTCAGATATGAATTATATACGTCTAGTCTTTAAATTAAGTTTCATCGGTTCGAAAACGAAAAGGAATATTCAATGTGGCAAGGAATTTTGGTGTACATCATGGCTCTTGAATTTTTTAATGGCCAAGATTTAGTCAACATATCTCAACGTGGCATAATTTAGAAATACCAAAATAACGAGCTCGCGAACATGTTTTGTTACGATCGGCTTTGCAGCTTTCGACATGTGGCTACATTTTAACCTCAAAGCAGCCTTGGTTCGTTAAAATCTTCGATATGGCAGCTAAATACTATTTAACTAAACTCCATTGTGACAATTATTTCTTCAGATTATTAACATTCCCCGTGGAAGGGCACTAATCATCACAGACTTATGCCAACATGGAAGTTTATTAAATATCCGAGGATCTTGTCACATGACAGCAGGTATTTGAGCTTCTATTAAAAGTGATAAGCTCCAACAAAGCATTTGTTCTTGGTGTGTGGATTTGCTGGTCATCATAACTGTCGAAGATCTGAGTAATTCAAGTCCTTTCGGGATCTTTTCAAACTTAAATGTTATGGTGGATAAAAGATCAAGATTTTGTGCGCATTTCTGGAGATATATTTTTGGAATTCAAATTATAGAGATGTAGCGAAGATTTTTAAGAGATTTCAATTTCAAAATGAGTGGGATATATTTATTTATAGAAAAAATAGATTTTGAGTATATATTTAAATTTTATAATGAAGTTTCTGAAGAAAAATTTATGGTTGATTTTTTAGGAAGAATTTTTAAGATAACAATCACAATGAGATCTTTTCTTGATTTGGTGAAAGTTCATCATTGCAACAACATTAGCTTTCATTCAAATTCATATTTAAAGATGGAAGATGAAGATAAGGATATTTGATATCAAGATGATATAAGGTTTCATCTTGAGAAATATATAGGATATTATTTTGAATTTCAAGGATAACTACATGAGAGATTTTCTCTACTTGGTTACAAAGTGCTCGGTCAAGATAATAATAAAATGAAATATCTCAAACTAGCCATTTTTAGCTGTTATACATAAGGTTTATTAATTTAAACTTGAAGCTACACAAGATATAGAGCATAACACTTAAGATTAGAATGGAATTTCAAAAAAATTTTCATGTAGACTGTTAGAAATGGTGTTAGAAACTTAGTTAGAAACTAAGCTAAAACAGATTCTTCGTTTCATTGTTTTTATTTTTGAGTAAATATTGTTATTGTTTTTGAGTGAATATTGTTAAGAGATCTTTGATTGTATTGTCTCATCTTTTTGTAGACATTATGGATATTGTAATTGAGTAAGTATGAGGTTAGGGTGTTCTCTGTAGACTTATGTTTAGCTTAAGTGAGAGTTAGTAAGAAATGATAGAGAAGCAAGTGGATATCTTTATAACCTCTATTTCTTTTTTTTATTAGTAAAAGATTGGACTAGTGGAATGATACCGGTGAGAAAGATCGGGTCCCCAGTGGTGGAGATGGAAGAGAGCAGTAAGCAAAAGGTTGAAGCTTTATAAATCATCTCCTTGATTTTTCTCTTCCTTAACTCTATTTATTTTTTTGCATTTTATCATTTGTACTGTTCTATTTGCCCCTAATAGTTAACATCAATCAATAACTACTTCTCATTCCATTTAAGTTATTGAGAGGCGAGTTGTTTTAAAAATAAAAAGTTTCCTTTTTTTGCAAAGAAATTAATTCACACAACCCTCCCCCTCTTGATATCTTACACGGGACTTAGAAGGATAACCTAAAGGGATATATGGGATAATATTATCTAATGTTGTTTGGAAATTCTATGAATCAATGGGGATTTCAACATATGCCCTATAATGACCATGAAGAATAGTGTAGGGAGTGGTTCACTTATCTAGGTGATTATTCTTATGCAACTTAACTAAGGAATATGAATATTCCTAATGGATTTCAAAGTCCTCAATAAGGGAAGGCATCAAAATTGGAAAATATGTTGACAAGGTATATATAGAGTAGTGATGCTAGATTGACGAGCACAAAAAAAAAAAAAAAAATTGAGCAACTTGCAAAAATTTTAGTTGAGAAGCAATAAGAACCTTCACCACAAGCTTAAGTAGAAGTTGTAGCTCTTCGAAGTGGTAAGGAATTACAAGCTACTAAATAGCTTGAAAAGAACCAAGTCAATCCAAAGCAAGTGATAGAAGAACAAAAAAATAAAGGCATGAAAACCCCATAACCACCGAAGGAAGAAATAGGGTACTAAAGAGTCAAAAGAGTATCGACTGCAATTCGATATCCTTAAAGGTTAAGGAAAGAATGCTCAGATGAGTAGTACGGTAAGTTTCTAGATCTTTTTAACCAATTGCACATTAATTAACCATTTCTAGAAACTTTGTCATAGATGTCAAAGTATGCGAAATTCTTGAAGTAGTTGCTCTCTAATAAGAAAAAAATTAGAAGAACTATCAATTGTTATACTAAGTAAGGAGTGTTAAGAAATCCTTTAGAATAAGCTTCCAATAAAATTAAAGGATCTAGGGAGTTTTACTATCTTTTGTTTAATTGAAAATTTATCTATAAAAAAGAATTAGCTGGTCTAAGAGCTAGCATAAATTTAATGCCTTATAAATTATTTCAACAACTAAGCTTAAGAGAACCAAAACTGACTCCAATGAGTTCACAATTGGCTATAATTGAGGATATATTGGTTAAGATAGATAAATTCATTTTTTTTATAGCTTTGTTATTCTAGACATAACTGAAGATATAGAAGTACCACTCATCTTAGGGAGTCCCTTTTTAGCTATAGATAGAGCTATATTCAATGTTAGTGATGGTAAACTTACATTAAGGGTAGGTAAGATGAGATGGTAGTTAAAATAAAAGAGGTAATGAAGAAATGTGCTAAGCAGGATAATACTTGTTTTTTCCTTGATATTATTGATGCCTATATGTCTAGTGTTTAGCGAGAATCATTAACTAAGGATCCTTTAGATTTTTGCTTGAAACAGGGAAACTAAGAAGAATAATCTAGTGATCTAGTTATCACCAACACAAAAGCACAATTGAAAGCTAATCCTCCATTTATAAGAGAAGAAGGTCCAAGGGAATTGAGCAAACCAAAGAAGCAAAACTAAAGCCCTTTATAAAGGAGTCACTTAAGTTAGAATAAAAGTAATTACCGGATTATATAGAGTTTGCTTTCTTAGTTGAGAATTCAAAATTGCCTATGATAGTATTGTTTGAATTAATAGGGCAATAAAAAAAGAAAAGCTTCTAAATGTGTTGAGAAATCAAAAGAAAGTGATCACCTAGAAGATCTCTAATATTAGAGGAATTAACCCATCATTTTGTACTCAAAAAATTTTGCTAGCAAAAGGTCACAAATTGATAATGCAACCGTAGAGACGTTTGAACACAAACATAAAAGAAGTGGTCAAAGCAGAAGTAATCAAACTACTAGAAGTAGGTATGGTTTATCTTATTTCTGATAGTTCTTAGGTTATCCTTGTGTAGGTTATACCCAAAAAAGGAGGAATGACGATAGTTCCCACCAAGCAGAATGAGTTGATCCCAATGAAAGTAGTTACAGGCTGGAGAGTTTATATAGACTATTAGAAGCTTAATGACACCACAAGGAAGGATCACTTCCCTCTGTCATTTGTTGACTAGATGTTGGAGCACTTATTAGGTCATATGTATTATTGTTTTTTAGATGGTCTATCGAGTCATTTTCAAATTCCAATTACCTTAGAGAACATAGAGAAAACTACATTCAGATGTCCCTATGGTACTTTTGCCTAAAGGAGAATGTTGTTTGGCCTTTGTAATGCACCCACGACATTTTAGCAGTACATTCGAGCGAGGGACATTTAAGGTAAACAGAAACATAGTCAAATTATATCTAGGGGGAGAATTTGATTAAGAGAATCACATTGAGTTTAACCTTCACCCATTTCGAGAAAACAGGTAACCTTTATTTTAATTTGTCAAGCAAACGACATTAAACAAAAGGGCTTCTTGGGAGGTAACCTAAGCTATTTTTCATTTTTAATTTTATTTTGACCTTCATTTCATTTCTTTTTTATTTTGTTTGGTCATATAATGGTTTAACACGTGTCTTTCTTACCAATTTGCCAAAGTATTATAGGTTGGAAACACTAAAGAAGGAGTTGAATTTGCAAAGGAAAAGATGGTAAGGATCATGATCATGAACCATGGCATGAAGCACAAGTAATCAAAGAGGGAAACAGGGGTTAGATAGAACTATAGTCCGGGATCATGTTCGTGATCCCAATCATAGACCTTTTGTCAAGAAATTGAACTTGAAACTGAAAAAATAGTCAACGAGAACCATGGGCAAGGATTATCTTAGTGATCTTATCCGTAGACCTCTTGTAATAAATTATACTTAATAAAAAATTCAAGGAATTAATTTAAGGAAGAACCATAGCCAAAGATTACGACCATGATCTTAACCGTGGTTATGCAGTAGCAATGATTTAATCTAGCTACAATTGAATCTTCCTTATTTGTTTTGTTTCAGACTTTCCTAATTTTGGCCTCTTTTACTAAATAATTGCTTTCCTTATTTCTAATAGATTACTTCTTTAAGCTTTAATGAAAATTCAAAGAAATCTCATTAACTTGGCTATCACTTAGATTGAGATTGTACATTTGCTATATTTGATTAAAAGTAGGTTTCCAATTAGAGAGAGAATAACACAACATGTATGTTTTATTTATATTTATCTTCAATATTGTGTAAATTATTGTACTCCTAAAACAAGCGCTCTTACTTTAATAGCGAAAAGACTAGGAGTAGGAAAAGTCTCTCATTCATAATCCATGGCTCCTACTTAACCAAAAACCACTTACCGAATTGCTAGAAGGACCTTTTCCTAACTAATCCTGGAAGAGTAGCTACTAGCAACACTACCACTATATCTAAAACACATGTTAGAGTTTGATAACCTTGACTACCAAACTAGATTTGAAATCCTTACCAAAAAGAGCTCTTTTAGATCAATCTTCATTAATTGGGAATTCCTCCAATAAGCCAACATTGAACCTAAAATATGAGCCATACTGGATAAGGGAGGATGGGATAGCTTGTTAAGTATCCAAGAGTTGATTTACAAGGAGTTCACTCTAAAGTTCCTTATAACCCTTTGCATCAAGCATAATTAAATTCCATATGGGGCTTATAATATACTATCCTTTAAACCAAGAAACACTGAATTCAACCTCTTTATTACTGAATTTGGGTTATTCATGGGGCTCTACGACAAGGCTTATGTGCAATCTCCTTACCATGTGAACTCTCTTATAGAGTTACCCTTATGGGTTAAAGGCAAAAGTTGAGTAGAGAGAAAGCTTGCAGCCTAAATTTGCGAGAGGATCCCATCTTAAAAATCCCATACATCGGATCCTCCACTAGTTGCTTACCCATTTTATTAATGGGAGAGGGAAGAGTATGAGTGTTGTTGCTATGCATGAGGTCTTTTACCTCTATAGCCTTGTGGAGGGGTACACAATCAATCTAGTGGTTACCTTAGCTTTTTATATGAGAAACTAGGCCACGAACACCCTATGTTAACCAAATTGGTTGTGGACCATACGTCATGGTCCTGGCAAAGAAGTTAAAACTCTATGCTGATAACCTCTAATGGACTATGATCCGAGATGTAACCCTAATGTCACTTTCAACTTTCTAGAAAATGGGACTTCTTTCAAATGACATCGATAAAACCCCCTTTAAAAGAAAATTCATTGAAAATTCCATCAACTAAGAGAGTTTGATTAAGGAGGTGAAGAAGCTAAAGAATGAAGTGCAAAAGTTGGTGACTTCACATGAGCTCTTTGAACAGTCTCTTAAGCAATTGTTCCACTACCGGACGAGAATGATGCGATTTTGTGGTATCTTTGCTGATCAAGTCAAAATAAAAATTTCTCTACCAACTAATGAGAGATTGATTGATGTGGCAAGAAGAATGGACTTGGAGGATGAAAAAGGAGAGAATTCTAAGGGGGATGATGAGAATGTAGAGTTTGAAGATGAAAATAATGAAGATAATTTAGACTTCTTTTAGGTGCTAGTGTGATTGAAATTTTTCTATTGAGTTGTTAATTTCTAGGTTCATGTTATTTTTTTCTGTTATTAGTTTTGAATAAGTTTTAGTTAGGTTGCAATTTTTAGTTTTGGAGTTTATGTTCAATTCCCTTTTATTAATGAAATAATAAAAGTTTTATTTGCTTGTATGTGTTTTTCTTTTTCTTTTGAATTTTTTGTTATATCTATTTTATGCCAACTAATCGATAACATTTGCGATGCTCATCCTCATGGACTTTCATGTGCAATTCACAATTATTTAGGGTAATACTATCTCTCTAATACTTTCTTCTCCACTACGTTTTATTTTATTGTCCTTATATGTATTTTTACTTAGCTTTAGAATAAAGTACATTAAGGGAAATATATTAAATTAAATATGAGAAGGGGTATGATAGAAAACGGTATACCTTATGTTATTATTTAGGAAACCAATAAGTTAATTTTTAACCCCAATTTTTTCTCATGTTTGCAGTCCCATTTGTTAGTAAATAGTTCTTGTATTTGATTTTTCTTGTCTCCATTGCATACTATACACATTCCTAGATTTGAATAGTGGAATCCTTGTAGGGCAAAGTTATGTGTTATTTAGCTTGGGATTCCAAAGTAATAATTAGATAAAATTGTGATTAAGTACTAGTCATATGGTATTCCTAAAGTTTACTTAGGTGTATGTTTATCCCTTTTTTATTTTTAAAGCCCTATAATCTTAAGTAAATAAGTAAATGAAACTTGTTTCTTGTAATTTTCCTTGAAATTTTTTTATCACTAAAGGTGTAAATAAGAATACAATGATAAAAAGCAGTTGTTATGGATCAATCATGGTCCCTCAGAAGAGCAAGATTCTTTCTACTATCAATTTGCTAAAAAGAAAAAGGCAACAAATTGGTCTCTTAAAATAGCAAGGCTCTTTCTCGCTATCAATATAAAAATTAAAAAGGGATAAATAAGTGAGGTTTGGCCTTGGTCCCTCAAAAGGATAAGGTGCTTTCTCATTGCTAATAACCTTTAGTAATTAATTAAATTAAATAGCTTGTTAGTAAAAATATTTGTTAAGGGAATGATAAGTGGATGAGTAGACACAAAATATATTTTCCTTTCATTATAATGCTTGGCGAGACTGAGGAGAGATTTGTATACATTTTAGCTAAATGTAAGGGGATCTTGTATGGTTTTTGCTTGATTATATAAAATAGAAGTAATTTAGGAAGAGAACCCTTGGTTAAACGGTATGATTAAACTTTGATTTGCATGAATTAACAATTGAATTCTACTATTTTTGTTTTGATTGCATTGAAAGGTGTATAAGGAAGAAAATTGTACAAGTTGCTAATAATGTTCAATAAAACTATATAGGAATGCACTTGAATAATAGTAGATAGACTTGCTAGTCGTGTCCTAACTTCTTAATCCTTGTTAAGAATTAATTAATTTTCTTAAGGATAAGCAAATGTATAAGTGTGGGGAGATTTGATGAGTGTAATTTTACACTCATTTCTTGTATTATTCTTATGGTTATTTTAGGGTTATTTTAATATGATTTTCCTATTGAATCAAGTCATTTATTGATTTAGAGCTTTGATGGAGTAATAAGATGACAAGAATGGAATTTATGCAATTTTCAAGGAGAATTTCACCTATTTTGACGAATAACTTAAACATAGTAAGTGTTGGAGGAGGATTTGTTCAAGAATCAAGAGCTAGAGAAGACCATGGGTAAATCCTACGGTCTTGTTCCTTGGTTATAAAGCCATTGTCCTCAATTTTTAATTGAATTTGAAGATATTACTCTAAGTGCAAGGTCATAGGTATACTTCATGGATGTGATCCTCTCATAATTTAATTCAAGTAAATTTTTTGAAGAAATATTGCAAGGAGAAGTTCATGCCCTAATTTCATGCCCATGGTTGCTAACCTTAGACATGCCATGATTCAATCTGGGTGATTGTAGATAGGTTAACCAAGTGTACACAATTCTTACCTTATTGAATAGGAGATAAAATGGAGAAGATGGTTAGGTTGCATATTCGGGAGATTGTAAGGTTACATGATGTACTTAAAAAGCATTGTCTTTAATCGGGATAGTCGATTTGTGTCTAAATTCTAAGAAAGTCTACATAGAGTTTTGGGCATAAAAATACAATTTGGTATGACTTATCATTTGCAAACAGATGAATAGTTTGAGCATACAATATAAACTTTAGAGGATATGCTAAGAGCTTGTGTGTTAGAATTTGGTAGTGATTAGGATAGATATTTGCTGTTAATAGAATTTGTGTATAATAATAGTTATCAATCAACTATTCAAATGGAACCTTTTGAAGCCTTATATGGAAGAAAGTGCAGATCACCATTATATTAGGATAGTAAAGAGTACGCAATGATTGGACTTGGCATGATTAATTAGATGAATAAAAGGCTAGGAGTATACGATAATCAATGAAAGCCTAAGATTGTCATAAGTGTTGAGAAGATTTGAAAAGAAGACCATTAGAATTTGAAGTAAGAGATCATGTTTATGATAGGATAAGTCCATTTAAGGGACTTAGATGATTTGGTTCAAAAGGGAAGTTAAGCCCTTGGTATATTGGTCCATTTGAGGTATTGGAGAAAGTAGGTAATGTGTCTTACATAATTGCCATACCCCTAAGCTTATTAAGCTATCATGATGTATTCTATGTCTCAATGTTAATGAAATTCATTAAGAACTCAAATACTGTAGTAGATATTGAGCTAGTGGAAGTATGAAAGGACTTTAAAGTTGAGAAGCAACCTATAAAAATATTGGCTAATCAAGTTTAGAAGCTGAGGAATCAAGATGTGGAATATGTGAAAGTATAGTAAGGAAAGGGTCTAGAAGTTGAAGCTACTTGGGAGCCTAAGACAACAATGATGAAACAATATCCATGGCTCCTCTGATTACTAGGTTAGTATAAAATATAGTTATAAAAGGTTTATAGAATAGAAAATATTCTATATAGAAGTTTTTAGGCAAAACTTTTTTGAAGGGTAGAAGATATGTAAGCCCCATAACTAGATGATCGCGAACATTGTCTAATCAAGCTGAAATGCCCCCTTCTTATCAAACTAAGTAACAAGAGAGAAGGTTGTAGTAATGTTGAAAGCATTGGTTCAAAGGTAGTCGTAGAAGGACAAATGTCTCCATTGGACAAGCTTGAGTTTAGTTATGAATTGTTGCTGAAACTCCTTATTGAGGCTGGATTTTTTTTTTTTTCATTTTCCTTAACTTGATTAAATTGAACCTTGTATCCATTTAGTTTAAACCCTCAACTAAAGTTAAAGAAAACCTATGTTTTTTTTTTTTCAAAAACTTTGGAGTTGCCACTCGATAAATTGGTAAAGATGACTAAATTAGAACTAATTAAGTGAATCATTTCTAATTTAGCCAATAGCTTGCATTTTTGAAAATCCTTTGAAAAAATTTTCAAGAAACCAAATATGATGAGTTCGGATGCTATCTTATTAAACCCTACGTAAATACCATTATAACCTTCCAAATTTAAATTTATTTTCAAAATTACTTATTTATTGCAAAGTTAAATCTAGTTTACAACAAAATAAAAGAAGGAAATAATTAAATTTATTTATATACATGAAAGGGAAAAAAAGAAAATTTTTATATTTTATATTATCTTGAAGGTGCCTACATACCACTATTCGAGATTAGATTTTTATAGTTTATTTTTAAAAATATTAGTAGGTTAGCCTATTTTACTTTTAAAAATTAGCCAAGTTTGCTTTTTTTTTTTTTACATTGATTTTATTTAAGAAAATTCTAAGAAAAACTTCTTAATTTGGGGTCATAATTATTTTGAAAATTTTAAAACGCCCTAGTTTTGGAAAAAGGGTTTATTATTATTTTTTTTTCATTTAGGAAAATATATTTTTCTGAGTAATAGAGGTCTTTATTTTAGGGATCCCTTAAAAATAAAGTTATTTTGAAAAAATGTATAAAAGATTAAAAAAAATTTAGAAACAAATGTGCTTTTCAAAGGAACAAAGAAACTTTCTTCTTCTTCTTCTTCTTATTTTTTAATACTTAGGAAACCTACTTATATTTTTTTAAGTTTCTTTCTTTTTTACATAGATAATTAAAATGGAAAGAAGAAGAGAAAGAGGGAAAGAAAAAAAAAAAAACCAACTTGGAGTAGTACGCGGGTCTTAGAATGGGTAAGAGTGGACTTAGGTTAGACTTTGGAGCGAGTTGCAAACTAGGTCACTAAGAGGAATTACATAGCAACAATAACATGGGCTTATTGCAACTTGATTTAGAGGATAATTTAAAGGAGAAATCTTGTTTTCATGTAACTTTGATAGGTGAAATGAGTTTAGCAAAGGTGTCATAGAGTTTCATGGTAGTTTGGTGGTTTTCGGGTTTTGGTGGTGAGAAGGTAGTTGCACTCGGTGGTGGTGGTGTTTGTTGAAGTCGAGTAGGAGTGGTTCTAAGTTGTTCTTGAGTTGGAGAAGCTATTACTAGCAGTAGCTTAGCACGAAAACTACTTAAAGAGCAAGAGAGAGAAACTGTCAAATGTGAGGAAATGAGTTAGAGATGATGGGAATTGACGATAGAAACAAGTTTAGGGAGGTTTAACTAATAAGGAAAAGTTCTCAGATTAGCTTGAAAAGCCACTAATGGTTAGATTGAAAATTCATCATCCAACTTAGATGATCCTCAAATTTGTGGAAAAAAACTTGATTCAAGGTTAAATAATACATTAAGAGCCGATACTTTTACTTAAAACAATGAGATTTAGCTTAAAGTCTTGCTAATTTAACTTAGAGTTATAGAATTGAAGTTGTTGAGCTAGATTTTTTTGTTTTCATTTTTCTCAATTTGATCTATATTAAATCTCATACCTATTTAATATAGACCTTTGACTAAGAATTAAGGAAAACCAGTCTTCTTTCATCATTTAAAAAAATTTTAGAGTCACCACTTGATCAGTTTAGGAAAAGAGTAACTTAGCACTGGACTTCAATAAAATTAATTAAAAATGATTTTTGAAATAAGAGAACTTGAGTTTAAGAGCTAACCTATTAAACCTTAAATTTGTGTCACTTTAACCTTTCGAATTTAGTTTTATTTTTCAAAATATCCTTTTAACTTAAAAGAATAACTCTGAATTTATAAGTAAAAAAAAAAACTAATTTTATTTACAAAAAGGAGAATAAAATAAGAAATTAAATTTATATACAAAAAGAAAATTAAAAAATTTCTCTATTTTAAGTCACTTTATAGGTGCTTACATATCCTTTAGTAAGGATAGATTTCCTATAGTTAGGTTTAGAAAAACTTTAGTGTTTTCGTTTGTTTTAATATTTGAAAGTAGTCTAGGTTTACATTATTAATTTGTTTAATTTTTTTATGAAAATAAGAGTCTTAAAGAAAAGGCCCTAACTTTATTTTTGGAGTATTTTGAAAATTTTCTATTCTATTCCAGAATTAATAAGATTTATTGATTGATTTTTTTTTTTTGGTTTTTTGGAAAACTCAATTTTTAAGTAAGAAAAAAAAAAACATTTCTTCAAAAAATAAAAGAAAGAAAAAACTAAGGAATCACATGACAAAAATGATCATTTATAAAAGAAATTATCTTTAGAAGGAGAAGAAAAAAAAAAATTTCTTTTTCTTAGAACATTAAGGGGTCCTTAATCTTAAAAAAGGAAACATTCCCTTTTTGTTTAAAAATTACTTTTATTTGTTCTCTCTCTCTCTCTCTCTCTCTATTTAGCTAGGCCTTACTTATCTTGGGTGTGACTACTGCAAAACACTTAGGGAGTACAAGAAGGTGTCTATTCTAGGCTATAGTATACTAAAACAAAATTTTTTATTCCTTATCTCCTTATAGGGTGAAATATGCGTCTATCGATTTTTTTTTTAAATTACACAAATATGAATTATATGGAAAAAATTACAAAAACACCAAAGCTATATTGAATTTGAAAAATGTAACATAATTAACAAAAAGGTATATTGCATTTAAGAAATGTGATATATGCAAAGTTATGCTAAGCTTATATTGCACTTTAAAAATGCGATACACTTATTAGAACATTATCACATTTACGAAATGTGATATAAGCTTAGTGTTACGATAAATTTGCAAAGGAGTTATATGAAACTATATCACAATTTTAAAGTGCGATATAGTGTAGGCACTTCCAAGCTAATCTTGCATTTACAAAGTGCTAGTCCGATATCTTGTAATTGACCTTTATTGCATTTATTAAATGCGATATAGTGTAGGGACTCATAGTTAGGTCCAAAGCTTATCTTGCATTTACAAAGTAAGAGACTTAAAGTTTTTCCAACACTATATTGCACACTTGTTAAATGCAATATAGTGATATCACATTTAGCAAGTGCATATAGTCGTGACTTCAAAACAAAAGAACACTTTCCTTTATCACTCAAAACACTCTCTCCCTCTTTCTCCTCCTCGATCAATCATCTCCCTCACATTAATTTTTTTTCCTAAATTTAAAAAACCTTAATTTTGTACGATTTTCAAAATTGAGGAACCCTCACTTATAAGCCAAAGTTTTGTGGTGAGTTTCTAACGATAATATGTTTAAATTTTCTTTTAGTATTATAATTTTACTTAAGCTCACCAGATGTTTGATGAAACATTTGAAATAGGTTTCTACAATTGAACATGAAATTAAGTTCAAGATAACAAATCTAAAATAGGTAGCATACTACAATTGAACAAGGTAATAAATTCTCAGATCATATTTTATTCATTAAAGATTAGTGCTTTATAACAAAACACAGTGCTCATTAGTTGAAAGAGTTTCCCTTTTCCCTAATTTTAGTGATTCATGAGATTAAAATTACAACCTATGTTATTGAAATTGTGGAAAATTCTAGTTCAATTGCCTATTTACTGGTCGGCATCAAATGAAGCAGCTATGAAGATCACTTGATCAATTAAACAACACAGGAAATGACAGCAATGCAATAGATGGTTGGTGCAATATGTGGTTTTAAGCTTAGGTTGCTTAAACTAAATTGATAGTATTATAAGATTGGCATTATATTTATGCATTTGTGGTAGAACATATTCAAAAGCTAATTTTCACTTCAATTTGCAAATTCTAAAGAGTACAAAGTAGGAAATGTGGAAGAATTGTTTTTTAAACTAAAACTGTGATGGTTGGTACTGAAAAGAGTATTAAGGTAGCTATCAGCTTACAGGTTGTTCCCCATGTTTAAAATTTTTCATAATGTACTTTGGAGAGGTTACTTTTCTTTATTTGGTCAATTCTTATGGCCAATGTAATTGCAATTGACACTATTAAGCCATTAGCTAATGTAGCAAGAAAGGTTAAGAATGTAATGCTTGATTGATTGTACATAGATATTAAATCACATCTATCATTTAGGTAACATAGACTATTAAATCACAATTTAAGCATAGATAATGTAGTTTAATGTTGAGTTATCTTCGAGATAAAAAAGAATATGTGGGAAGAATCAATACAACTGGGTAACGGTAGTTGAACATAAATATTACATGCCCGTTACACATTAACTTATGCTAGCTAAAAAACACATTTTAGATATCCCAAAACATAATGTTATAGTAAATAAGGAAGTGTAATACCAATGATAAAAAAGTTTTCCCTACTTTTAATAGAATGAAGGTTTATGTATTATTGCCATCTACTTGCTTGCTTGGTGTAGAAATTGAGTACTTTCCTGGACTTAAGGCTCTTGATGGTTCCAAGTCATTTAACAGGGTATTGTTTCAATGTTTAGGTTTATTGCTATTGCCAACAAGTTAGAGTAAGCAATTGCAAAGTATCACATAGGTAAATAGGATTTAATTATCTAAAAGTTCTATTTTTGATATTTGAAGTAAAATATCATACCCCTTTAAGTGTTGGATTGACTGGGAAGCTAAAGTAGCTTCTTAATATGATGATGCAAGACTATATATTGCTCTTCATAGCTTGTTACCTCCATGTAGGCTCTTAGTTTGATTAAATTCATGTTCTATTAATTTTAATTTATTTGTAATGCTTTTAAGTAGTATAGAAGTAATTAGGTACATGGTGATGTCTTGTAAGCCCAGTCCTATATCTAAATAATATTTGCACTTGCACTTTCTTTACCTTCTGCATGTCATCATTTCTTTAACATCATTGGCTCATTTGTTGGTTATGGTGAGATTATTTTCCTAAATTGCCAACTTCATTTCTAATGGTTTTAATTTTCTATCTTTGTGGAATTGCTAGTACATGTGCTTCCCTTTCATTTTACATGGATAGGTAATACTTTAGGAGTGGTTGGTTTGATCTACTCTTATGGATGGTTCTTTTTTTTTTTTTTTTTTGGGTTCTTCATATTTCGTTTGGTCCATGTACATTAAATTTATGTAGTTAACTAGATATAATAGTGTTCCTAACATATAGATATTTTTCATAGGAATTGAATTGTTTATGTCATTTAATCATGTTTGCATGGTTGATTCTATTGTGAGGTATGTTTGATTGCAACTATTATGGATTGAATGTACCTCAATTGTTGCTATACATGTAGTATGAGTTTGAACCAGTATGTCATTCTGTCCTTCTTAGTGCATATCTTATCTAATAATCTTTGATAAATTGTTCATGAAATCAGCTATTGAAATATGAACTAGAAGTAACAGGGAGCTATAGGATTAACACCTAGTAACATGATAATGAAATCTTAAATAGATATAATAAGCCCTATCTTGAACAATAGAAGGACTTGAGTGAATATAGTTGATAAGCCAATAAAAGTTTATACTCAAACAAGGGCATTGCTGCCCTTTATCAATGAGCCTAAGCATTATGTATGATAGTTGCTTAGAGTAGCATGCTAGGAGGGGAAATGTGCTACTTACTTGCAAACAAAACATAGCTGCCATGCTCATTAAAACCTGCAAGGTGATGATAAAGTAGGAGTTAGTTCTATATGTTTTTTCTCCTTAAGTTAGCAATTGTGCTATATGATGATTAATGAATAGAGCTATTGTTACTAGATCTAGATGAAGTAGTTTGTTAGCAATAGAAAAATACTCATTTACATTAGGTTTAATATGTATCTAAATTTCACTGCTCACTTTAGCACACTAACTAGCCAAGAGTTGTAAGGTATGTTAGGGTTGTGCATATGTTTCCAATGAAAATAGATCCCCTAGCTCTAGCACTTTTTCTATATGATGAATGTGAGCTTTAAGCCACTAGAAAATATTGTTCAAACACCTACATACTTGTTTTGAAAAATTAGAAAATGACCAAGTAGCTCCTATTTCTCCATTTGAGAGAAATGAATATAATTGACTGCATATAGTAAATAACTTGCAACTAATTATAACAATCACTGCAACATTGTGCACTTGTGGTGATTCTCCTAGTTATAAGTGTAGTTTCCGTACGGTTCATAAATCTATATCAATAAGTTGCTCCAATCATTACAACATAGAAAATTAGCATCTCTGATTTGTAACTATGGCCACTAATTTAGCATGAACATCTCCTAAATGGTTGTCTTAGCATAGTGTATTTGTTCAAAATCTTAAAGTCATTAGATGGTAGATTTTGCAATGTAAAGGTATAGCACATTAAGGTATAACATGTTACACCTTTGGTTAAGCTAGCAACTACAGCATAACAATACAATGTTGGTTATGATAGTTGCCATATCAACATAACCAAAGAAAGTAGTATACCAAATGTTGCAATGTGCCTCTGTTATAAAATATTGGACCTTTTGTTATATCATTTTCTAGTAACACAACTAACACAACTATTGTTGGTGTTAATAATAGTGAAAATGGCGGAATATGTCAAGCTCCTAGTTTTTGCAAAAGGAAAGATTCTGACAAGACCAAAAGGACCATATTATGATAGGGGGTCAATTAGCAACTGGAGAGTAGAAGTGGATGTTGATTACTTAAGGCTCTTATCTAAGATATCTAAGTTGCTGCAAGTAGCTCCAAATACAAGAAATATACAAATGTATCATAGATAGACATTTGTATATGGAAATGGATCAAAAGAATTATTGCTGAAAGACATTAGTAATGATGAAGATGTGGAGGCCCTTATAGATATGGCTAAGGAATTTAGAACGACATGCCTCCAATTCAATACCTCCGTGTTGAAGTCAAAGATCAAGGTTTAACGATTCAAGAGTAAATAATGATGATTTAGATGAATACACCTTGTCCACCACAAGTACAAGGATCTATGAATGTTTTAGAGAACATTGAAATAACTGGAAATTTCTGCATGTAGAATTAAGATAATTTACCTATCAGTGATGATCTAGATAGGGAGATAGAGGAGTCACTTGAAGATGGTGATATAAAAGATGAATTGATACAAGAAGCGAATTCAAATAATGATCAAGAGATAGATATTTAGACGGACACATTTGAAGAAGAGGATGAGTGTTCAGATTTACAACAAAATGCCCATATACAGACAATTACACCTAGTGGTCTAATAGAACAATAGATTGGTAAATTATTATTTCAAATCACATTCCACTCTTTAGTAGGATGGATGTGGACGATGGATACATATCGTATGAGGAAGATTTCCTCTATGGCAAAGACTTATGGGTAGGAAATGAGTTGAAGAAAGGGATGAGGTTTAAGAGCAAGTCAAACTTGATTTATGTGCTAAAAATGTGCTACATAAAGAATCATTACAACTTACTAGTGACAGAATCAGAAAAGAAGGTATGGAACATTATCTATGAAGAAAGGAATATATGCAATTGTAGATGGCGAATTCTTGCGATCTAAAAGCATTAGGATATAGATTTTGTAATTACAATTGCTAAAGGCCCATACACTTATATTAGAAGGGCATTTAGAAATGATTATCTACAGCTCGACCAAATGTTAGTGTTTTCTAGGCTAAGTTAAGAGTGATCTAAATGTCAAGATCACTGCACTTAGATAGCAAATAGAAGACACATATGGTTATGGGATTTCAAAGAGAAAAGTCTAGGGGGTGAAAAGAATAGCAATTGAGAAAGTATATGGAGATTAGGATGAATCATATAATGAATTGTTGAAATTGATGAACACTGTTTAAAGAACTAATCTAGGAACATGTGTTGCATAGAAATTCCTATCAACGGAAATGGAAACCACTGTGGTGTTGAAAAGATTGTTTTAGGTATTTAGGCCAAGTATAGAAGCCTTCAAACACTATAGGCTGGTGATTAGTATAGATGGCACATTTTTGTATGGAAAATACCTACATAGCTTGCTGATCATGTATAGCATAGATGGTGCAAATCATATACTCCCATTAGCATTCACACTAGTTAATAAGGAATTAGGTAAAAGCTAAAAATGGTTCATGAAAACGTTGAAGTAGTGCCTCTATGGATTACGTGATGAAGATCTCACCCTATGTTATATTAGACCGACACAAGAGCATAGAAAAAACAATGAAAGGTAAGAATATTGGATGGTAGCTACCTTGTGCAAAATGGAGACTCTGTATAAGACATGTTGCCAACAACTTCAATACAAAGCACAAAAACTAATATCTAAAGAAGTTGGTAATTGCAGTAGCTTTTTAGGCATAGGAAAGCAAATTTGAATTCTGCATGGAAGAGATAAGAAGGAGGAATGTAGATGCTCTAAACTAATTTGCAAACATCCCTAGTGAGTTATGGACATAATCATATGATAGGGGATTTAGGTATGGTCAAATGATAAAACATCTTAATGAGAGCTATAATGCAGTATTGAAAGGTATAGGGTCATTGCTTGTATCGGCACTAGTTCTAAAGATCTTCTACAACTATGTGGGATACTTCTAACAAAGGTATGATAAGGCAGTTAAGGCTATACATAAAGGAAAATCTTACCTTAAATAGGTTCTCGAAAAGATAGAAAGATAGAAAGGACCAGCTACTCACAACTAAGTAAAAATATTTAACATAAGAACAGGAACATTTGAGGTGCAAACGGGAGCATACATGAGTAAATATGGAAGGAAAGGTGGTCACTACCACACAATTGACATAAATAACAAAGGATATAGTTGTAACAAGTGGCAAATATACAAGATACTTTGCTCACATGCTTTAGTAGCCATGGTTCACTTAAAAATAGATCTTACATAAGAGATGTTATCACTGGGAAAATCAAGTGGCTACTACCAAACTGCCTTTCAACCTCTAGGAGATAGGCACATAAAGAAAAATCCAAAAGTAATACTAAAAATACACCCATTGTATGACAAAGCTAGAAAAGAAGGAAGACCAGGAGCAAGTAGATATCACAATGAGATGGATCTGAAAGAGAAACCAACGAAAAATTGTTGTATAAGGTGTAGAAAACAAGGGCACAATATAAGAACATGCTAGAATAAGGTTAATACAACTTATAACATATTTGTCACATTATTATATATGATGTTCTACTTTATAATTAATTTGATATATTTGACATAAATTACAAAAAATCTAGCTTATATTTACCCTTTTTCTTATGTAGATGGATCGAAGACTAGTAAATAGATTGATGCTAACATGACAAGACATATAGAGATCCGAGGCTATATGGAGAGGGGGGGTTACAAAGCATAAAACTATTGTTCATTCAATTATATTATACAATTTGGTAAAGTCTAATATAATTGAATTTTACAGGAACATAACTTAGTTAAATGATGTTGAAAATAGACATAATTGAAGAATCCTTAGGTGATGAGAACTGTACGATGAGAGGATAGTTACTTATTTGGAGTAGGCTAGATTCCATGGAGTCGTACACTTACCATTCATATAGTTGGATTGGGGACTAATCATAGCATTAGTAGAGAGATGGCAAACTAGAGACTCATACATTCCATATGACTTACGGGGAGGTTAGATTGACTCTTTAGGATGTTACAGTATAGTTGGGTTTGCCCATAGATAAGTAAGCAGTGATATGCACTACGATACAAGACTGATTAGGATTATGTAAGTGCCTACTAGGAGTGAGACTGGGCACACATCAGATAGTTAAATAGAGAGTCAAGATGTCTTTACTTGGGAGTCTTTTATTGATGCATCAATTAGCAAATGAGGATTACATAGTGATTTAGCGCCATGCAAGGATCTATATTTTTCATCTAATTGGAGGTCTATTATTCTCGGATACATCATTTAGCTACGCGCACCTGATGTTCTTACCACTATTAGAGGATTTACATACTACACATAGCTATAGTAGGGGATTGGCTTACCTCACGTAGTTGTGTAGATACTTATGCTAAGTCATAGAAGATGGTGTAGTAGAGATAGATGGCATAGCAATACTAATTTAGGTGTGGGCATGGCAAAGATTTCCTCATTTGGTGCCATAGAGGACATAAAGATGTGTAGCTCACCTCAGCCCATTAGCATATTAGTAGGGTGATATGTTTGATATCAGAAAACTCTAACTGATGTATTATCTTAGCATTACGAGGCTTTGGATTGTCAGACTTCCAAACAAGCATTGTTATGCCTAAGAGCTTAATAATCACTAAGGCTTACTGTAAGGAGAAGTAACCACGTGGGTCCTTCGAGATATTAAAGAAAGGGAGATGAAAGAGTTGTCAACACTGCTTTTATGAGCTACTTGAATGATAAGAACACCAACGAACACAACATGACTTAGCACTTTACTTTATATGATGTAAAAGCTAATACTAAGGTTCACTCGCCACTAACCTTGAGTAACTTAGCAAGATTAGATAAGAGTTTAGGAGAAAAATGAACTTGGGGAGGGATATCTCGTAAGAACAAGAATATTCAATAAGTGTAACTTAAATGATGATTGTGGCTATAGTAAAAGGACTATTTATAGTAACAATGCTAAAAAGGAAAATTACTTAAAAGACAATAAAGAAAGAGATACCTAGTATGTATGAAAAAGGGGAAATAAGACAAATAACAAAAAGGAATATAGTACAAATGTCAGAAAAGTAATGGACATGAGGTAACCTATGAATGGGTTTAAATTAGGGAATCTTGGGGCATAGTCCCTAAGCTGCATGGATGTTGTGGCTACTGCTAATGAATGGTATTAGAGTTATCGAGATGAGTAGAGGCTATTACTATGTAATAGGCCGAATGCGTAGAGCTCAACATGTAGGGTACTCATCTTAATCACTCGGCAAGTTGACCTTGACAGTTGTCGTGTCTATAGGTTAGAAGAGAAGGGCTTGATGTGTAGTCAGCTCAGCTTTGGCACTTTATAGGTCAACTTCGGCACTAGGCAAGTCGATGACTAGGTAGGGGTCTGTATGGAGTAAAGTCCGTCCAAGCTAAGACTTCAAAGAGTTCACCCATAATTCTTCCATGTACTGGTACTCGTCCTTAGCAGGCTGACAAGAGATAATCGTTCTGGTGAAATATTGTAGGCCTCAAAGACGGGCGTGGGTAAGGGGTTCGGAGGTTGGCAAACAATCAGTTCCCTATGGTTATTGAAGATCTACCCTCAAATCTTAGTCTTCTTCTTCTTTTAGCACATAGAGTGTCAAGTTAGCGATGTTAAAAGTAAGAGATACTTTACAACCTTTAAGTAGGTTTAGCTCATAGGTATTATCATTGACATGCCGAAGGATCTAAAAGGCCTATTCGACTTAGAGGATAACTTGTTTGTCCTCTTCCCAAGAAAACGGTCCTTACTAAAGTGGATTTAGATAAGGTCTCTTGGGTTGTAAATGACTCGCCTCCTTCCTCAGCTTCCTTGTTGCTTTTGTCAAGAAATAGTCTTAGCTAGTTATTCGATGAGCTTCTGATGCAATTTTTGGAATTCTTCAGTATGTTACAGGCTTGGTTGACTTTCTCCTTGGAAGGTTGGGCTAATAACCATGTCTAAGTGTAAGTTCGGTTAAGTCCATAGACAACCTCAAATGGTGACCTTCTTATTAAGTTATGAGTGAAGTAGTTGTAAGGAAACTCAATGATGGGAAGGTAGAGATCCCAATTATGTAGATTCTTCCAAATAGTAGCTTAAAGGAGGTTACCTATTATTCTGTTTAGCTACCTGTCTATGGGTGGTAAGAAGTATTGAACATGAGCTTGGTGCAAAGCTTTTTCCATAGGGTCAAGCTCTAAACTTTGAATCACAATCAAACATGGTACTCCTTGGTATTCGATGTGGTTGCATGATCTCCTGTAAAAAGAGGTTAGCAATAAATAAAGTATCATTGGTTTTATGGTAAGGAATAAAGTGACTCATCTTACTGAACTGATCGATTACTACCATAATAGGATTCTGTTTCAGTAGTGCTTTGGGCAGATTGAGCATGAAATTCAAGCTCAAATCAATCTATGGTTGTATAGGTATGGGTAGAGGTGTATACTCTCCATATGACTCTTTCTCCTCATGGCATGTTTGCATACCTTGAAACACTTAAGAACTTTGCGTACATCCTTCATCATCCTAGGCCAATGAAACCTTTCTTTCATCAACTCGGCTATTCTCTTCTCACTAAAGTGGTTGATTAGGCCTCCAACATGGGCTTCTCAAATAAGTAATTCCTTAGCATACCTACTTAGTATGCAAATTCATTCTCCCTTCATAAAAAAATCCTTGGCTCAAATAGATACCATCCACAACTCCTCCTATGTTGCACTTGGCTAGTAATGGTAAAAAATATGGATCATACTCATATTGATTGGGTAAGGTACCAAACACAAGTATTTTAGCTTACAAAGTGGTAATAGGAACATGTCAACGAGAGAGTATGTTGGCCATAGTGTTGGTATTCCCTTTCTTGTATCTAATGACATAGCAAAAAGTCTCTAGGTATTTCACCTACTGGGCATAGCGTTTGGAAATCTTTTGTTGTCCTTTGAGATGTTTGAGTGATTCATGGTATAAGTAGACAATGAACTCTCTTAGTAGTAGGTAGTGTTGCTAGTTTTGAATTGCTCAGACAAGGGCATAGAACTCTTTGTCATACATCGAGTAATTCGGTACGGTACCTCTAAGTTTCTTGCTAAGTATGCAATTGGTTGGCACTCCTACATAAGAACAGTTCTAATTTTGACTTTAGATGTATTACATTTTAGTTAAAAAACTTTCTCATCAAAACTTCTTTTAGCCTTCTTGAACCATTTGAATTCAGAGTTCTTCCTAGTTAACTCAGTCAGTAAGGTAGCTATAGAACTAAAGTTCTAAGTGAATCTTCGATAGAATGAAGCTAAACTATGGAAACTCCTTACTTTAGTAACACTAGTTGATGTTGACCATTTGAGAATAGCTTAGACTTTCTCGTCATCAACTTTGATACCTCCTTTAGAAAAAAACATAATTGAAGAATACTACCTTACTCTAACAGAATATGAACTTCTTTGGATTTCTAAATAAGTGCTTGGCTCGGAAGATATCAAATACAGATGTCAAATGCATGACATAAGAGATGATGTTGGTACTATATACTAGAATGTCATCAAAGTAGACAACATAACACTTACCAATCAATGTTCTTAAAACATGGTTCATGAGTTGCATAAAAGTGCTTGGTCCATTTGTCAAACCAAACAGACCGTCTTTTGTTTTAAAAGCAGTTTTCCACTGGTCTCCAAGTCTTATTCTAATTTGGAAGTAGTACTCTTCATATCAATCTTAGAAAATATCTATGTACCATGCAACTCATCGAGCATATCATTCGTTTGAGGGATAGGATATCAGTACTTGATATTGATTGCTCGACTAGTGATATACATTCTCTATGAGCCATGCTTTTTTGGCACCAGGACAGCCGGTACGGTACATGGGCTCATACACTCTTAGACATATCTATGATCTATCAACTCATCAACTTGTTTCCTTAGTTCGGCAACTTGCTCAAGGTTAAGCCTAAAGGTAGATTAGTTAGATAGAGTAGCCCTAAGTTGAAGGTCAATACAATGCTCTACACCTCTTATAGGTGGCAATCCTCTAGCATCTCGGTAGGGAACAAGTTGGCATATTCTTGTAGTAATATCTGTACCTCAAGAGGTATGGTTCCAACTTCTCTTAACTCTAGAATTTTCTTGATTGACAAGAGCATACACTCTTCCGTCTTGACATCCTTAGAAAATTGGTCTTGGAAAATCACTAGGGACATTCTTTGCAATGATTTGGAAATCTTCTCCAACGATTCTTGAACTTCTTTAGGACTCATTAGGGTTAATATAACCTTATTTCTATCCTTTTGGAACATATAAGTGTTCCTATATTTATCATGTAGGACCTTCAAATGAAATAGCTAGGGTCGACCAAGTAATATGTATGAAGCATACATAAGTAAGACATCGTACAACACCTTATCCTTATATCTATAACCAAGAGAAATCGGTACCCAAACTTGTTTGGCAATAGGTAGACTTCCCTTCTCATTTACCTAATGAATCTTGTAGGGCGTAGGGTGTGGGTATGTTGACAACTTTAGAGTTTTGACTACTCCTTGTGCTATGAAATTGATACAACTCCCTTCATCAATGATTAAAGCACGTAGCTTACCATTTACTTGGTAGTTTGTATAGATGAGGTTCACCCTATGTTTATTCTCATCAAAGGTGAAGGTACTGAGAGTTCATTGCATTACTAGACTCCCATTTCAGGTGGGGTTACGGTATCTAAGTCTTCTTGAAATTCACTCAACAAGTGATTAACATTTGTCTCATCTTCACCTTCATTAGCACTTTCTACCTTAAACTAAGGTCTGTTTCCCTTAATGGTCATGATATGTCTGTTCATTCACTAACTAGCCACTTGTGCAAAATGAAAACACTTAAATCTCTTACTCTTTTGGGTTTTCCTTCCTAATCTTTGACTATGGTCCTTCCTGACCTTAGGCTCCTCTGCTTTACTCTTCCCTCAACCATCATGAAGTCTATTCAGCATCTGACCTTGATAATCTACCTTGAAACTGTATTGAGCTTAGTGATATCCAGGTCGGCTTGTATTTAGTAGGCTTGGTCAGTTGCTCGGCACTTGACTGATTTGATTCCGTCTTTGCCTTTTGACCCTCCATGATACTTAGATGGTCTCATTTAAAGTTCCATATCTCTATATTTCTACTATGTTATCAATTTCAATCTTCATCCCATAAATGAACTGTATTGTAGTCCTCACCTCAAGTTGGTCAACATCACATTGGATCATCAGTAATTGGAACTCTCGGACATACTCATCCATTGATCTATTACCTTATCTTGGGTTTTGGAAACATCAGAAAGTGTCTTGTTTAGTGTTCTAGAATAAACTTACTCCTTTAAACTCTCTTCATCTTGTTCCATGTTTAGACTCTTCGTTGGGCTCTTTGATGTACATTTTGCAACTTCTTCCACCAAATTGTTGCATACTTAGAAAATTCTAACGTAGCCACTTGAATATGAACATCATCTTTGTAATCATAACAGTCAAATATCTTCTTAATCTTCTCCTCCCCTCATCCAGGTAGTCATTGATACTACTAGACCCATTAAAACTTGGGATTTGCACCTTTAGGTGCTCGACTTCTCTAGGAGCTTTAGGTTTATACTCTTCAGTTTCATCATACTGCTCTTCCTCCTCATACTCCTCAACTTCATCTAACTTGAGTCTCCTTCTTGCAATTCTATTAGCATGTTAGGCTAGAGCTGCGTTTATGTTAATAGTTTCAGGTGCTCGATTCTCACCCATCTATCTTCTCAGCGTATCTCTTACTTCTTGGCCTTGTTTAACAACTCCCTCTTACAGTCGAGTCTCTATTTCCCTTTGTTTAGAAATAGCTAAATTGGCTACTTTAGTATCAAGGTCTTGTATTTGCTCATTAGTAGTTCGTAGAGTTTATTGAGTAATACGACCATAACTATGAGCATCACTTTTGACTTCATTGATCTCACCTTGAGCACTAAGAGTTGACATTTCTTAATATAAATTTGTGAAAGTTCACTACTCGACAAAAGATTCTCATACAACTTTGATAATACAACTCATACAGTAACTTAAGAACATGCTCCGTTTTTTAAGTAGGAAATGTAATATAATAGAATACATACTAATAAGAAGTATTTCAATACTAAGTTTTTGGTCTTAAGCTCTAATACCGGATTATATGGTGTGTCTCTAAACTTAGTAATCACTATGGCTTGTTATAGGGAGTAGTAATTACATAGGTCTTTCGAGATATTGAAGAAAAAGAGATGGAAGAGTATTCAACATAGTAGCTTCCATGAGTTGCTTAAAGGATATGACACACCTACGAACACAATATGACTTAGTACTTCACTTGATACGATGCAAAAGCTAATACTAAGGTCCATTCATCACTAACCTCGAGCTATTAAGCAAGATTAGATAAGAGTGTAGGAGAGAAACGAACTTGGATAGGAATATCTCATAAGAAAAAGAATATTCAATAAGTGTAAGCTAAATGATGATTGTGGCTACAGTAAAAGGACTATTTATAGTAAGTCCTTTAGGGCAATAATGCTAAAATGGAAAATTACATAAAAGACAATGAAGAAATAGATTCCTAGTATATACGAAAAGGGGTAAATAAGTTAAATAATGAAAAGGAATATAGTATAAATGTCAAAGAAGTAATGGGTAGGTAGTAGCTTGTCAATGGGTTCGTATCAGCAAATCTTAGGGCATAGTGGTTAAGTTGCAGGAACGTTGTGGTTACTACTGATGAATGATAGTTAGAGTTGCCGAGACGAGTAAAGGCTGTTGTTGTGTAGTAAGCTAAATGAGTAAAGCTCGACATGTAGGATACTTGTCCTCATCACTCGATAAGTTGACCTTAGCAGTTGTCATGTTTGTAGGTTGGAAGAGTAGGGCTTGATGTTTAGTCACCTCAGCCTTAACACTCTGTAGGTCGTCTTCGGCATTAGGCAAGTTGGTGACTAGGTAGGAGTTTGTGCAAAGTAGAGTGTATTCGAGCGTAGAATTTAGAGAGTTCACCTATAGTTCTTCTGCGTACTGGTACTTATTATCGACAAGTTGACGAGAGATAATCCTTCTAATGAGAGATTGTAGGCCTCAGAGATGGGCATGAGTAAGGGGTTTGGGGGGTTAGCAAACCATTAGGTACAAATCAATTAGTAGTTATACCATTGAAATTGTTTTTTTTACAACTTATATGCTAAAATAAATTTATCTTTTGTAGATTTACTTGATGCGTTATACCTTAGAGATACTAGATACATTACCTGAGATATGTTGAGAAGGGAGTGATATATGGCTAGCTTACATCCCCATGATCTGCTTTTACATTATGGAGATGCATAAGCCAAATAGAGGGATGAGATAGTTTGGTAGAGTACAATAGATCCTTGAAAACTTCAATACAGATTTGAACAACATATATAGGATGGATTTACAAGAAAACTTAAAAGAAGACTAAGCTAGAAAGAACATAAGATATATTGCCTAATGGCAAGATTGGAGGTAGAGATAGGTTCAGATCGTACATGATGATACCCTACTTAGTATGGTCTTTGCCAACTACTTTGACCGGTACTTTAGAGTGATACAAAGATATATCAATTGAGTAAGAGCACTTTTGGCTACATTGGTAAGTTTTTTACAATGAATAATGAAATATAATTAAAATTCAATATTATAGTAATATAAACTAACACAATCACATTAAAAAAATGTAGTCTAATACATTCATGTAGATAAAGAGGAGCATTGATATACAAAGCATCTATGCCTTAGTTTCTATAAGCATACATACATTGGAGGTATCAAGCTAGGTGATCCAGCTTAGCAAGAGTAGCAGCCCAAGGACCAGTAGGCTAGACAGAGAGGATGAAGACGTGATCTAGGATAAGGAGGAGGACCAAGTTGAGCTCTAGATCGACAACCACAATTACATGATAGATCTCTGGGTCTTATAACAGATGTGAATATACAAGCTCTAATTGATGATGTTGTAGATTCGCTTGTTATTGATGCTCTTACTATTGATGCTTCTACTGTTGATCCTCTTACAACAGATCCATTTATTATTGATGCTCCTATTGCCAATTCTTCAATTGTTGATCCTTTGAAAGTAGATCCACTAGCACAAGCTTTAATGGATCATATTGTAGATGACACACCATCATTTGTATTGCTGACATCGGAGATGACTGTATCATCATCATCTATCATCACCTCGCTTACCCCTATTAAATTAGCACATGCAACATCATCAAATATGGAGAGGTAGTTACACAGGTAATTACTAATTGACAACATTTATACTTATGATAAAAAATTATGATTTGTATAATATTTTGATCACTAATTGAATTTATTTATATATTTCATATCAAGCTCTAGTAAATTACAAGGGATTTACAAAAATTAACAAATATATTCGACACCAAAGGAAGTTAAAAAAATATACATATAAGAGAAAATGTAAATAGTTATAGGATAGTTGGTTTTGTATATGGCTAGTTTTTATTCATTACTACTAATGATATGTACATGCTTTTGCTTTATATCACATATAGTATTTAATAAATAATAAGAACGACAAATACAGTAACAAGACTAAAAAATATAAAGTTAAAAATGATATGTTCATTGTAAGTATAAAAAATCCAATATAACAGCTTTCTAGTTATGAAATAAGTTTCAAAAAAAAAAAAATTAGCAAATAATTTATAAACAAAGTTAGAAAAAAATCTTGGTAAGATAATATTATAAAAAACTTAAGTGCTAATTAATAAGTTGTATTTTGAAAATGTGAAAGTAATACGATAATATTAGTGTTGCATCTTTAAGATATAAGACAATGTAAACACATGTATCATATCTTTAAGATGCAACACTTATATGTGTGTAAGATGTGACACACATCTATTTGCTAACGTTGGTAATTATTTTGATATAATTTGTATTTTGGTAATTTAATTTTTTTTTTTTGTAAACAAGTAATTTTCTCTCTCCTTATAAGAACATAATAATGAATTAAAAAACACCTATATTGTCCTAATTTGGAAAAAAAAAGGTTAGCATTATTTTATGTACATGAAAAGAAAAAAATTTTCTTTAAAAGAAAAAGGAAATCCAATTTGTTATTTGTACTTGTTTTATTATTATTATTATTATTTTGTGTTTGTTCTTTTTTTAAGGGAAAAAAATAAAATGGTTAAAAAAAAAAAGAAACGATAAAATGCACTTGAAATAATACATTGAATAGGGAAGAGGATGAGTGATAGTAGAGGAGCATGAAACACCGTAGACTCAATGTTGGGTGATGGGAATGGGTCAGTCTTAATCAAAGTGAGGTCTTAGGATATGCTAGTGGTGTTGGTTTTACGAGAGGAGGTGGCTATGGTGGTGAGGAACCAAAGCTGGTGGTGACATAGAGAGAAGATGATGATAGAGTTTGATTGAAGCCACTTGAAGTGACTAAATGGTGGTTCTATGGTTTTTTTAACATAAGGAAGCTATCGGTAAAGTTGGTTTTCTTCAAAAATCAATTAAACTCAAGCTTTCGAGAGAGAGAGAAAGCTTTGAATGTATGTTTATGTGTGTTTTTGAGTGTGTTGAAGTTTTGAAAGCTTCCCTATTCGTTTAGTTATAGCTTTGTGACATCAATTTAGAATGGAAAGCTACAATGCGTTATAAAAGACTATTTTTTTAATGGGTATGTATAAGCTTCAATCTTCAATTACTGGAATTAATATGAAATGATTCGAAATTAATCCCTAAATTAGCTCTCTTGCCTTCTGTTCTTTCTCTATAGATAAAGAAAACATATTAATTGTCATTAATTTGTCTCAATTCGTCCAAATCAATCCCAGGTTTAAAGGGGAGCTTCATTATTTCTTTAAGATTTCTATTCCCATTTTGAATGCCGTTTTACTTGTACTTAGACCTGTTTTTGGTCTCAATCCATAGTCTACCATGTCCTTTATACGATTTCACAATTAATTTAGTGAAATCATATAAAAAATTGGATGAAAAATAGTTTAAAAATGATAATGATGCTTAAAAGAAAACAAAGCAAGAAGCTGGAAACTCAAAAGAGGATACAAGAAGAAAGAGAAGATGTGCATACAAGAAGAAAGAGAAGATGTGCATCATAGAGTTCTCTAACCCATAACCTACAATGCTACCTATATACCCAAACTTCTAACCAGCTAAGTTGCTACTTGCTCTTGTAACTCATTATATACAGGATTTATATAATTATTTAAAGCCTAAAAGTCCAATAAACTATGAGCCTAAAAAAATTGGCTAAAGCCTTCTAAGTCTTGGAAAACCAATTTTTCTCTATAGAAAATTATTTAATCTGTTGGGCATATATATGAAATAAATTTAAAAATGGATCAATTTGATAGAATTATGGGCTCAGTTCCATTCAATACTCAACATTACTTAAAACTTAAATCGTTCATAAAACATTTGATTTAAGTTTGATTGAGGCATAGTTTGCAGCCATGATTAGCTTAAACTATCTTTTTCAAAATATTTTGACAAATAATAAGTTGAACTTGATTAAAATTTAATTTTAAATAACTTGCCTATTTTTTCTATTGACCTTAAAGTGACCCAAGAATTTTTATTTTTCTTAAACTCTTATTTTCAAAGTTTTATTTTTATCTTTATTTTTTTGAATTTTCATTTTTTTTTTCAATTAGGACCCTTTTCTTTACTCTAAAAAGAAAAATGAAAAAATACATTAGGTAAAAATAGAGTGTTTATAATTGCTCCTCTTTGTGGTGAAGTTTGAGTAAAATTTTACTTGAAAGACAATATAGACGCTAATTTTGTCAGAAGGATAAATTTCTCTAAGAAGTGTTGTCACCAACTAATTATCTTAGGCTTGATCTACTGGGAATTTATGGAGAAGGAAAAAATAATTGCTCCTTAATGATGTGTGCCTAGGAGTTCAGTAATCACTAAGGCTTACTATAGGGGAATAGTAACTAAGCGGGTCTCTAAAAATATTGAAGAAAATGAGATGAAAGAGTCATCAACACAGTAGCTTCTATGAGCTACTCAATGAATATGACACTTCAACGAACACAACATGAATTAGCACTTTACTTGATGGGACGCAAAAGCTAATACTAAGGTCTACGCACCACTAACCTCACGTTACTGGACAAAATTAGATAAGAGTATAGGAAATGTACTTGAAGTAGGTCTAATTGACTTTCTTCTTAGGAATTTGGGCTGACAGCCCTATTTAAGGATAAGTTCAAGTTAGGTTCATAGATCACCTCAAAAGGTGACCTTCTTGTTGAGTTATGAGTGGTACGATTGTAAGAAAACTCAATGATAGGTAGGCATAGATCCAAATCATATAGAGTCTTCCCAACAATAGCTCAAAGGAGGTTACTTACTATTCTATTTATAACTTTTATCTAGCTATTTATCTGCAGGTGGAAAAAAGCACTGAACATGAGCTTTGTGTCGAACTTCTTCCATAGGGCTCTTTAGAGGAAGCTCGTGAACTTAGAATCACAATAAGATATGATACTCCTTCATACTCCATACAACTACACGATCTCTTGCAAAAAGAGGTTAGTAACAAATAAAACATCATTGGTTTTGTTGCAAGGGATGAAGCGGCTCATTTTGTTGAGCTAATCGACCACTACCATAATAGAATCCTATCTTCACGGTGTTTTAGGTAGCTTAAGCATGAAAGCCATACTTAGATTAGTCCATAACCTCTCAGGTATGGGTAGAGGTGTGTATTCTATATATGGTTCCTTCCTCCCCTTAGCTCTCTTGCATACCTTGCAACGTTCTAGAACTTTGGACACATCCTTCATCATCTCAGGCTAATAGAAATGTTCTTTCTATAACTTGGTAGTTCTCTTCTCACCAAAGTGGTTGGCTAAGCTTCCATCATAGGCTTCTTGGATAAGTAATTCCCTAGTAAAACCACTCGGTATACAAAATTGTCTTCCCTTCATTAGAAATCCTTGGCTTAACTAGAACCCATCTACTACTCCTCCTACGTTGTATTTGGCTACTAAGGGTTTAAAATATGGATCATACACATATTAACCAAGTAGGGTGTTGAACTTAAGTATCTTAGCTTGCAAAGTAGCAATAAGAACATGTTGACGAGAGAGTGTGTCAGCCATAGTATTGGTACTTCCCTTCTTGTATCTGGTGACATAGTAGAAAGTCTCCAAGTATTCAACCCACTTGGCATGGCATTAGGAAAGCTTTTATTATCCTTTGAGATGTTTGAGAGATTCATGGTCCATGTAGATGATGAACTCTCTCAACAGTAGGTAGCATTGTCATTCTGAAGTGCTTGAATAAAGGCATAGAACTCTTTGTCATATGTTGAGTAATTTAGTGTGATACCTTTGAGTTTCTCGTTGAAGTATGCAACTGGTCAGTGCACTTGCATAAGAAAAACTCTAATGTCGATTCCAGATGTGTCACATTTTAGCTTAAAACTTTCTCGAAGTTGGGTTACATGTGTACTAGGGTAAAAGTCAACTTAAATTTAATCTCATCAAAACTCCTTTGAGCTTTCTTAGACCATTTTATTAAGAGTACTTCCTTATCATCTTGATCAGTAAGGTAGCTACGGAACTAAAGCTTTGAATGAATCTTTGATAAAATGAAGCTAGACCGTGGAAACTCTTTACTTTGGCAGCACTAGTCGGTGTCAGCCATTTGTGAATAGCTTGGACTTTCTCGTCATCAACTTTGATACCTCCTTAAGAAACAACATAACCAAGGAATACTACCTTGTTGTGATAAAATACGAGTTTGTTTAAATTTCCGAGTAAGTGCTCGGCTCGGAGGATATCAAATACAGATCTTGAGTATGCGACATGGGAGATGAGGTCGGCACTATATATCGGAATATAATCAAAGTATACAACAACACACTTATCGATCAATATTCTTAAAACATGTTTCATGAGCTGCATAAAAGTGCTTAGCGCATTTTTCAAACCAAATAGCATCACCATCTATTCAAACAGACCATCCTTTGTTTTAAAAGTAGTCTTGTCTCTAAGTCTCATTTTGATTGGTGGCAACTACTCTTCATATTAATCTTTGAAAAGATCCTTGCACCATGAAACTCATTGAGCATATCATCCAATTGAGGGATCAAATATCCGTACTTGATAGTGATTTTGTTGATTGCTTGGCTATTGATACACATTCTCTATAAGCCATCCTTTTTCGGTACCAAGGTAGCAAGCATGGCTTATGGGCTCATGCTCTCTTAGACATATTTGCGATCTATCAACTCACAACTTGTTTCTTCAACTTGGCAGCTTGCTTAGGGTTAAGCTTACAGGCAAGTTAGTTGGGTAGAGTAGCACTAGGTTAAAAGTCAATACAATGCTCAATACTTCTTACAGTGGTAATCCTCTTGGCATCTTGGCAAGGAATAGGTTGGTATACTCTTGTAGTAATATCTATACTGGATAGGTGAAGTTCTAAATTCTCTCAACTCTAGAATTTTCCTGACAAACAAGAGCATACATTCTTTTGTCTTAACATCTTTGGAAAATTAGGTTCGGGAATCACTAAGGACTTCTTCCATAGTGATTTGGAAATCTTCTCTTGGGATTCTTGAACTTCTTTAGGACTCATTGGGGTTAATATAACCTTCTTCTCATCATTTTGAAACATATAGGTGTTCTTATATCCATCATATAAGACCTCTAGGGTCGACCAAGTAATATGTGTGAGGCATACATAAGCAGGACTTTGTGAAACACTTCATCCTTATATCTATCACCAATAATCCTTGGTACCTTAACTTGCTTGGTGACAAGTAGACCTCCCTTCTCATTTAGCCAATGAATCTTGAAGGGCTTAGAGTATAGGTAGGTCGGCAACTTCAAAGCTTTGACTACTCCTTGTGCTATGACATTGATACAACTCCCTCCATCAATTATCAAAGCATAAAGTTTGCTAATCACTTGGTAGTTTATATGGAAGAGATTCATCCTCTGGTCATTCTCATCAGAGGTAAAGGTATTGAGAGTTCATTGTACAACCAAATAGTACTCCGACTCCCATTTCTAGTGGGGTCACGACATTTGAGTCTTTTTGAACTTCACTCAACAAGTGATTAACATCTACCTCCTCCTTACTTTCGCTAGCACTTTCCACCTTGAATTGGGGCTTATCTCCCTTAATGGTCATGATGTGTCGTTTTGAGCATTGACTAGCTACGTGTCTAAAACCAAAAACACTTGAAATATTTGATCTCTCGGGTTTTCATTCCTAAGCTCTAACCTTGGTCCTTCTTGAGCTTAAGCTCCTCAGCCTTACTCTTACCTTGACTATCATTAGGTCTACTTAGCATTTGACCTTAGTGGTCTACTTCAAAATTGTATTGAGCTCAGTCATATCTAAGTTGGTTCGGCATACCGGTTTTGCTTAGCAAGCCAGGTTAGCTACTTAGCATTCAGTTAATCTAATCCCGCTTCTACCTTTCAACCCTCTATGCTACTTAAATGGTCATATTTAAAGTCCCAAGTCTCTCTATTTCCACTATGTCACCAATTTCAGTCCTTAGCTTAGAAACGAACTATGCTATAGTCTACTTTTTAAGCTCATCAACATCATATCTAATCATTAGTAATTAGAACTCTTGGACATGCTTGTCCACTGATCTGTTACCTTATTAAGTCTTGTTGATGTCGGAAAGTATCTTGCTCATAGTTTAGAACTCTCTTCATCTCGTTCCATGTTTGGACTTCTCCTTAGGCTCTTCAACATACATTTTGTAACTTCTTCCACTACATTATTGCATACCTAGAAAATTATAACACAGCTACTCGAAACAAACAACATCATTGTAATCATAAAAAGCAAATATCTTTTCAATTTTCTCCTCTTAGTGTAGGTAGTCATTAGTACTTCTAGAGCCATTAAAACTGGGGATTTGTACCATGAGGTGCTTGGTTCCTCTAGGAGCTCTAAGTTCATGCCCCTCAATTCCTTCATACTCCTCTTCCTCCTCCTCGTACTCCTTAACTTCATCTAACTCAAGTCTCTTTCTTGCAAGTCTATCAACATGTTAGGGTAAAGCTAGGTTTATGTTAATAGCTTCAAGTGCTTGATTCTCTCCCAACTATCTTGTCGGCTCTCTCACTTCTTAGCTTTATTCAACAACAACTCTTTCTTATGGCCCAGTCTCTATGGCCATTTGTATAGAAATAGCCAAATTGGTTACAATAGTAGCAAGGTCTTGTATGTACTCGTTAGTATTTCGTAGGGTCTGTTAAGTAATAAGGCTATTATCATGAGCATTACTCTCAGCATCATTAATCTCTCCTTGAATGATAGAGTTTGACATTCTCAATACAAAACTTTAGGAAATCTACTATTTGCACAGAAAATTCTCACATAACTTTGACAATACAACTTCTTATAGTAACTTAAGAGGCCTCTATTTTCTACTTGAGAAAAAGAGTATAACAAGACAAAAACACTGTAGGAACTACTTCAATACTAAACTTTCAATCACAAGATCAAGCTCTGATACCAAGATTATTTAATGTGTACCTAAGAGCTCAATAATCACTAAGGCTTACCATGCGGAAATAGTAACCAAGCGGGTCCTTCGAAATATTGAAGAAAAGGAGATGGAAGAGTCGTCAACATAGAAGCTTCCGTGAGCTGCTTGAAGGATATGACACATCAACAAATACAACACAACTTAGTACTTCACTTGATATGACGTAAAAGTTAATATTAAGGTTCACTGCCGTCAGCCTCAAGTTACTTAGCAAGATTAGATAAGAGTACAAGAAATGTACTTAAAGAGGGGTGTTTCACGAAAATAAGTATACTCAATAAGTATAAGCTATATGATGATGATTGCGGCTATAGTAAAAGGACTATTTATAATAAGTCCTTTAGGGCAATAATGATAAAATGGAAAATTACATAAAAACCAATAAAGAAAGAGATTCCTCTTATGTACGAAAAGGGTAAATAAGACAATAACAAAAAGAAATATAGTACAAATGTCAAAAAAGTAATGAACGGGTTACAGCCTATCAATGGATTCTTATTAAGGAATCTTGGGGCATAGTGGCTAAGTTATATGGACATTGTGGTTGCTGCTTATGAGTGGTACTTAGAGTTGCCAAGACAAGTAAAGACCACTACTGTTTGGAAGGTTGAATGAGTTGAGCTTTGCATGTAGGGTACTAGTCCTCATCACTCAATAAGTTGGCCTTAATAGTTTTCATGTCTATAGGTTACAAGAGTAAGGCTTGACGCATAGTCACCTCGGCTTCGGTGCTCTATAAGTTAGTGAGTAAGTAGGGGTTTGTATAAAGTAGAGTATGTCTAAGCTAGGACTTTAGAGAGTTCACCTACATTTCTTCTACGCACTGGTGTTTGTTCTTGACAGGTTCATGAGAGATAATCCTTTTGGATAGAGACTGTAGGCTTCTAAGATGGACACAAATAAGAGGTCTAGAGGTTGACAAACCTTCACTAAGGGAAGATACTTGATGGTAAGAAAGTGGGTATGCTTTAATAGTTGGATAAATCTTGAAGATAATGTCTTCATAAATGGAATGATGGTAGTAGTTGCCTTGGAAGGATAGAAACTCTTTAAGAAAACAAAATTTATCACACTTTAATAAATCTTAAATAACCATCTTGGATGGATGGTTTTTCAATTCATTAAATTTAACACCATCTTAGATTGATGGATTTAAGCACTATCTTGGATTGATGGGTTTGAAAATTTTATCATCATCTTTATTGATGAAAAAAAAAATTCGTTACCATCTTGGATTGATGGGAATTATGCATCATCTTAGATTACTGGGAATTAGGCACCATCTTGGATTGATAGAATTTAGCACCATCTTAGATTGATGGCTTTTCAAAATCGATCACTATCTTAGATTGATGGGTTTTAATTCAATCAGATATTTTTTTTTTGAAAAGAACTTACTTTTTTTTTTCACAATTTTCTTGGAATGGACAAAATTGACATTGAGGGATGATTTAAGAGAGAGAATGAGTCACTATAGTCATTTGATCTAGTTTCTATTATCTAGGCCCCTTAAGTTGACAAAAATTAACTACAAATATCATAGACGGAGATCTTTGATTAGATACTAGGGATTGAGTCCCTTTAAACTTAGGTGAATATCTTGAAATGAATAAAAATGGTCACTAGAACTAAAAGGGGACTTAGAATGAGATTAGATTATAGAAAGAACTAACCACTAAGGTTGACATAGAACGAAAGAGGATGAAATTTATTTTAAAACTTTATTTGTATTTATTTATTTTTAAGATTTAATAACAAGTTTGGATTCCTCAGAACTTTCAAGAAAGTTGCATATAAGTGATAGGCTTTTCCAATAACTCAACAACTTAGTCATTTGTTTAAAAGAGCTCTTTCTTTCTTAAGGTTCTTTGCATTTCTTTAGGGGCAAATGATTTTCATGCTATTGGGGATGACTTCTTCAGATAACTTCATACTTGGGAATAGATATCTCACTGAAAATAGGTTTGATCTAAGAGGACTTTCTCTTGACTACAATTCCATAAATTATGGCTCACCTTGAAAGTGGTATGTTTTAATCAATCTGTTATTATTATTATTATTATTATTATTATTATTATTATTATTATTATTATTATTATGTTATAAAGGCTTTTGGTCATTGGCTTAAACAAATGGATAATAATGTATAGGCATTTTTTAAATAGTTCATTTATCTAACCTAGGTTTATAAGTCAAGAATCTTTTAAGAAAATTAACATTATTCTTGTCCAATTTCAAACATAATTTTTACTAAGGATAAATTGTTTCCTTCAATCAGAAGGGCCATTAAAAAAAGGTGGAATCGTAGGTGGGCCATCATTTTGAGCTTAGCGAATAGTAGGTTTTAGGATCTTAGTGTTTGCCCTTAGATTTTGGTGTCTTAAATTCAAGGTGAGGGCCTTGCTTTAGTAATGGGTTTTTTAAGCTATATCCCTTGGTCTTTTTGGGTTGTATGGCTTTTGGACTTGATCACCTTATCTAGAATGCTTGATCTCTTTCTTTAGTGTGCTTTTCATTTTTCCTTTCAAATTTTCTTATTCTTCTTCTTTTTGCCCCTTTTCTTCTTTTCTTTATTTCTTCTCTCTATTTCTTTTTTTTTTTTCAATTTGACTTATGATAAAGTTGATTATCCCTTCTACATCTTAAAGGCAACAAGTAACTAAAGGTAATAATTACAGTTGGATTGAGATGACTAGAGCAAACACAAATTAGTTTTAACCTTTTCTCTTCTTTAATGACCCAAAACTCCAAATTATCGAATTGTAGGTGGTTCTTGATATGGTTTAATTTAGAAAATGCTCCATTTGAAGGCTTAATAGGATTGATAAGGGATTTTTGTTTAGGATATTGAAAAATGAATGTGTAACATCATTTTGATTTGCATATTAATTTCAAGATAGACCTTCTTTAAGGAATGAGTCCAATATCCTCATTTTGATGACACTTGACCCTCAAGTGTTTTTAAGGGTCGGTGTTTAGAATTTGGTTTGCTTCTTTTCATCCTAAACCTTTCAAATGATGAGATTCTTCTTAGGTAAACATCAGTAGATTCAAGGGTTTCCAATCTGCTTTAGGATGCCCTAATCACAATTACTTAATTTAAAAGAATGCCACTAGTAGTAAAAGGTAGCCAAGAAGATAATTTTATTCTTAGTGACAGCTGTTACAAAGTTATGTAACACATTCCCTTATAGGTCTACTGTAGACTTTAATTTAAAAAAAAAAAATTGATTCTTCTTTGCCCTTACTTTAATTTGCTCCATTTGATCACCTAACTATTTTAGACAACATGTGAGCTTATTAGAAGGTATTGGTAGACTCAAGAGATTTGAAGCTGTAGTTAATTCATTTGAAGTCCCCTCATGACTTAAAGAAGGACAAACTTCTTGAAGCTCTGGTTGAATAACTTTAGCATTAATTAAGTCTTGAATCTTGTTCCTCAACCTCTAGAATTTTTCAATGGTGTACCCCTTTTGACTCATATGATAGTCACATTGTACTTTTGAGTCAAAACTATGTGGTTTGTAATTTAGATTAGGAGCTTTGTAGGCCGGGATCATTGCCTCCTTTAAATGATGAAAGTGTTGGGTCATTGAAATCCTTGGTTGTGTGACTTGTCTCCTCTAAGCCCTTTGGGCTTGTTTTTTTCTCATTTATTGGCTCTTTTCTTTTTAGGCCACTCTTATTATGTGGTTTACTAATGTTTGATCAATATTAGAAGTCAGGTGTTGAAGTCTTCTAAATATAAGGCCCATTGTCTGTGATGCCCTTTCGCAGTGTTGCCACTTTTTCTTTTAAATTTGCATGTCTCTTTTCAAAGCTTGGATCTTGAAACACTTAGAGATTGGTGATTATGGAAAACAAGACCCATAATTGTTGGGCTATTTGACATACTGTTTTTTTCCAAGGAGTTGATCTTATCATCGGCCATTTCAACTTAATTGAAAGAATCCTTACCCATTAGCAACCCTTCATCTCTCTCTCTCTCTCTGTCTCTCTATAATAAATTTTGAAAACCTTTATTTTGCAAGAGAAAAAAGGACAAGCTTAACTTCTTATAAAGAGAATTTTATAATAATGGAGAAATCAAAAGAAACTTTACAAATTATTTTACAAGGGATGATAAGAAAAAGAGAGGTTTATATCGAAATTCAATAAGTGAGGTATATTTACATGAGAAAATCCTAGGTTTATGGACTTCATTGACAGATTACAACCCTCTTATAAACCTACAAAAACCTAGAGTAGGAAACATTTCAAAAATTTATGATCAACTAAAGAAAAGTATTTACAACTTGTAGGTACTTAAAAGATTACCTACAACAATTATAAGAAACATAACTAAAGGAGAAGAATTTTATGGGGTGCTTGATATTTATAAATAACTATTGTTTCTAATTGGAAAATCTATATATTAAGAAGAATGGGTAAGTGGGAACTAATGATAAGAGCAATAAGGAAAATCTAATTGAGAAGGAGAGGCTGGTAAGGGGATTTATTCTAGAATAAAATCTTAAGAAGACAAATATTTTATAATTACAAAACTCTACATAGATGAATAAATTTTTAGATTTATGAATTTGAGAAAGGGAGTTAGATATAGACAAATTGCTAAGGATTTACAAATTTAAAGGTTGAAGGAAAAAAAAAATATATGCATATTTTGGTGGATAAGGGATTCTATGAAAACCTATGATAATCTATAGAATGATCAATTTTATTATTATAATATAAAATTTTACAAAAAGGGAAGGAAAAAATTTATGAACTAAGTCCTATTCTCTTTGTTTTAAAGTAAGGTAGACTATTTACAAGTTGTAAGGTTTTAATTATTTTAAAGGCTATTTAAAATAATTTATAAGTATGTCTTAAAAGATTAATAATATTATTTTATTCTAAAATAGTAACTTAACTAGTGGCAAAAGGAAAATTATTTTACAATATATAGGGAAAGCCTTATAAATAAAGACAAGAAAATATAAAGGCACATGGATGCAAATGTAAATGATTGATACGTAAATAGTAATGTGGTAATATAAAAGGGTTTAGGGTTAAGACTTTACTAGAATTCCATTATAACAATAAATTTGAAATTATAGGGAAATTGAATTGCTACATAGGAATGTTGTTTATAAGGAACTTCTACATTTACATGGAAATTACAAATTTACAATGAAAAAGTCCTATACAAAGAACTAAATTACATTTGGTGGTACAAGGAAAGTATATTACAACATTTTTGTGGTATAATGAAATTTCGATAGAGTTCTAACCTTTCTTTAGTGGTATGCCCCATTACTATTATTTACTGGTCTAAAAGTTTTTATATGCAATCAGGGTAGATTCTAAGAGTCCTTAAACTCTATGACCTCACATGCTTTCAAAGAAACGGTTCATTAGTTACATCGAAGCTTAAGTAGGGTAGCATAATCAGCCCTAAGCAGTGGTTTATCCTATTGCACCTGAAATCTATACAGTGGCTCCTTATCTTAGGTTGTTAAAATGATCTGGGTCTAACCATATCTACCATACATTATGATTTATTAAACCCCCCACCCCATATATACTCCTTAGTATATTTACATTAAGGTTAGTATAGGCATATACATATAAAGAAAATATATTTGTAAAAGTAAATATAATGTGGAAAGGATATTTTGAATAAAAATTTCAATTTCGAAAGATTTAATTAGCTAGCCCTCTCGTCTTCCCCAGTGGATTCACCAAGCTGTTAAGCTTGATATTTTTGTTTTCATTTTTCTTAGTTTAATCTATATTAAACCCTATACCCATTTACTATAGAACTTCGACTATGAATCAAGGAAAATTGGTTTTCTATTTTTTTACTTAAAAAATTTAGAAGTCGCTACTTGATTAGGGTTGAGAAAAGAGTTAAGTTAGAACTAATTGAGTGGATTAGTTATAACTTAGTATTGAATTAATTTTGAAAAATGATTTTTGAGACTAGGGAACATGAGTTCAAGAGTTAACCTATTAAACTCTAAATGGGTATCACTTTAACCTTCTGAATTTAGTTTTATTTTATAGAATACCTTTTAAGTTAAGAGAATAATTCTAAATTTACAAGTAAAGAAAATTAATTTTTTTTACAAGAAGGAGAAGAAAGTAAGAAATTAAATTTTTTTACAAAAGGGAAAAAAAAATTCCTTGTATTAAGCAATCCCTTATGTACCTACATACATTCTAGTAGGGATTTGACCTCCCCTTGTTTAATTTAGAAAAACTTTAGTGTTTTGTTCTGTTTTAATTTTTAAAAGTAGTCTAAGTTTACATTATTGATTTATTTAATTTTTTTATGAAAAGAGAAGTCTCAAGGAAAAAGCCCTAACCTTATTTTGGATTTTTTTTTGAAAAATTTCTATTCTATTTTAAAATCAAGAAGGTTGATTGATTTTTTTTTTCTATGAAATAATCAATTTTTGAGTTAGAAAAAATTTTTTTTGCTTCAAAAAGAAAAAAAACAAATCTAGTGAATCATGTGATAAAAAAGATCATTTATAAAAAAAAAAATCATCTTTAGAAGGAGAAGGAAAAAAAATATATTGTTTTTTTTTTCCTTAGAACACTAAGGGATCGTTTATCTCAACAATGTAAACATTCCCCTTTTATTAAAAAAATATTTATATATATATTTTTTTCTCTTTTTTTTTTCCCCATTCTATAGCTAGACCCTACTTATCTTGGGCATGGTTACTCCCAAACACCTAGGGTGTATAGGAAGCTACCTACGTTAGGCTATGATGTACTAACATACAATTCATTTATTTGTTATCTCCCCATAAAAACGTAATAAAGAATTAAAAAACACCTATATTGTCCTCTTGTGGAAAAAAAAAAAGTTAGCATTATCTTATGTACATAAAAAGAAAACATTTTTCTTTAAAAGAAAAAGGAAATCCAATTTGTTATTTCTACTTATTATTATTATTACTTTGTGTTAGTGGTTTTTTTTTTAGTGAAAAAAAAATAAATTGATCTATTCTTTTGGTTTGTTACTTCTTTTTTACTATAATGGTTAAAGAGCCTAACATAGCTTAAGTTAAGAGATAATTAAGTATGCCAAGAGCCAATTGCACCAAAAACCCGAGTTCCCTTTGGATTTCCCCTTTTGAGTCGGTTGTGGGTAAGGAGGGATTCGAAAGGGAGTCTTTGTCTAAAGAAATGTGTTGAGATTTCTTTTATTCCAATGGATTTTTTTTTTTATTCTTTTAGCTTTAGGAGAGCTATATTGATCCAATTAGCTAAGGAATGATTCTAGCATTTCTGTATCCACAAAGACAATAGGTACACTAATCAATAAGATTGATTTGATTTGATACATTAGGGTTAGTAACATTCTCAACGATCAAGCTTATCCCCCATTGTCTCACTAGTAAAGAAAAGAAAAAAGATAAAACATACCAAGAATAGTATACTGAGTAGGAAGGAGGATGGGCGATAGCGAAGGAGGATGGAACACTATGAACTCACTATTAGGTGATGGGAACGGGTTGGTATTGATTAATGTAAGGTCCGAGGATGCGCTGGTGGTGTTAGTTTTGCTAATGGAGGTGGCTATGGTGGTAGGGAACCAAAGCCAATAGTACTAGAGAGAGAAGATGGTGGTGGAGTTCAATTGAAGCCACTTGAAACGAATGAATGGTGGTTCTAGCGGTTTTTTAACATGAGGAAGCTATTAATGAAGTCGGTTTTCTTCAAAAACCATCAAAACTCAAGCTTTCTAGAGTGAGAAAATGGACCACGAGTAGAGAAAGCTTTGAATGTATCTTTGTATGTGTGTTTTTTAGTGTATTGATGTTTGAAAAGCTTCCCGACCCCTTATTTATAGTTTTGTGACCTCAATTTAGAATAGAAAGCTATAATTTGCCATAAAAGATGGATTTTTTTAAATGGGTATGAAAGGATTTGCTATAATAGAAAGCTATAATTTGCCATTAAAGCTTCAATATTCAATTGAAGGAATTCATACGAAATGATTCGAAATTAATCCCTAAATTAGCTCTTTCGCCTTCTATTCTTTCTCTACAGATCAAGAAAATGCATCAATTGTCATTAATCTATCTCAATTCATGTAAATCAATCCCAAGTCTAAAGGGGAACTTCATTATTTTCTTAAGATTTCAATTCCTACCTTTTTACTCTTACTTGGACTTTTTTTTATATCTCAATCCATAGTCTACCATGTCCTTGTTTTTATATCTCAATCCATAGTCTACCATGTCCTTTATATGATTTCACCATTAATTTGGTAAAATCATTTGAAAATTGGATGAAAAGTGGTCTAAAAAAGACCATGATGCATAAAAGAAAATGACTCAATGACTTGCTTCATGGAGCTCTTAAACCTACAACCTTCAATTCCACTCACATGCCTAAACCTATAACTAACTAAGCTGCTTCTTTTTCTTGTAATTCATTACACACATAATTCATATAATTATTTTAAGCCTAGTTCAATTAAAGCCCATTAAACTATGCGCCTTAAAAAATTGGCCAGAGCTTTTTAAGTCTTGGAAAACCAATTTTTTTCCATGGACAATTATTTAGTTTGTTAGGCATATGTATGAAATAATATTAAAAATCAATCAATTTGATAAAATTATAGGCTCAATTCCATCTAGTGCTTGATATTACTGAAAACATGAATCGCTCATAAATTCCTCGATTTAAGTCCGATTAAGGCATTGTTTAAAGTCATGATTAACTTAAATTGTCTTTTTCCAAATATTTTGACAAATAAGTAAGCTAAATTTGATCAAAAAATTAATTTTCAATAACTTGCCCATTTTTGCCAAAAAAAAACTGTAATTTTATCAAATTGCATATACATATTTAACTTTTAATTGAACTCTTTGATCCTAATGAACCTAAAGTGACCTAAGAATCTTTATTTTTCTTAAATTCCTATTTTCCTAAATTTTTTATTTTTATATTTCATTTTTTGGGTAATTTTTTGAATTATTTTAATTTTCTATTTTATTTTCAATTTGGATCCTTTTCTTTATTGTAAGAAAAGTCTAAAAAATACGTGGGGGGGGGGGGGGAGTGTTTACATAAGTGAAGCTAAAATCTTGTTTTTTGAATTTTCTTTTTATTTTTTGAATTCAAATTAACCATGTAAATGACTAAATTTGGACGTAAAAGCGATTGGATTTGAGATTAGGCTAAGCCTAGCATATAGGTCCACCACGAATTTAGATGGAATCATATAGAAATCATACAAAAAGAGGTTACAAAGTTGGGTCATTGTACTTTGTTTAAAGAAGGAAGGTACTAGGGAGAAGCTAAGAAAGAGAGGCAAAGGGCAAGAAAGTCACCTTGGTACATACGACATGTATGGGATGTGCCTAAGCAAGCATGTATAATACATGTGCCTGTTTAGAAAGAAAAAAAAGAAGAAGAAGAAGATATGTTCTAAAGCACCTTGGGCTTAGGTACATAATCTTGGGCTACTTAGTCTAAATATAACAAGGTTTTTAGCCATTTTAAAATTAACAAGGACTAGGTGGCCTAATCCAAACTGAGAGATATATTTTTTTTCTTTTTCTTCTTCTTTTTTTTTTTTCACCCCCCTAAACCTAGTTCTAGTAAAAAATTAAATGCTAATCAATTGGATCTAAAATTAAGTCCCATATAAATTAACTTTCAAATCAAGCTTAATTTAACAATTGCATGCCCTTAGACCCCATCTGATGCTAAAAATTAAATGACCCTCTCTAAATGATTTGAAAAGCCATAAAAATGACCTAAGGATTTTATTTTCCTAAAAATTCTATAATAATTATTATTTTAGGTACTTTTTGAATTTTCAAAACCTTTTTTTAATATTTTTTGAACTAGAACCCTTTTCTCTATTCTAAAGGAAATTAAAAAAAAAATAGTAGGGAAAAAATGAGATGTTTATAGTGACCTTTTTTTATGGTGAAGTTTGAGTAAAACTTTACTACAAAGACAAAGAGATATCATTTTTTCCTTGAGGATATGCTTACACTAAAAACACTATAAATAGTAAGCTATCCTAGGCCTAATCTACTAAGAATTTAGTAAAAGGTGAAAGATACTTTAAGAGAGAAAGAAGACGCTTTAAGAGTTGGTTGAAACACAAAAATGGGATTTTCAAAAAGGTATAACACCTTAGGAGCTAGCTATAATTCTCTAGGATTCTAAATAAGGGGTAACACTTTAGGAGTTGGCTAAAGCCCTAAAAGGTTCATATGAGAGGGGTAGTGCTTCAAGAGTTGGTAAGGACCCTAAAAGAGACTGAGTAGGGGGTAATGCTCTAAGAGTTAGTTGAGTTACGAGAGCATCACTAAATGACTAGTAGTCCCATAAGAGAAATCAATTTGAAACTTGGTTGTACTCCTCTAAGTTGACTAACCTAGGCAGGAGTGTCTCTAGGGGATTAGTAACCCTAAAATGTGAAATCGATTTGAAACCTAGTAGTGCTTCCATAGGTTGACTAACATAGATGGGAGTGTATCTTAGGGAGTAGCAACCTTAATTAGAAAATTGATTTGAAACCTTGTCGCACTTTTCTAAGCTAACTAGCTTAGGTAGAAGCTTTTATAAAGGTTTAGTAACCCTAAATGGTAAATTAATTTGAAACCTAATTTTGTTCCTTTTAAGTTGGCTAGCTTAGACGAGAGAATCTTTATGGGATTAGCAACCCTAAATATAAAATCGATTTGGAACTTGGTCCTATTCCTCTTAGTTGACTAACATAGGTAGGGGAATGTACTCCTTGAGTTGACTAAATCTTAAAAGCTCATTGGAAAGGGCAAAGTGCCCTATGGCTGGTTGAGACCTTAAGAGAGATTGATGAAAGGAAAGTGTCCTGCAAGATAGTTGAAACGCTAAGAGAAACTGATGAAGGGAAAGTGCCCTACAGGTTGGCTAATACCTTAAGAGAAATTGGTGAAGAGAAAGCACCTTATGAGCTTCTTATAGATACCTAATTTTTATTCCCTTTATTTTTATTATTTTTATTTTCTCAATAGGCCTTAAATTATGAAAAACATAAAAAAATAGGAAATTAAAGAAAAAAATTAAGAAATTTAGAAGAAAAAATAAAATTTTTAGAGAAATACAAAAAATAAGAAAAATAAGAAAAATGAGAAAATTGGATAAGAAACAATTGAGAAATTTAGAAAATAGGAAATTTGGAAAAAAGTTTGAAAATTGAAAAATTACAAAAAATTAGAAAAGAATAAAAGATTTTAGAAAATAACTTTTTATTAGGGTAGATTTTTATTAGGCTATTGAACCTGGACTTAGATTTAAACCAAGCTCAAGCTAACTGAGTCCATATGTACAATTTAGTTGCACATATGGATGAAGCATAGGCTAATGACTTATTGGTTAAGCACATAAACATAACATTAGTATTGAGTGTGAGGTCTTGGGTTTGAATCATGTCAAAGGCAAGGAGGCCATTTTCTTATTTTTCGTTGACTAGCACACTACCATGTATCAGGATCTAGTTGCGTCACGTGTCTTGACATTGGCATCATCAGATTGGACGATCTTGCTGACATGGCACCACATGGCATGCCACATTAGTTGCCATGTGTCACTAGAGGATACGTAGTAGGTTGGGAGTGGTCGGTGCGATTGATGTGGTACTATGTTAGCACCATGTCAATACTTTCCCTCTTCTTCCTTTGTTTCCCTTTCGATTTTCATCCTTTTTCCTTTTCAAGAATAGCTCGACCCCCTTACAAGCCTTTGATTTTGCTCTTTTTCCTTGCTGAAACACACCAATTAATGGTGCGAATTCATCCTCCACATGGCTTACTTTGAATCAAATACAATAACACATCCTAATTCGGCCAAAAAGGAATTAAAATCAAGCTCCAAAAAGTGGAAAAAACTGAAAATATGGAATTTTCATTCATATCTGATTCACGCTTTCCTTAGTTTCTGGGTTGAATTCGACTATAAATTAGAGCTCATGAACCATCAACAAATACAAACAACCATTCACAATTAACTCCCAAGCTCTTTTTCTCCCTTGCAATCCTTTTCTCTCTCTAACCCATACTCTCTTTCTACTCTAATTCGAGCCCAATTGCCACCATGGCTAAGCTCCCCTTAGCTTAGGCTCTCCAACCTAACCTCTTTTAATCGCTGTAGTAGCCCTTAACAACTTCCTCGAGCCACCCTTCATTAAACCCTAACTACCATCGATTGCTCCTTCTTCAAACCACCACCAAACACTACCCTAAGCACTAACCAAGCATATGGTTGAACTCAATACACTCTAAAACCCTTACCCCAATTGACCAAACACGCCTAGTAACTTCCCCTAACTCCACCTAAGCACCACCACCGATTGCCACCTTCGACAACCGCCATACGACTAACCCAGGGCATGGCACTTGGCCTACCCCCCTAAAGTCCATTTCAAAATACATGAATCTGCCCTTACCCACCAGAAATTCCTTTCAAATTGCCTTGAATTGCACCCTCAGGTTGCTGTTGCTGTTAAAGCTAGCAGAGCCCGATCAATTCGACCTGATGACTTAAACTCGACTTAACTAACCTAGGACTAATCTGCGTACCCAGCTGCATCCTTTCGAAGCTTATTTATTTATTTATTTGTTTTACCTATTTATGTAAATGTAATCAAATAAAAAAAAAAGGAAAAAGGAAAGAAAAAGAAAAAAAAAAGAGAAAAGAGAAGAAAAGAAAAGAAGAAATTTTTTTATTTTATTTTATTAAATAATATATCATAAGTAATAAATAGATTAAGTGATAAAATAGGATAAATAAAAAATAAATAAATAAATAAAGGAAAAATAAATAAAATAAGAAGAAATAATTTTTTTTATCACTTAGAAAAATTGATTTTCTGGAAAAGTAAAAATAAATCAACCATTTTTTTAAATTAAGGCCCTTCTTAGATTTTCTAAAAATGAAAATTTCAATTTAGGACTTTTATTTTTTAGAAATTTCCTCAAATAAACCAAATTGAATTAAAAACGTAAATTCGACATGTTTCCAAAATTAAAATCAATTTAACCTACTAAAGTTTTCATTAAAGGAAATACATACGTTTGATCTTGACTAGCGACTATGTTCGTACCTATGGGGCGATAATAAAAATAAAAAACCCTATTTTCCCTTTTTCTTTAATTTAAATTATTTTGTGTATCTAATTAGAGTAATTAATAACCAAGTTCTTTTTTTTTCTTCAGAATTAAAAGGTGATTTTTAAGTTTAATTTTAATTTTGAAAAGTCAATGATATCCGTAAGGATTTAAAATTCCTAACCCTCGGACCTAAATCTTTAGTTTTCAGAAAACTGTTTTCACGAAATTGGTTTTAGTTGTTAGACTAATGGCTAAGTTATAACCAATTCACTCAATTGGTTATAACTTAATTATTTTTCCTGACTTTAGTTGAGTGGCAACTCCAAAGTTATTTTCAAAATAAAAAGAAACGGTTTTCTTTAAACCTTGGTTGAGGATCGATATTAAATGGGTAAAGTTTAATACTAGTTGGTTTAAAAAAGACCTAATTTTATAAAAGAACTAGGAGGGTGAAAAACCAGGCTCGACAGCTTAGCGACTCTATTGAGGATGTCAAGAGGGTTAACCATTCGACTTTTCAAAATTAAAATTAATCCCTAAAAACCACCTTTGTGTAATTTATTTACTTATTCGTTCGTTGTTTGTACCATAGTTGTACTAACAATTTTTTTTTTCCAGGTTTAGTTTTATTTATTTAATTTAAAGGAGAATTTATTTTATATACCATAAATGTATGATAGATACAATTGAACTTGGACCATCTTAGGACCTTAGGGCGAGGAGCCATTGTGTAAGTTTCGGGCATAGTGTGATAACTACCATTCGAGGCCGATTAAGCTATCCTACTTAAACTTTGATGTGACTAACGAATTGTTTTGTAAGAAACATGTAAGGTCACAAAGTTTAAGGACCCCTAGAACCCACCCTTTTTGCATACATTCTTCAAGGTTTTAGGGTAGCATTGTTATAAAAGGGAAAAACAAAAGATAAACTTGAAGCTTCTTTCCCTATATTTTCCTAGAATTCACTCTCAGCTTTTATCCATCTAACATGTCATACGCTTTGGGATATGGGGGGTCAATTGTTGCATCACAGGTGCAGGGTAGATGTGGTTAAACTTAGGTCATCTTAGGACCTTAAGAGAGGGGCCATTGCGTAGGCTTTGGGTACTGTGATGTAATCACTGCTTGGGGTTGATTAAGCTACCTCACTTAAGCTTAATGTAACCAATGAAAGTTTTCTTTAACAAATGAGGTCACAAAACTTAAGGACCTTTTGAAAACCTGCCCTAATTACATATACTCCCCTCCTTGAGTTAGTACACTACCCCTAAGAAATTGCAACCTTACTGATCATTTAAGAGTTTTCATGTAAGCAAATTTTTGAAAATAATAGTAAAGTTGCAACTTAAGGGAGTAATGTATTAACCTAAATGATCCCAATACTTGCATATTTCAATGTACTTTCTTTTTTTACATTGATGATTGATTGTTATCCGTGAAAGAGGTACACTTAAGAATGGTAGGTAACCAACAAGAGAACAATCGAAGACTGCTAGTTGAATGTCCTAAAGCTACCTACTAGAAGTACAAGGCTAGGCATGCTAAGGCCTTTAATAGGGCCTTATTAGCTCAAGTTGAAAAAAGCGAGAAAACCATGAATTGGGCTTTAGAAACTTTGAATAAGATTAAGGCCCAATTGCAAGAGTTAGATTAGAAACTCTAGATGGAGTTGAAGGGCTTTGAATAAATTTTAAGTTTCAAATAATTGTTAGGTTTCCTTTTCCCTTTACTTTGATCTTTCCAAAATAAAATTTTTCTCTTTAGTCATTCTTCGTTCTTTCCTTCTTTAGACAATCCTTCAATAGATTTTTTCATTCTCCCTCACTCAATGAAGTGCAATTAAAAAACCAAAAATAAAAAATCCATCATTTTTATTTGGTTTTTATAAAATAAAGCTTTATCTTTCTCTCTCTAAGAGAAAGAAAAAATAAGAGAAGAAGAGTTGCTAATAGGTAAAGAATTCTTCTAACTAAGTTCATATGGTTGACGACGGCTCGCCTCCCAACAAATGATGATGTATCAAATGGCCCAACAATGGTAGGTCTTAATCACCACTCTCTAAATATCCTAAGATTTAAACTTGGAAAGGAGATTCTCAAATTTTGAAGAGAAAATAGCTATGTTACAAAAGAGCATTACATGTCTAGAAATAGCAATAGGCCCTATGCTTAAAAGATTCCAAAACCCAATGTTTAATACTAATCAAATGTCAATAAGCTTAAGTGATGAAGGAGGACCAAGCAAAAAGAAGCTAAGGAGAAGCAAGAAAGAACAAATCCAAGGAACTTAGAGGAGACAATTCACTCAACTAAAGATAGTAATCACTCAACTCTTTTATCATTTGAAAGTAGTGAGGGTTATAGCTTGTCAAGCCCCTAATCCGAACTACAAACCATGCAGCTTTGATCCAGAAACAAGATGTGACTATCATATGGGTTAGAAGGGGCACTCTACTGAAAAATGCTGGAGATTAAAGAATAAGATTTAAGACCTGATTGATGCAAAAGTCATTCAGCCAGAGCTACAACAAGACGTTCCTTCTTCAAGTTACGAGGATAGTCTAACTGAGTCACCTAGAGCTCCATTTCTTTTAAGCCTACCAATGTCGTTTGATAAACTTACGAGTTGTTTCAAGTAATTGGATGCTTGTTAATATAGGGGTAAAGGAAGTTGTTTTCAATAAAGTCTGTAATAGCTAGAAAAATATAGTTTCCTTTTCAATGAAATGATTGCAATGTTATTTAGGCAAATAACTTTTCCTTAATAAATCGGTAACTCACTTTTAAAAAGGTTTAGAATGAAAAGAGGCAAACTATTTTCCACATACTAACTTAAAACACTATGAGAGGTTGAGTGACATAAAGGTAAGGATACTTTGGACTTATTCCTTAAAGGAGGTCCTCTTTGAATGTGATATGTAGATTAAAATGAAATTAGGCATTCATTTCTAGAATCCTAAACATAATCATCTCTTATTTAACCCATTAGATCTATTTGAAGAATTTTTGAAATTTAAATGCTATTGAGAACTATTCCCATGATGGAGCAATTCGGAGCTTAAGGCCATTGATAAAGAGAAAGGGATTAAAATTGGTTTGTACTTGCTTCAGTAACGTTAAATTCAAAGGAAAATTTTATTTTTGATAAGTTATGTTTTTTGAAATAGGGAAGACTTACATTCTTTTTAAACATCTTAAGCTTTTACTTAACTTACTCGAGCCCATATAATAGAAATAAATGAATTTAGGACCCCAAATTGCTTAAGAGGTAAAAACTTGGCAATAGAGACATGGAGCCAAAAGAAAAAGAAAGAACAGTGGGGCAAAGTAATAACAAAATAGAAAAAGGAAAAGATGAGGAAAAGAGGTTAGAAAATTGGGCTCGAGTGTAAGCTAAGAGCCATGTGAAAGCCATATCATATCTGAATAAGAGCAATCAAATCAAAAGTCAAAGCCTAAATAGCCCTAAAGATGTAAAATCTTGAATCACTGTTGAAGCTCAAAAACCTAAAATCTCTATATCTACTTTGAATCCTCTCTCACACTTGGCTTTCCTACCCACAATACTACCCTTGCACAAGTAAAAGCTCTTCCAATCTTTAATATAAGTTATTTCTAAAGCTGGGGCAACTAAAGAAGGGTTTCTTTACTTGTTAACAAAATAAAAAAGAAAAAATAGGCAATAAAAAAAGAAAAAGAAAAAGAGAGAGAAAGTATTTTGAGTCTATGTCAGCCCAAGTGGCTAAGCTTTCAATTCATTATAAAAAAAAAAAGAAAGAAAAAGTTGAAAGTCAGGGCTTTTCTCATTCTTTTCAAAATAAAGGAATTTATACCTAATGTCTTTTCAACATAAATGGTTTTCACTAAAAGGGTCTTTCTGTAAATAGTTTCCTAAAAAATCAGATAATGTTTTTGAATAAGTTTTTATCCTAACTAGCTCTCAAATGGGCTATCCTACCTTCCATCCGTTTAACTCTTTTCAAGGTCTTCAGCAAACCCATAGGGCACCTCTAATCCATAACTGCCTCTAGTGTGCCTGGCCCATAAAGCACTTCTTTTTTGCAAAAATCTTGTACTGAGCTCATAGGATGCTTGATTTCTTTAGGCGAGCCCATTGGGCCTCCCTGTTTGTGAAGTTTTTCTTAACAAGCCCATGAGGCATTCACTAAGCTTCTCTTAAGTATGCTCATAGGGCTCTTCAGTTCACCGAGTTCTTAGGGCGCTTCATTTCGCAAAGATCTTGTAGTGAGTTCATAGGACACTTGATTTCTTTAGGCAAGCCCATTAGGCCTCCTTGTTTACGAAGTTTTTTTCTTAACAAGCCCATGAGGCATTCACTAAATTTCTCTTAAGTGTGCTCATAGGGCCCTTCAGTTCACCGAGTTCTTAGGGCACTTCGTTTCGTAAAGATCTTGTAGTAAGTTCATAGGACGCTTGATTTCTTTAGGTGTACCCATTGGGCCCCTTTGTTCACGAAGTTTCTCTTAGTGAGTCCAAATGACACTAATCTTCATTGTCTCATCTGTCCAGCCCATAAGACACTCAGCTTCCACATCTAAGTGATTAGCTAGTCTTTGAAGATGTGATCTTAACTTAATCACTCTTAAAATTTCTTTAAGCAAGGCCATGAGACATTTCTATTTCATGCAAGCCCATTAAGCCCCTTTGTTCACCAAATCTCTCTTAAGTAAGCCCATTGGGCATTTACCCTTCGTTCATCAAGTTTTATAAGGCGCTTCCCCTCATCATTTCCTTTTAGCGTAGCATTAACACCAGATTAGGGTTGCTAGTTCTTAAGAGATGCTTCTGCCTAAGTTAGTGGGCCTTGTGAGGTACGACTGGAGTTTAGATCGATCCCAGTTTAGGTTTGCTAGTCCCTGAGAGACGCTTTCACCTAGGTTAGTGAGCCTAATAAGGTATAACTATATTTTAGATTAATCCTAATTTAGGGTTGCTAGTCCTCGAGAGATGCTCCCTTTTAAGTTAGTAAGCCTTATAAGGTACGATTAGGTTTTAGATTTATCCCAAATTAGGGTTGCTAATCTTTGAGAGATACTCTTGCCTAGGTTAATGAGCCTAGTGAGGTACGACCAAGTTTTAGATCGATCCCACATTAAGGTTGCTAGTCCCTGAGAAAAACTCCCACCTAGGTTAGTAAGCTTTGTGAGGCATGACTATGTTTTAGAACGATCCTAGTTTAAGGTTGCTAGTCCTCAAGAGATGTTCCTGCTTAGGTTAGTGAGCCTTGTGAGGTATGACTAAGTTTTAGATTGATCCTAGATTAGGGTTGCTAATCCTTGAGAGATACTCCTACCTAGGTTAGTAAGCCTAGTGAGGTACAATAAGGTTTTAGATCGATCCCACATTAGGGTTGCTAGTCTATAAGAGACGCCCTCGTTTAGGTCAGTGAGCCTAATGAGGCACGATCAAGTTTTAGATTGATCCCAAATTTGGGTTGGTAGTCCTCGAGACATGCTTTTGCCTAGGTTAGTGAGCTTAGTGAGGTATGACTAGGTTTTAGATCAATCCTATATTAAGGTTGCTAATCTCTGAAAGACGATCCCACCTAGGGTAGTAAGCCTTGTAAAGCACGACTAGGTTTTAGATCGATCCTAAATTAGGGTTGTTAGTCCTTGAGAGACATTCTTGCCTACGTTAATGAGCTTAGTGAAGCATGACCACATTTTAGATTGATCCTACATTAGGGTTGCTAGTCCCCGAGAGATGCTCCCACCTCGGTTAGTGAGCTTAGTGAGGCACGTCTAGGTTTTAGATCGATCTCAAATTAGGGTTGCTAATCCTTGAGAGATGCTCCCACTTAGGTTAGTGAACCTAGTGAGGTACGACTAGGTTTTAGATCGATCCCAAATTAGGATTGCTAATCCTCGAGAGATGCTCTTGCTTAGGTTAGTGAGCTTAGTGAGGTACAATTAGGTTTTAGATCGATCTCAAATTAAGGTTGTTAGTCCTTGAGAGATGCTTCCACCTAGATTAACGAGCCTAGTGGGGTATGACTAGGTTTTAGATCAATCCCAAATTAGGGTTACTAGTTTTCAAGAGATGCTCTTGCTTAGGTTAGTGAGCTTAGTTAGGCTTAGCCAGGTTTTAGATCGATCCCATTTTAGGGTTATTAGTCCCCGAGAGACGTTCCCACCTAGGTTAGTGAGCCTAGTAAGGTACGACCTAGTTTTAGATCAATTCTAACAATAGATTTTTTATCCCTTAGAGACACTTCCACTTAGGTTAGTAAGCCTAGAAAGGTATGACCAGGTTTCATTTCCTCATCCAAAGAAATTTTAGGATAGCTATAGTTGTTTTAGATTCATCATGAGGGCAAAAATAGTGTCTTTTAGTCTTTGTGGCAATGTTTTATTCAAACATTGCTATAAAGAGGGGCAGTTGTAGACGCTTAATTTTTGTCCCCTTTATTTTTATTTTTATTATTTTTCTTTTTCAATAGGCCCTAAATTAGGAAAAACACAAAAAATAGGAAATTAAAGAAAAACCAAAAAATTGGGAAATTTGGAAAAAATAAGAATTTTAGGAAAATACAAAAAAATAAGAAAAATAAGAAAAAAATATAAAAAATGAGAAAATTGGACAAGAAACAATTGAGAAATTTAGAAGATAGGAAAATTTGGAAAAAAGTTAGAAAATGGAAAAATTACAAAAAATTAAAAAAGAATAAAAGATTTTAGAAAATAACTTTTTATTAAGGTAGATTTTTATTTGGTTGTTGAACTTGAACTTAGATTTAAATCTAGCCCAGGCTTACTGAGTCCATATGTACAATTTAGTTGCACATATGGACAAAGCATAGGCTAACGACCTATTAGTTAGTGTGAAGTCTTAGGTTTGAATTTTGGCAAAGGTAGGGAGGCCTTTTTCATATTTTTTATTGACTAGTACACTACCACGTGTCAGGATCTAGTTGCATTACGTACCTTGACACATGGCATTGTTGGATTGGACAATCTTGTTAACGTAGCACCACGTAGCATGCCACGTCAACTGCCACGTATCATCTGGTGATACGTGGCAAGTCGAGAGTGGTTGATGTGGTTGACGTGGCACCACATCAACGCCACATCAACACTTTCCCTCTTTTTTCCTCTTCTTTTCCCTTGTTTTCCCCCTGATTTTCCTCCTTTTTCCTTCTTAAAAGCAGCCCGACCCCCTTACTTTGGCCTCTGATTTCGTGCTTTTTCCTTGTTTAAACACACCAATTAATGCTGCAAATTCATCCTCCACATGGCCTACTTTGAATCAAACATAACAACGCATCTAAATTCGGTAAAAAAATAATTCAAATCAAGATCCAAAAAGTAGAAAAAAACTAAAAATCTAGAATTTGCATTTAATTCCAATTTAAGCTTTACTTAGTTTCTAGGTTGAATTCGACTATAAACTAGAGATCATGGACCATCAACAAACATAGATAACCATTTATGATCAACTCCCAAGCTCTCTCTCTCCCTCGCGGTCCTTTTCTCTCTCTAACCCACACTCTCTCTCCACTCTAACCCGAGCCTAATTGCCATTACGGCTGAGCTCCCCTTAGCTTAGGCTCTCTAACCCGACCTCTTTCAACCGCCACTGTAGCCCCTAACGACTTCCCCTAGCCACCCTCCATTAAACCCTAACTACCGCCGAAATGCATCTCTTCGAACCACCACCAAACATTACCCTATGCACAAACCAACCACATGGCCGAACTTAGCATACTCGAAAACCTTTAACCTAATCGGCCAAACATACCCAATAACTCCCTCTAATGCCACCTAAGCACCATCGTCGACTGCTACCTTCGACAATCGCCAAACGACCAACCTAAGTCATAGCACTCGACCTATCCCCCTAAAGTCGAATCCAAAATACACAAATTCGCCTTCACCTACTAGAAATTCCTCTTGAGTCACCCTGAATCACACCCTCAAGTTGCTGCTGCTGTTGAAGTTAGTAGAGCCTGACCTAACCTAATCGATTTGACTCGATGACCCAAACCCAACCCAATTGATGCACCCAGCTACATTCGTTCGAAACTTATTTTATTTATTTATTTGTTTATTTTACTTATTTATGTAAATGTAATCAAATAAGAAAAGGAGGAAGAAAAGAAGAAGAAAAAAAAAAGAGAAAAGAGAAGAAAAGAAAAGAAGAGAAAAAGAAAAAAGTAATTTTTATTTTATTTTATTTTATTAAATAATATATAATAAGTAATAAACATATTAAGTGACAAAATAGGATAAAGAAGAAATAAATAAATAATGAAAAATAAATAAAATAAGAATAAATAATTGTTTTATATCACTTAGAAAAATTGACTTTTTAGAAAAATAAAAATAAATCAACCATTTTTTTCAAATTAGGGTCCTTTTTAGATTTTCCAAAAACGAAAATTTCAATTTAGAACTTTCATTTTTTAGAAATTTCCTCAAATAAACCAAATTGAATTAAAAATGTTAATTTGACATTTTTCCAAAATTAAAATTAATTTAACCCACTAAATTTTTTCATTAATAAAACTACGTTCATTTGATTCCAACTAGTGGGTACATAGGCACTACGGAGCGATGATAAAAATAAAAAAAACCTATTTTCCCTTTTTCTTTAGTTTAAATTATTTTGTTTATCCAATTAAAGTAACTAATAACTAAGTTCTTTTTTTTTCTTCAAAATTAAAAGGTAATTTTTAAGTTTAATTCTAATTTTGGAAAGTCAATGGTACCCATAAGGGCTTAAAATTCCTAAACCCCAGACCTAAATGTCTGGTTTTCAAAAAACCATTTTCATAAAATTGGTTTTTGTCGTTAGACTAGCGGCTGAGTTATAACTAATCCATTCAATTAGTTATAACTTAACTGTTTTTCCTGACTCTAGTCGGGTAGCTACTTCAAAGTTGTTTTCAAAATAAAAAGAAACAATTTTTTTAAACCCTAATTGAGGATCGGTATTAAACGGGTAGGACTTAATACTAGTCGATTTAAAGAAGACCTAATTTTATAAAAGAACTGGAAAGGTGAAAAACTAGGCTTAACACTTCCTAAAACCCTAAGAGAAGTTGGTGAAGGGAAAGTGCCCTACTAAAACACTAAGACAAACTAATGAAGGGAAAGTGCCTTATGGGCTACTAAAACCTTAGGAGATAAAAGCTTAATGCAAATGCAATGCTTACAAACTAACTTAGCTTTATGCTAAATTGTATGGAGACACTTACTTAATGAAGCCCAAACATTCAAGCATTTTCTAAAGAAGTTTGATCAAAACCAGTTGATTTAGTCTTTGAAATGGATTCATTTCTCTTAGAGACATAAGATTTCTATCGTCAACTGAATTGGTCTTACAAACGGAGTACATAAAGCCTTACTTCCCAACTCATTATTGAAGAATTAAGGAAAGTGACCCAATATGTGAATTGCCATCTCCTTTGAGTAGAAAAGACCAATTGTTGTTGGTGGATTTTGGTGGTTGGAATTATCTTGCAAAGAAAAGAAAAGCTCTTGGTACTGGAGCCAATTTGGTACGGTCAATTAAGTGCAGCTACTTCGATGCCTAAGTTAGTCAATGAGAGTAAAGGAAGTTAAGCAAGTGGTAAGGAGTTATTTGATGTCTCTTATAGTGTTTCTTTCCCATATTTCTAGGCAAATATTATGTTTGAATTAACAGTTATTAGAGTGAATAATGAGACATGTGGAGGCCTCTTGATCAGACACACTCCGAGACTATAGGGAAAGTGGGTAGTTATGTAATATAAATGTGTTAGGTGATAACTATTGGCAACACTTTACTCAATTTAAATCAGATGTTGGTCCACGTCACTCGGCATTAGTCAAGAATTGAGTTACTTGACATATTGATGTTACTTAGCATGACCTAGAATAAAGTCTCTTGTCATGCAAGCAGTAAAGTAGTCGAGTGGAGGAAATTTGACTATCAACATTTGTCCCCCAATTTCAGTGGTCAAGTACTCAGCTAAAGGAGTAATCATCTTGATGTTCTATGAGGTCAAGTAGGGAATAATTTCTAAAATGCCAAGTAATTAGAAAAGTTTTTTTATTTACGAGATGTGGATCATATCTTATACGAAAGTTTGCAACTTTCAATTTTCCCACTTATCAAAAGCTCAATGTTAGCTACAATTATATCATAGGCCATAAGAATTGTTAGAGCCTTGGCAACCATTGGATCTCTATCTTAAAACATACGTCAGTTATCCATGGCATCTTCTATTCAGGACATCATTTTCAACAAAGTATTTGAGAATTTTTTTATAGCAAAATCAAACCTTACAATCATACACATAAGCTATCTCTTACTTTCGATATTTTCGTCTTCAGCTTCAAACTCTTCAAACTTTGTGGATTTATAACCAATTAGGTATGGTTTGCAACTTAATTTATCGACTTATCCTTTTGGATTCCGAAGCAACTTAGATTGAGGGTACATCTCCCCTTAAAAAGGAGCCAGATAGCGTATTCCTTATCTAGTTCAGTTGATAGCATGGTGGAGAGATGGGACAAACTCGCTTGAATCAATTCCCTTGCAGCAGATACCTTCCCATATGATAAGGAGGGAAGATTTGTTGCTATGTATTGTACAATAATATAGTCTACTTCCATGATTTGCCAGACGGAGCAGTTAGTGCCACCAATAGGGTCCTTGTCTTGGCTAGCAAGACCTTCTAGGGGCATGGAATCTTAGGAGGTCGAGAGAAGAGAAAAGAGTGTATTTTACGAGGGAGCATGAGTTCAGCATCTATCTGAAGTATCTTAATTTTGGACTACGCTTTCCTTTCTTAGCATTCATCAAGCAGTTCTTCAATTATTTTTGAGTCGCACTAAGTGTGTTTTCACTAAATACATATCGGCCTCTAGTGGCTTTTGAAATAATTTGTGGAGAGGTTGAAGTCAGGGCTACACCTTATCTGTTTTGATACTTCTTTACAATTAAAAGGCAACCTGATGGCTGGTACTTTATTGCTACAAGGCATAAGCGGAAGTTCATGGATAGGTTGGAGTCCAAGATCCATAAGTGGCTTGACAAATTCATGTCAATAGTGTCAAATGAGGATTTAGATTTCTAGACTCAATAAATCGAGCCCATCTGTACTAAGGATATAGATTTGATGCTGAATGATGCTACTACGGCGAAGAAGATTCAAGAAAGGAGGAAGAACAAAATGTTCTTCTAGGATGCCAAAAGAATAATAAGGCGTTATGAAGGTAGAGAGCCGATCTTTTTCGAAAAGGAAGGTATGCTAATGAGCAACCACTGTGTCGAGTATAGCTATAAGAGGAAAGCCATTCTCATGACTTGGGGGAAGAATTGTTACCTTTAAGCCTTGCTTGGTCCAGAGAATGTGAGTTCTTTCTTCTTCTTTGCATTAATATTAATATGTCTACTTCATATTGCAGACATAGGCATTGGTGAGGTAAATCCTGCTAAGCTATTGGCCCAAGCCAAGACTAAGAAATCAAAGGTTGACAAGCATACAACCATCTCTGTCGCTATTACTTAGCCAGTTGCTATCAAGAAAGCAGTAAAGGAGGGTATAGTGAAGCAGGTGGTAGCAAAAAAAAAAGATCTCCTACCTAGTTGAGAAGTGGAAAGGGAGTGAAAAGCTCGGGTTAGCCGAGGCCGTTCATACCAAGGTACCTCCTGCTGAGAACATCCTAACCGTTTTGGAGTTGAGAAAGGGTGGTCAAGAGACGCAACCCTATAATGAGGCTAAAGCTAACACAGCTACCGAAGGAGGAGTGTGAAGGAAATTATTGACCAACCTCCTGCCAAAAGGTCCAAAGAGTGAGGTGAAAGGACAAAGGAGGCTATGTGCAACAAAGCTCTCGACATTAACAATACCAAGTTAATCCTGAACATAAAGGTCAGTGAGCACTTTATCCCATGTTGGAGCCATACCATCTTACATATTGAGTCAACCCTAGGCGATAGGATGAAATCTTTGGCCTTAATGGAAGGCATTATTCTTCCCAAGGACAAAGAGATCCCGAAGAAAGACATCAATAAGGTCGATGGTTGTAACAAAGCTCATATCGTGGCCAAGCTGTATGATGTAAGTATCTATAGCGTCCTTTTAACTGTTGAGTTTATCTTATTGCTAATAAACTTGGTTGTTTTCAGTTAAGCAACTACGTTTTAATAGCTTTAAACAAGGTTGACAAAGAAATGAAGAAGGTAATAACAATAAGTGTCCATATATTCTACTAGGTCATTTGGAATATCCATCATTCTTTATTGACTTGTTGCAAATAATTGAGGATATGTACAATTCCTTTAAAGCCTAAATTATTGTGCCAAGAATGTAAGAATAAGGGCTGAGATGAAGGCTAAAAAGCACAAAGAAGAACTGGTTATTGAGAAATTGGCACATTCTTTGGCTGCCGATAAGGTCTTGAGCCTTAAGGCCAAGGTTAAAGAGTCATACAAGGAAGCTGAAGACTTGAAAGAGGAGTTGCAGAAGAAAAAAGAAGAGTATTGGGGTTTGGGCCAAACTATTTGCACAATGAACAATGAGGAGGATAAGCTCAGGGTACAAATCAAAGAACTGGAGACGAACAACACAAGGTTACAAAGCTGTATTACTAAGTTAGAGGGGAGTATGAAGAGGGGACCTTCTACTAAAGAGGCACTAGACATCATCACTCCCAGTCAGCAATATGAAAGACTATTGCAGAAGAAATTATTGGAGGGTGTCTAAGTGCAAGAGAAGAGATCTTCAAACTTTACCTTGATTACAATCTTTCATGCCTTGATTTCACTAACGTTGACAACAAAGTCAGCAGTTGTGATGAGGAATCAGGCACCTAGATTGATAGGAGGGGTGACAATAAAGCTTGTGTTGAGGATCCAGGGGAAGATGAAGAACGTCTCTCAAATGAAATCCCCTATGAGTGAAAAGAAAAATCTACCTATTTTGGGACCTTAAGAGTCAAAAAAGAAATATGCTTCGAGAAGGCCTTAGCCTTTGATCTAAAAATGGCTTCTACTCACTCTAAAAATAAGCCATAAGGTTGTCTTGTAATTTTAACTATTTTCATGTAGTGCTGTAATACCCTAGAATTTTGAGCTAATTCAATAACCTTAGGATTCGAGCCCTTAAATTTAAGGTGTTGGACTAAGTTATTAGTTTTATTTCAAAATTTATAGTAAAGTTAGATGAAGTAGTTTAAGTAAAGTCAATTTGTCAAAATAAGCTATATAAAAATATTAATTTAAGAAAAATGTTAATTTATCGATAACGGCGATAATCATAAAATTTGAGCTTTTAGATATAGTGAGATATTAGAGATAAGTTAATTAACTTTCAAAAATAATAAACGAAGTTGAATTGTACATAATATACATGTATTGCATGTGATATACATTATATGTATTAAATATATACATATAATAATAATAAATTATCAAAATTAGGTAAAATAATGGAAAATTAATAAAAAAATTGCATGGATGAGTCACCAAATGATGTGTTAAGCTAGGATTAATTGCAAATGATGAGTTAACACTTGGTTAATGAGGAAATGACACATGGTATCTAGGGAAAAGTGAAAAAAAGACATGTAAGAAATACAAAAGCCTATAAATAGGACCTCAAACCTCATTTGCAATATTTGGCAAACCTAAAAACACAAGTACGTAATTTTATAAAATTGGAAAAAAAAATTAGAAAAAATAAAATAAAAATAGAACAAAATATAGGGTCAGAATAGGTTTAGGGCGGTTCGTGCACCAAACCACCACTTGAGTTGGAGCGGCTTGGAGAACCAATAGAGGGTAGTCGGAGAAGACATTTCGACAAGGTGTGGCGGCCAGGCGGTGGTTTAAGGTAGCTGATTTAAGTGAACCAAAATTCCACCCGTAATTTGTTTAATTTGCTAACAATATATCACATGTTATCCATCAATTATGAAATTCGGTTTTCTAGATTTATTTTAGGTTTAGATTAATGTAGTAATTTTATTTTAATTAACTAATTAGTTTAACTATGGGTTCCTTAAGAAAATGCCCTGTTTGGGTGAAAATTGATCTAATTTTTATAAATATTAAATGATATTGTTTCAAGCTTAGTTTTTTTATGTAATACACCTACTATATATATTTAATTTTTTGGTAACAAAAATTTTTTAAATTAATCATGTTTACTATTTTTCATAATTATTATGAATAAAATTGTCAATTTTACCGAATTATTGAAATAATTAGTTTTTTATGACATTAATGAATAAGCCTTACATGTTCAGACTTTTGGATGTTTATGATTATATTTAGAATATTTAATTTTTATCTTACTTGTAAATTATTTATTTTCCTTAATTTTTCGTAATTTCGAGCTAAAACTGCAATTTTCGTAAAAATATATAATAGCTAGTTTAGTATAATTCATTATTAATAATTAAAATACATATTTTTGTGAGTCCATAGGATTTTTTGTGAAATTAATTGGGCTTGTATACTAGTTATTATATATTTTCCTAGTATAAGCCTAAATATTGCTTAATATGTAATATAGTAATTAGTACCAGTTAAATACTTGTCAAATTCACATAAAATGAACACTTTTGGGTATAATAAGTTTTACTGGACAAGTTTGAAAAATATAATTTTTAGGGTTTTTAGTCTAGTACTAAAGCTTCCTTGGGTCAATTACAGAGTTAAGATTATGTACGGTTGAGTCGTAATGAGAAAATGGTATTTTTAGATTTTTGACAATATTGATCAATCTTGTTTCTGAAGATATATATTAATGGTGCTTGAAACAATGATCATGACGATATAAAGTTTACTAAAATCGAATAAGAAATGAGTAAGATATGATTAAACGAAGTTCAAAAATGCAGAAATGAAAGCTTATAACAGTTCGAGTTTGACTCCAACTTGATTTAAAGACTGTGGCATATTTTCATAGTCATGATAAGTAAGAAAGGACCACATCGTGAAGTTTAACATTTTGTACTATTGGTAAGCCTAGGTAAGTAGATCTAACCTATGCTTGGAGTAAATATATTGCTACTCATAACATTGCATGCTGTATTGATTAAATATGAGCATATCTTGGTTGAATTGATATGTTACTATAGTGAATGCTGATGTGGTGATTTTAAATGTGAGTAATTGTATTTTGGTTAAATTATTATGTTGCGATGTTAGGTGATGATTTGCATTATGAATAATTATGCTAACCAAGGAAGTTGAGTAATTGCTAACTCAATTTTTTGGGTATTCACCTAAGTGAACCCTAAGTAAGATACTAGAATTCTACTAGGTAGAGTTCAAAAACTAGAATTAGATCACTAGGTTGAATAAAACTAGAAGATTAATTGTGCTGATTGATATTCTTGAGTTGTTATTGCATATCATCGCACAAAATAGGGACCTACGGGTTAGAATTTCCAAAATGATCATGGAAAAAGTATGGCTTTATGAACTTAGTTTTTGGAAGCATATAGATTGCATTGCTTGAACATTGTGACTATTTTGATAGCCAAATTTGGTAGACTATAGTATGTGGTCTAATTTGGAGGCATTGCTACTTTGATTTTGTGAATTATAGTATATAGTCTAATTTTGTAAAGTTGGGGGTTCTACTCCCAGGTAGCTCCCTGTTGCCCTTTTGAAAATGGTAGACCACAATGTGTAGTCCAATTTGTTGGGAGTCTTACTCCCAAGCAGCTCCTTGTTGCCCTAGGTTCCTGGATATTATATCCAAATACTTGGCTAGGTTGACTAACCAAAAGAAGTTTGGAGGGTATAGGATATCGGTACCAATGCATGCTACATACATTAGCATAAAATGTTGCATTGCTAGCAGTAAATGCTCGGTTGGGCAAATACATATGTAAAGTTGAACCTGCAGGTTATGATTGAAATGTTTCAGTTGTGATATGCAATATTGCTTATTATATTGTCTATATAGTGTTGTATGTTATCCATTCTCACTTAGCTTCAGTAGCTGAGGGGATAGAAGGTTTTATTCTTAGGTTAATAACATCGTGAAGGCCCCAACATTAAGGGGGGATATATATACTACGAATGTAAGTTAAAGTCAATGACTTTTGTATGTAACTTGTATTAGGTCAGAAATCTTATTATTGTGAAGACGATAAAGTAAAAAGCTAGTTTATGTTTTGATGTAAATATTATGTTGTACACATAAGTTGTAATAGGGAATCCAGCTGAACTTCGATGTAGAAACCCCTTTATTATGTAAACAATGTTGTCTTTTGATGAATGAGTAGGTTGAGTTAAGTTTTCAATAGGTATTCTTGTGTGATGGTACATCCTGTGCAATGCCAGGATGTGATAAGTGCTCTAGGCCAAGTAATTGTAATCATACTGTAATGAAAGAGAAACACATTTTGTATCATTTAATATTTCCAATACGTTCTATTTCACACACTCTATTATTCTCATATGCTGTTTTTCCTGACATGTTTCCTATTAATATGCATGTTTTATTTCACATGCTCTTGTTTTTCAGTATGTTTTACTTTACACACTAAGTTTTCCCTAGCATGTTTTATACTTAATTTTGTTAACATGTTTTATTTAACATGGCCAATTCTTTCGGCATGTTTTATTTCACATGCCTTTCTTGCATCTTTTATAGACATTATTGGTTAGCCATTGGAGATATAGACTAACTATTTTATTTGGCTGTAGGATTGATTTCTAAAGTTTGTTAACCGTGATAGGATTGAACTTTCGTTAGTTCATTTGCTGTACAGTTTGAACTTATTAACTCATTAGTCATAAATAGTTCCAGAAGCAAAATAAAAGTTCAAATATAACTATCTTACAAACTAATAAGCTATTTCCTTACAAGACAAATGGAAATGAAAATCATTCAGGCAATCAATTGAAATAGAGTTTCAAATTCTTGGCATTCCATGCTCAAGGGATGATTGATCTATCTAATCTTTCTAGTCGATAGGCTCCTTCGCCAATAACTTCTCAGACCTTGACAAGATCTTCCCAATTTGCGCTGCTTCCCTTGACTTTCTTACATGGCAGTTGCTTTTAGCTTTTGGCAAACGAAGTCCCTAGGTTGAAAAACCTTATGCTTTACTTTTTGATTGTAATGCTTAGCCACTTTATATTGGTACGCCACAATCCTTGCTCTTACAATATCTTTAGTTTCTTCAATGGTGCCTAAATTTGCTATTAATACCACTTGATTAACCATCACATCAAAATTCTATGTTCACAGGATTAGGCAGATCTAAATCAATTGACAATACTACTTTCGTGCCATATGCTAACCTGAATGGGGTTTCCCTTATTGCAGTTTTGTGGGTGGTTTGGTACCCCCGTAAGACATCTAGTAGTTCATCAACCTATCCCTCCTTAACTTGATCTACTTTCCTCCTTAAGCCGTACAAGATGATCTTGTTGAGGCTTCAACTTGTCCATTCATTTGAAGATGTGCTACATACGTGTAGTTCATGTGAATGTCGTATTTCTAGCAAAATGTTTAGAACTTGTTGTTGTCAAACTGTGGGCCACTGCCAGTAATTATCATAAAAGGAACTTTGAATCTTGATATTATGGAGTTGAAAACAAATGCCTCTACTTTCTGTTAAGTGATCCTTGCTATTGCCTCGGCCTTTACCCATTTTGTAAAATAATCTACAGCAATAGTGACAAATTGTTGCTGGATTGTAGACATCAGGAAGTGTTTGAGAATATCTAATCCCCACCGGGCAAAAGGCTAAGGACTAGATAGGTAATATAGTTCAGTTGAAGGCACATGACTTGACGCCTCATGCTTCTAGCACTTAAGACAATGCCTAACAACCTTCCTTGCATCTTTTCTCATGGTCGACCAATAATAGCTATGTTGCAATGTGTGGACATACAATGTTTGTACTTTCACGTAGTTCCTGCATACGCCACTGTGTAGTTTAGATAATACCCATCAGGTATCTCTCTGAGGAAGGCATTGAAGGTAGGGTTGTGATATGCTACGTTTGTATAGCTAATCATCTATCAGCGTATAATTTGTAGCTTTATAAACCAATCTTCATGCTCCTTTCTTGTCATCAGAGAGGGTGGCATCTCTTAAATAATTTATAATAGGATCCATCCAAGACTCCTCTCTCAGGCAAGGAGCTAATTAACAACTCTACAAAACAGTAGATAAACTTTTTGTTGGGAGAAATTTGACAAAAGGTTTGTCGTTCAAGTCAGGGAATGCCATATTGGCTAACTTAGATAACTTATCAACAACAATATTCTTACTTCTCAAAACCTTGTGAATTAAGAAATATTGAAATTCTTCTTTAAGCAATTGTACCACCAATAGATACTTGCTCATTTCTTCCTTTGCCACATAACTTCCTATGACCTAATTCACCACTAATTATGAGTAAGAGAACAATGAGTTTCTCAGCACCAATCTCTTTTACCAGTTTAAGTCTAGTAATCAAAGCTTGATATTTAGCTCCATTGTTGTTGCTTGGGAATCCAAAATTTAAAGCATAATTAACTTTGATGTTGTAAGGGCCTTGAAAAATAAGGCCTACATCACTTCTTTCTCTTATGGAAGAACCATCTACATAAAGGTACCATACGGGTTTCTCAGCAACCTCCACACTATCTTCCTTACCAGTCAACTTGGCAAAAAAAAAAAAAATTGCCAGCACTTGAGCTTTTAATGCCATTCTTGGTATGTAATATACACCATAGGCACTTAGCTCTAGGACATATTTCATCATCCTCTTAAAGGAGTCTAGCTGTTGCAATGCTTGCCATAATAGCTAATCAGTAAGGATTAAGATTTAGTGAGCCTTGAAATACGGTTTTGATTTCCTTGTCGAGATAACTACTACTAAGACACACTTCGCAACATTTCAGTAGATCTAGGGTTTAAACATCTTGCTAACAAGTCTCTGGTATGTTGCACCGGCATTTTTCAGCCCAAAAAGCATCATCATGTAACAATATGTTTCGAAATTAGTAACAAATGAAGTGTAGACTCCGTCTATCTTGTTTATCTTAATTTTGTTATAACTCGGGGAAGCATCCATAAAAGAAAGCAATGGATGTCTAGTGGTTAAATCTACTAACTGATCAATTTTCAGTAGTGAAAAACAATCCTTAGGACAGGCCTTGTTGAGATTTATGAAGTCTATACACATGTGCCACTTACCGTTAGACATCTTGACTAGCATATAGTTGGCTAGCCAAGTTGGATAAGGCTCTTCCCGAATAAATCCTGCTTTCAATAGCTTTTGAACTTCTTCTTCTTTGGCTGCTTGTTTCTTGGGAGAAAAATTCCTTTTCTTTTGTTACATCACCTTCATGCTTGGATCAATCTGTAGCTTGTGTGACATAACTTCTCTAAGGATATTCGGCATATCCAAAGGGGACCATGCAAATACATTGGCATTGATATGCAAGAAGTTGATCAAACTTTGATGAATGTCTGCCAATAATGGTTTCCTTATCTTTGTTGTTTTCCTAAGGTAATTTCCTAAATAGATTTCCTCCGTATCATTCTCAGCACGTTCTATGCTGACTGACTTTCCTTTCGAACAATTTTCTACTTCAAATACCTCTTCTCGTCTTAAGGCCCTCTTATACAAAGACCTTGCCAACTGTTGATTACCTTTGCATTTGCCGACTTTCGTGAGAGTAAGGAATTTGGCTTTGAGATGTGTAGTAGAAGAGACGATGTTGAATAAATGTTGACATGGTCATCCCATTATCATGTTATATGGGGACCAACATTTGATGATGAGAAAGTCCACTTTATCTTCCGTGACATTCTCGTCATCTCTAATTTGGATTGGTAAAGAAATCACTCTGGCAACCCAAACAGGTTGGTTATTGAAGGCATACAAATTATATTTATAAGATCTTAGCTATACTTTGATCTTTGGTCTCATTAGGTCAAAAGCATGTTGAAAAATAATGTTTGCCAAACTTCTAGTGTTAACAAGAATTTTCTTGACCTTGAAGTTGGCAACTCTCATACTGATAACAAGTGCATCATCATATGACCTTTAAATGCCCTCAAAGTCTTCTTCTGTAAAAGAGATTGTATTGTTGATCTTGACCTTCTTCCCTTAGATGTTGTAAACATAATTTTTGGCATTAGTTAGACTCAAAGAGCTTGACTGGCTTATAGTAGGTCCGCTGATAATAATGTGGATTACTCCATTGGGTGATCTACTGGAACTCCCATCCCTTGGATCTTTCTCGGCAATAATTAGCCAAGTGTCATTTTCTTGTTTCTCACGTCTCCTCTAAGACAATCTCTTAATATTCTCAACATCATGTGCTAAGAACTTGCGTAAATGCCCACATTGAATTGCATCCTTGATTGCATTCTTGAGTTGGATGCATTAGTCTATGTTATGGCCTTTGTCACAATAGAAATCACAATACTTATTAGAATTTCTTCTTGAGGGATTTCCTCTCATTTTTTTCGGCTATTGTAGAATGCCTCTTTGCTCACGTACCTCCATCAATATGTACGAAATTGGACGATTGACCAGTGTATGGGATGAATATGTTGGAATCCTTGGTCTCTTTCTCTCGACATTCAAACTTTTATCATCATCTATCCCAAGTCTATCTTTTTCACTTCTCCTCTTGTCATTTTTCTTATCTCCTCTGTTATGATTGGCTTCTTGCTTAGCCTTTATGTTATCTTCTTATCAAATGTATGAGGTAGCATAGCTTTTAACTTGGCAAAAGTTCCTGGCTTATTCTTTGCAAGAGACTTGAAAAAGTCTCCATAGGGCTTGACTCCTCAATGATGGTATTAAAGGCCACACTCATATCTAATTCTGGGATTTAGATCATCTTAGTCATCAACCTGGCCATGTAATCTCTAATTGACTCATCTGATCTTTGTTTAGCTATATTAAGGATTGAAGAATCCTTAACAAGAAGCTTACTTGCAAAGAAGTGTTGAAGAAACACTTCTACTAGTTCTTTAAAACAAGAAATGGAGTTTGGTTTTAAATGTTTGAACCATGTACTGGTTGCATTCCTCAAGATTGAGGAAAAAACTTGATTGGCCACTACATTACTCTAACCGTGCAACTAAGCCAATGTGCGGTAGTACTTTAAATAATCTTCAAGATCTTTGATATCTTCATAAGTTTCAAATTGTGGCAATATGATGTGCCATGGTATTACTTCCTCTAAAATCTTGAGAATAAAAGGACTCTTCGTAATTTAGAACTGTTTACTCGTTGTAGCAGGGGTACCAACATGCAAGGGCCTGACATGATGCACCTATTGTGTTTGCTTACCCTTGTTAGTTTTCTTAAGAGCAAGAGTAAAAGGTCCCTCAGTAACCTTAGCTTTCTTTTTCAATAATTAGGGTGAATAGATTGAATCATCACTATTATCAGTGTTATGATCATCGTGTTCCTGTTTTGATTTGGGTAGACACTATTATGAAGGAGATTAAGGATCTCTTTATGTTTTTTGTTTAGTTCTTGGTTTTCTTTGGCTAAGTTAAGGAAAAGTTGCTCCAACTTAGCCAAGCGTTGTTCGTTAGCATGGTTACTTCCTCCTTAGAGGTATTGGGAGGAAGTACCAACACTTACACTTTTAGTTATTCTAGTTTTTTCCATGTAGGTATGTTTGAGAAAAAAACAGACGGTACCAAATGTTGTTGGTAGATTTTGGTAATTGGAATTATCCTACAAAGAAAAGAAAAGCTCTTGGTATTGAGATCAGTCCGGTATAGCCACTCTGATGCATACTTTAGTGAATGAGAGTAAGGGAAGTTAACTGAGTGGTAAGGAGTTATCTGATGTCTCTTATAATGTTTCTTTCCTATATTTATAGGCAAAAATTGTGTCTAAAGTAGCAGATATCGGAGTGATTAATGAGATACGTAGAGGCCCCTTAATTAGATACACTTTAGGATTGTAGGGAGAATAGGCAGTTATGTGATATAATCGTGTTAATTGATAACTGTTTGCACTACTTTACTCAATTTAAATTAGATGCTAGTCTACGTCACTTGGCATTAGTTGAGAATCAAGTTACTCAACATATTGATGTTGCTCGGTATGGCCAGGAATAGAGTCTTTCATCATGTGGGCAGTCGAGTGGTGGAAATTCGACTATCAACACCAATGTTTTAGATTTCTAGCCCTACTTATCACCTCTTAGGTTTTGAGTGAACTACCTTTCAGCTTCCCTTTAGTTAATCCAAGGTAAGTAGGTAGAGAGGTATACTATAGTAGCCGAAAAGAATGAGAGGAAATCCTTAAGGAGAAATTCCAATAAGTATTGTGACAAAGGTCACAACATAGATGAGTGTGTCACGAACTGAGGATGGCCTAGTCGTGGCAGACGCCGTATACTGTATGAAGAACTCTTGATTGGTTACCCTTCCAATCAAAAACTCTTCACACAATATACAAGGCTCCACGACTACTAGTTCCAAAGTACATCCAAATTCACATGATATCATCACACAACATATTTATATAAAAGTTAAGCTCAAAAGTTTACATTACATAGTATTTAAGTATGTCTAAGTTCATAGGGATAAGGTAAACATAAGTACATGAGGAATAGTCTATATAAACTGTTTTCCTCTCATCACACAGGACACCATGCTCTTGCCCAAGTCCCCAGGCTAACCTGTGGCATCCCTCGTCCTGTCTCTACGAACATGCTATCTTGCAACAAAAGTCTAAAGGGGTGTAAGCCTAAGCTTAGTGAGCAAAACCCTCAGCCATACAACAAGCAAGTTATAAGTACATTATAGTCACGCATATGAATGAATGATCAAATAGAATGCCAAATAATATGCATACTTAACTAGTTCATATGCGTAACTCAGATTTAACGCCCTCCGAAGTCAAGGTTGGAGTTTTCACGGCACTAATCAGATCCGGGTATTACACTAGAACTTACTTTACTATGGAACTCCATGTTCCGTACTTATATCAAATAACTCTTTTATTTTCAGAAAAACACAAGTTCTAGTATAATTGTGAGTGGGCCCCCGCAGTCCACACTCATCTCTAAACGGAGGCCTCTAGACTTGACCCTTAGCTACGCGGTTGGCACCTCCAACGCCTAGTATTCCCGCGGGCCAAGGTAAGGTCATTTTGTACGAGTGCACCGTACATAACCAAATAAATCAATAATATCAACCCTCGAATGGCCTCTCTTTACCTCCGTGTGATGTGACGGCCGGAATAGTATCCATGCTATGCATGTTAATGCATGTTTCAGTTTCTTTTTATAGCCGAGTATAAGTTAGTTCAAATTATGCTGTGACCATCCATTAATACACACAATCATTTTCTATACTACCATGCAACAAACAAGGCATTCTCTGCATTTAAGGTAAATTCACAACTCAACAATCAATTACATACACAAGCATTTCCCGAACCCCACACAGCAGTTAATTAACAATAATATTTAAGTCCACTATCTACAATCACAATCAAGCATGGAATCACAGGGTAAATACTCACTCGACCATAGCGGTTCGCCCTAATCGTAGTAATCGATCAGGAGGTCTTCGCTCACCTCAGAGTCTCCTGATCATTATGTGATAACAATGCTAATAAGTATTTGAATTAACTACTAATTCTAAACATCTAATTACCTAGTTCTACTTAAATTACTATTAATTTTTACCCGGTAGGACTTTAATTTCAATTGTATGTAACTTTTCCGTTTTATTTTTTATATTTATGAATTTATAATCGTTTTTCATCGTTTCTGAACATATTTTCACATGGTAATATCTGTTTTGGATATTAAGACCTCTATTTTATGTTATGAGCTAAATTTATAGAAATTTTTAGTTATGAACACCTAAGTACTTTTATTACTTATGTTTATATCTTTTATTCCTTAAATTCTTCTAATGAAAGAATCTTAATTTGCTATTACTAATTCATGTACTGAATTATGTATAATCTAATTTAGAAAGTGTATTAGGTTTTCTTAATTTAGTTACCTAATCACCTACATTTTTCTTAGTTTTCTTATTTTCTAATCTTATGCTTATGTCATCGCTTACATCATCACTTGCTTATGTTATTGCTTATGTCATCACTTGCTTATGTCATGGCTTATGTCATCATGTGCTTATGTCATCACTTACCTCATCATATGCTTACATAAGCCTTTCATCATGCTTATGTCATATGCATATGTATTATGTACATATTATCTCTTTCTCTTATACTTACATACTTATACTCTATACATACTTATACTCATACCTATACTTAGGTTTATACCGTATTTATACATGTATACATACCCGTATACCTATACAGTTGGATACGTATTTTATACTAAAATTTTGTATGCCTAAATTTTTCCTTAAGAAAAGCTCCCTAATTCCATGTTTTTGTGTTCTTATGTACATATTTAGTGTAGTATAGGTATGTTTAGTAAGATTTGATCTTAAATTAGGTTATGTACATGTTAAATACTCATGTACACAGGTTCTTATACTTATACTCTTTTGGTATTTCCTTATGTATACATACATAGAAGCATATCCTCATGTCTTTCTTTCTTCTCTTTCAAACTTCAAGTTTCTACACTTAAAGAAGGAAACTTTGTTTCCTCTTCTTCAAGACAAAACTAACCACATAACTACTTATCTAATCTACCTAATTAACTAACTAATGACTAATAAAAAGTAAGATAAAGCAACTTAAAAACATACCTTTTATGGTGTTGAAATGAAGTAGACAAAAGGGAAGAAATGAAAGGGAAAGAAGGGAGGGGAGTTCACGGCATGAAAGGGAAGTTTTTGTTTTGTTTCTTTTGTTAGTTTCTCTTAATGCAAGATAACATGTGGTGGGGTTAAAGAGGACATTTGTGGACGGCAATAAGAAAAAAAGAGAGAAAAAGAAAAATCAAAAAGAAAAGAAAAGGAAGACATCATTACATAAGAGATATTTTCCTTATCTCTTAACCTTTGTTGACTTTTCAAAATGTTGACTTTAGTCAACATATGTTGACTTGGTCAACATTTGAAATTTGGTCAACATGTATTATCTTAGTCAACATTCCTTAAGTATGTGTAATTTTGTGCATATAATGTAGTAATTAAGGGAAATTAGGGGAGAAATGAAGGAATTGAGAAGAATTGATGTATATGATGCATTGATGTGTAAATGTGGTTGATGAGATCTTACTTTAGGTCTTTAGAGTCCATATATCTCATTTGATAAACTACTTTGGATAACAAGTGTAAAAAGTGCTAATTTGAGTATTACAGTTCACTATATGTAACCTAATCTTCAACTATAACCCTAACCCTAAGTAAGACTATCTTAATCATTTATTTAAGGAATAAATATAACCTATGACCCATTATCTTAGTTCTTAATGGATTACTTGAGAATTTGAATCATATAAGTAAGAATGAGGGTTATCTCTAACCTTTTACTAACGATTTTGCAAAATATAAGCATTACATTTTCAATTAGGGTTTTAGGGTATATCATGATGGATTGGTGTACATATGTCCTTAATGGAATCATTTTTAAGGTTTTTATCACTTTCGAATGTAATCTTTAACTTTTAGAAACATTTAGGGTAGAAAAATTCTTTACGCGATTAATTAAGTCTTTTAGGGTTTTCACTTTAATTAGCCTTGTCGACTCCTAAATTGTCTACTATAGTTGAGTCTATTTCAAAAACTAGATCGAAACTTTCAGGGGTTTACAGAGTGCATCCAGCTCAAGAATGTGATTGAATATTTGATTTAAAGTAGGCATTTGCAAAAAGTCTTAGCATTTGATGCCAAAAATATTGAGAATCTGTCTTAGATGAGATGTGAGGAATAGTAGAATGACACTTGGCTAACTATGGCTGGGCAAGATGCAAGGGATGTGAATTCCAGTAGAGCACCTAATAGAGTGATCAACACCATTGTCGATAGACCTACAATAGGCCAGTTAAGCTCTTTGAGCTTAACGAATGCAAAAAATTATGTCTACAACATCCAAGGCAAGAAGGTTAGGATCAACAACGTAATTTCTTTCGCTGAGGAAGACTTTGAGGGCATCTAAAGGTTACATAATGATGTACTTGTTATTAGTGTAAGAGTCACGAACTTTGAAGTTAAGAAGATTCTTATTGACATAGGAAGTTTAGTAGATATCATTTTTCAACATGCGTTTGACTAGATGAGACCCAAGATCAAAGCACAACTAAGATCTTATAAGTATGACCTATATGCCTTCAACAATCAACTAGTTCGGGTAGTCGAAGTAATTTCTTTGCTGATACAAATTGGCGATGATGAACATGTTGTAGAGGATAAAGTGGACTTCCTCATCATCAAATGTTGGTCCCTATACAACATGATAATAGGATGGCCATATCAACGTCTATTCGGCATTGTCCCTTCAACTGCATATCTTAAGGCTAAGTTCCTTACTCTTACAGGAGTTGGTGTATGCAAAGGGGATCAATAATTGGCAAGATCCTTATATACAAGAGCCCTATGATGAGAGGACGTATTTTAAGTAGAAACATATCTAGAAGGTAAGTCAGTCAACATAGAGAATGCTGAGTATGATACTGAGCAAATTTCTTTAGGAGATGATCCTGGGAAAACAATAAGGATAGGGATACCCTTGTTGGCAGATATTCGGCAAAGTTTGATTAACTTCTTACAAGCCAACATTGATGTATTTGCATCGTCCCCTTCGAACATGTTAGGTATCCTAAGAGAAGTTATGGAACACAAGCTCCAAATTGATCCAAATGTAAAGGTGGTCTAACAAAAGAAAAGGTATTTTGCACTAAAGAGATAAGTAACAATAGAAGAAGAAGTCTAGGAATTATTGAAGGTAGGATTTATTCGAGAAAAGCCTTATCTGACTTAGCGGGCCTTATCTGTACTAGTCAAGAAGTCTAATGGCAAGTGGTGAATATGCATAGACTTCATAGATCTCAACAAAGCCTATCCTAAGGATTGTTTCCCATTGCTAAAAATTGATTACATGGTAGATTCAATCATTGAACACGTGTTACTTTCTTTTATACATGCTTTCTCTTGTTATAACTAGATCAAGATGGATAAGGAGGATGAAGTCCATATGTCTTTTATTACCAATTTTGGAATATATTATTACACGGTGATGCCCTTGGGCTGAAAAATACCGGTATAACCTATCAGAGGCCTATTACTAAGATGTTCAAACCCTCGATTCACAAAAACATTAAAGTATATGTTGACAACATGATTGTGAAGTGTGTGAAGGAGGATTGGCATCTTGTTGACCTTGAGGAGACATTTGCTACACTAAGGAGATATAACATGAAACTTAACCCATAGAAGTATGTCTTGGGCGCGATCTTAGGAAAATTTTTAGGATATATGGTCATTCGGCACGACATTAAGACTAACTCAAGAAAGATTGAGGTGATCAGAAACATTGAAGAGTACGGATCGGTGCACATAATTCTTTAAAATCCTAAAGAATCTAAAAGAATTCAATTAGTCCAATGATTGCGAAAAGCTTTCAAGGAGCTCAAAGAATTCCTTACATCACTACCAATACTTTCAACACCTATTTTAGGAGAGAGTCTATATTTATATCTGTCGATCAGCAATCGAGTTCTTACTTCTGTATTGGTCCAGATTTATGGAAAAGAGCATCAACCCATTTATTCTTCATCGTCACCCTTTCTTGACATTCTTGGCACTTGATTCTTCATCAACCCAGATCAAGATTTCTATATTACCCTTCTTGACATTCTTGATACTTGAGTCTTCATCGTCACAATTGTTGACTTTGTCATCGATGTCAGTGAAGTCTAAGCAGGAGAGATCGTAATTAGGGTGAAGCTTCAAGATCTTCTCTCTTGCTACCTAGACCCCTTCCAACAACTTCTTCTGTAAAAGTCTCTTGTACTGTCGACTAGGAGTAATTGTATTGAGTGCCTCTTCGATAGAAAGTCCTTTTTTCACAGTCTCCTCCAACTTAGTAACGTGGCTCTATAACCTCATGTTTTTGGTCTTTAGCTCTTTGATTTGCTCTCTAAGCTTATCTTCCTTATCGCTCATTATGTAAAGAGTTCAGCTTAGCCCTCGACACTCTTCTTTCTTCTTTTGCAGCTCTTCTTTTAAGCCTTTAGACTCCTTATATTGCTCTTTAACTTTAGCCTTTATGCTCAAGATTTCATTAGCTACCAAGGTGTGTGCTAACTTCTTGGTAGCTAAGTCTTCCTAGAGTTTCTCGCCTCTAGCTCGGCCCTCATCCTTACATTCTTAGTAGCAGCAGTTTGGGCTTTAGAGCCATTGTATGCATCCTCAATTTTCTACAACAATTTTGTATGATGAGTATTAGAGGTGACCCGGCATGATACATAGACTACTATTGTTATTACCTTCTTCATCTCTTTATAGGCCTCATCTAAAGCCATCAAAACATGGCTGCTTATTTGGAAACAAACAAGGGTATTAGTCGCTAAACAAACTCAATAATTAAAAGGATGTTATAGATACTACATCATACAACTTGGCAGTGCAACCATTGACCCTATTGATGCCTTTCTTAGCGATCTCTTTGTCCTTTAGAAGAATAATTCCTTCCATTAAGGCCAAAGATTTTGTTCTATCTGCTAGGGCAAAGTCGGTATGCAAGACAATGTAGCTCTAACATGGGATGAAGTATTTACTGACCTCCATGTTAGGGACAAATTCGGTGCTGTTGATGTCAAGAACTTTATTGTGCATTACCTCCTTCATCCATTCATCCAGATCTTTGGACCTCTTGGTAGGTGGCTAGCTAGTAAGTTCCTTACCTTATCTCTCATTAGCACTCAACGTTGCTTCTACCATTAATGATAGTGATATCCTTAGCCTTACTACAGGGTCAGGTCTCTCGACCAGCCTTTCTTGGCTCAACAGAAAGTTAAATATTCTGAACTAGAGGCTCCCTAAACTGAGCATTGTTATAAGCTTCTCACTCACCTTCTACTTTTTGGATGGTCGGGATACTTTCTTTTGTGCTACCACCTACTTTGTTGCATCTTCCTTTATCGCCTTCTTCATAGTAGCAATTCGATTAGTAGTAGCTGTAGTGGCCGCTTGATTATCAGCCTTTGACTTTTTGGCCTTGGCCTGGGCTAATAGTTTGGCATGATTTACCTCACCAGTACCCATATCTATAATGTGAGTAAACACATTAACATTAATGCAAGGAAAAAGAATGAACTCACATTCTTCGTACCAAGCAATACTTAAAGATAAGAATTCTCCCCCCAAGTTGTGAGAATGACATTCCTCTTATAGCTATACTCAACACAGTGGTTACTTATTAGGATACCTTCCTTTTCGAAAAAGATCGGCTCTCCACTTTCATAACGGCTAATAATTCTCTCAATGTCCGAGAAGAATATTTTGTCCCCTTCCTCTCTTGAATTTTCTTTGTCGTTGTAGCATCATTTGGCATTGACTTTATATCTTTTGTATGGATTGATTTAGTCCATTAAGTCTAGAAATCTAACTACTCATCTGATACTATTGACATGAATTTGTCATGTCACTTATAGATCTTAGACCCTAACCCATCTATGAACTTATGCCCATGCCTCGTAGCTATTAGGTTGTCTCCTAATTGGGAAGAATATCAGAACAATTGAGGCATAGCCCTGACTTTGACTTCTTTACAGACTATCTCGAAAGTCGCCAGAAGCCGATATGCATTTGGTGAGAACATATTTAGCACTCGAAAGTAATTGGAAAAGCCCTTCACGGAAGCCAATCAAGGGAAGCGTAACCCAAAATCTAGATATTTTAGGTATATGTGGAATTCGTATTCCCTTGGGAAACATGCTCTTTCCTCTTCTCTTAGCCTCCTAAGATTCAATACCCTTGGGAGGTCTCGCCAGCACTTGTTATATTTTGAGACAAGGACCCTATCGGTGGCATTGATTACTTCGTCTAGTGAATCATAGAAGTACACCATATTATTATACAGATACCTAGCCATAGATCTTCCTTCCTCATCATTTAGGTAGACATTTATTGCGAGAGAATTAATTCAAGCAAGTTTGTGCCACCATTCTACCACGCTATTGGCCGAACTACTCAAGGAACATACTGTCTCACTCCTTTTTTAGGAGGGAGAAGTGGCTTCAGTCTCTATTGCTTTGGTATCCAAGAGGACTAGTTAATGAATTACACTACGAACCATGCCTAATTGATTATGACAAATTTCATAGAATTTGAAGAATTTGAGAAAGAGTAAAGATGAGACGTTTAAGGCAAATTGATGTACGTGAATGCAATTGAAGAAATCTATTTTGATTTTGAACAATCCCTTAAATATGGACAATTCATCCTAGTAATTACAAGTGTGTTTCTAATGATGCACTAGCTAGATAATGGCACCGATTGTTGACAAGTGTTGCGAGACAGAATTCCAACGATCGTCAAGTCTTTGACAGTTATTAGGACAACAGCGTAATAATTATCGATGTGATAGATGTCATGCCTTCTACCTTTTGGTCTCTTGACAGGCAAGAAAATGAAAATTGCAACTTTTCATTTAGGATGTGATCTATCTTCCTTCCCACCTTACTCGACATCTAAATAACTACTCCCCGCTCAGCCTCTAGTATATTAAATGTCACTCCCTTTATTGAATCCTCAAATACGAGATTTAGGGGGCATATGTTGATAGTCAGTTTTTGTTCACTTGGCTCATTAACCTTTAGTAGTCAAATTCTCACTCACTTGTCCATTCAGTTGCTGAACGGCTAAATGACTTACATTCTCGGCATTTGGCTAAGTGACACAGATCCATTCGTAATTTGAATTCAAGGGAAGTGGTACAAACAATTATCACTAATATGGTTATATTACATAATTACTTACTTTCCCTAAATTTCAAGGAATGAATCCAACCAAAAGTCTTCCACATGTCTCGATGGTTATTTTGATAACTGCTACTTTAGACACGATTCGCCTATATGCACAGGAAAGGAATACTATAAGAGCATCTAACACCCCTTCATTACTCACTTTCCCCATTCATATTTATTGACTTAGGCATTGGAGTAAGCACATCAAACTGGCCCTGGTACTACGTTCTTTTCTTTTCTCTTTGTAGGATATTTGTAACCACCAAAATCTACCAACAACAGTACTTTGTGTAGATGTTGAAACCAATCAAGAGTACTGCCTTGAAAACCTTGCATTCTTTTATCATTTTGCTACTTAAATACCATATGGCTATCCAAAGTATCTCCTCAACTTACATGTTTTGAAAATATTGAACCTAATGGTAGGTAGCTATATTTTTAGACAATTGGATTTATTCCTCAAAGGATTTGATGGGATCATGTTGTTATGTAAACTCGGCTCAATTAAAATCCAATTGGTGCATTCTTATGTGATTAATGTACCAAACCATGATCAATGCCATGTCATTCTTTAGATCCCTATGCTTCTTACTTTTGAGGTGGTTCAATGAATGAATCTTTTTAGCTAGGAGAGTAGGTACATAAAACTTTCTTTCAAGGATCTAGGCTACTAATTCTACAAATCTAAAGTGAATGCAACATGTACCATCTAGGAATAGGATGGCACTAAAGATTACTAAGATGTAAGAAATTACTTGTTGTTAGTGCCAAGTTTCTAGATTTGCATAGAAGATATCATGTTTCTCCTTATATTTCAATTCAAAGAAGAACCAAGCAATAATGTAGTCCATCTGATTGGCCTTCCCATTGACCAATCCCTGATTTATTTCAATCTTCCATACCGCTAATAACTTGCTAAAGATTTTTGGTATAGTAGCTTTAAGGTCTAGAATATAGATGTCATTAGTGATAGTTGGAGCTTATAGTAATTAGGATTACTCTTCGATTATTAGGCTTAGTTGGTATGGACCAAAATAGAAGGCGACAGCTTTGGACTCCGAAAAATGCATTAAGGCCCATGTTACAATAATGTTCGAAGTGATAGTCTGTATGGATAGGATAGGCCCAATTTTTTGATGAATTCTTGTCTAACTAGGCTGAAGAGTTAAAAGCAATTCTTAAGTGATGTTCGGCATCTGTGAGGCCAGTGGACATAGATCTCTCTAAAAGCATCCTGAACAAAGCTAGCCAATGTTACATTAAAATCCTGTTTCTTACACATAAGATATTTACAAGGAAATTTATAATGGGCATATTACAAAGATAATTTACAAGGGAACAAATATAAGAAAAAAATGTACAAGGAAATCGTGACAGCTCCATATTGCAATTTCTTTCTTCAAGTTTGCCACATTACTAGTTCTTGTCAATCCTTTAAAAAAGGGTTTCATGTATGTAGAAGGGTGGTTTCTAAAGGTTCCTAATCTTTGTGACTTCATACATTTTCAAAGAAACGGTTCCTTAATCACATTAAAACTTAAGTGGTGTAGCCTAACTAGTCCTAGAAGATGGTTATCCCATAACATCCAAAGCTTACACAATAGCTCCTCTCTCAAGGTACTAAGGCAGCTTGGTTTTGATTGTATCTACCATACATTTATGATTCAAATAAATGAAACCCTTCCCCCCTAACCCCCTAAAGAAACCCCATAGGTTAGCTGTAACAAATAGGTTAGTACAACTATTTATACATGAAAATATTTACAAGGATAACTTACAATTTAACTTAGGTATTTTGGAGAATAAATTTAATTTTAGAAGGTTTATGTGGCTAGTCCTCTTGATGGTCCCTAATGGAGTTGCCAAGTTGTTAAGCTTGATTTTTTTTTTTCCTTAACTTGATTTAAACTAAACCTCATACACATTTAGTTTAAACTCTTGACTAAAGTTAACTAAAACCTAGTTTCTTTATTTTTTTAAAAAAAACTTTAGGGTTGCTACGTAATAGAGCTAGGAAAGATGACTAAATAGAACTAATTAGGCTGATTGGTTTTAATTTAGTCACTAGCTTATATTTTTTAAAATCTTTTGGAAAAATTTTCAAGATATTAGATATTATGAGTTTGAGAGCTATCTTATCAAACCTTATGTGAGTGCTAATATAATCTTTCAAATTTAACTTTATTTTCAAAATTACCCATTTATCACAAAAATAAATCTAATTTACAATAAAATAATAGAAGAAAACAATTCAATTTATTTATATACACAAAAGGGGAAAAAATAGAAAATTTTTTATTCTAAGTTGCCTCGGAGTCACCTACATACTTGCTATTCAAGATCAGGCTTCCATAGTTCATTTTTGAAAACATTAGTGAGTTGATTAATTTTAGGAAAAAATGCAAATAATTCTCCTAAACTTTTATTTAGGTGAAAATTAACTTCTTGAAATTTTAAAGTGTGCTTTAAGGTCTCATAAAGTTTGATAAATTAGCAAATAACCCCCATAAGTTAAGAATAACCCTTTTATACTTTGACTTTGGTACATAAACAACAAAAAAACTATGCTTATAGAGCCTCTAAACTTTGGTAACGATGTGACTTTTTCTAACTAAAAATGGAAATATCCTTTACATTGCCAATTTATTAAAGTTTATGGGATCTTAAAGCATACTTTAAAAGTTTATAAGGTCAATCCGTACTTAAGTCAAAGTATAGGAAGATTATTTGCAATTTTCCCTTATTTTGTTTTTGAAAATCAACTAAGTTTATTTTTTTTAATCCATTTATTTTATTTAAAAAAATTCTAAGATAAAATTCTTAGTTTTAGGTCATTATTATTTTGAAAAATTTTGAAAAGCCTTAGTTTTGTAAAGGGGTTTATCATTAATTTTTTTTTTTCATTTGGGAAAATAGATATTTCTAAGTGATAGAAGTTCTTTTCCTAGGGTCTCTTAAAAAGAAAGTTATTTTTAAAAAAATGTATAAAAGATTAAAATTTTTTTTAAATAAATGAGCTTTTGAAAGGAACAAAGAAACTTTCTTTTCTTTTCTTTTTTTAACTTAGGAAACATACTTATATAATTTTTAGTTTTTTTTTACATGCATAATTAAAATGAAAATAAGAAAAGAAAGAAGAAAAAAAGAGAGAGAAAATAAATAATAAACTAACTTAGAGTTGCATGCGAGTCTTAGAGTATGTAGGAGAAAACTCGGGTTTAGACTTTAAGTTGGGTTAGGTTAGACTTTGAAGTAGGTTGCAAACTAGGTCTCCAAGAGGAAGAGCACAACAATTTCATAAGTAAACTTGTTGCAGCTTGATTTAGAGGGAAATGTGAATGGGAAGTCCTGTTTTCACATAACTTTAATTAGTGAAAATGAGTTTAGCAAAGGTGTCACAAAGTTTCGTGGTGGTTTAGTGGTTGTTGGGTTTGGGTGGCGAGAAGGTGGTTTCACTCAATGGTGATGGTGTTTGTTGAAGTCGAATAGGAGTGATTTTAAGTTTTTCTTGAGTTGGGGAAGTTGCTACTTACAGCAACTTAGCAAGAAAACTACTTTAAAATGTTGGAATTTAGAGAGAGAAATAGTTGAATATGAGGAAATGTGTGAGAGATTATAGGAATTGGTGATTGAAAAATGTTTGGGGAGGTCTAATTTATAGGGAAAAGTACTCGGATTAGCTTAGTAAGCCAGTAATGGCAAGATTAAAGATTTATCATCCAACTTGGATGATCTTTAAATTTGTGGAAAAAGCTTGATTTTCGAGGTAAAATAATGCATTAAGAGTTGATACTTATACTTAAAATAACAAGATTTAGCTTGAATTCCTACTAATTTAACCTAAGGTAGTAGAATTGAAGTGAAGCTAGAAACTCAATTTTGAATTTTTTTGGAATTTCTTTGTCCAAACTAGCCGGTAAATGACTAAATTGGACGTGAAAAAGGTTGGATTCAGGACTAGGTTAAGGCTAGTATGATTGTACCATAAACTTAGATGGAATCATGTTGAAATTACATAAAAAGAGGTCATGAACATGGGCTACCATGCTTGGTTTAGAGAAGAAAGGTCCTGGGGAAAAGCTGAGAAAGAGAGGGAATGGGTGAGAAAGTCACCTTGGCATGTATGGAGAGGCCTTAGGCAAGCGTGTATACGGATCATATTAGAGTTCATCAAGAAGTACTTAGTAATATACGTGCTTGTTTGAAAAACAGATGGGTATTAAAGCACCTTAGGCTCGAGCACACGATCATGGGTTGCCTAGTTCAAATTTAATAGGGATTTTAGCCTTTTTAAAATTAACAAGGATTAGTCCTTGTGCGTAATCTAGATTGAGAGATTTTTTTTTTTTTACTTTTTCTTTCTTTTTTCCATTTTTTTTATTCACCACGCCAAACTTAGCTCTAACAAAAAATTAAACCCTAATTGACTGAATCTAAAATTAAGTTCCATACAAATTATTTTTCAAATCAAGCATAATTTAATAGTTGTACACTTAGACTCTATGCAATGCTAAAAATTAAATAACCCTCTCTACATGATTTAACCCTAGCAATGGTCTAAGGCTTTTATTTTCTTAAAAATTCTATTATTATTTTTGGTACTTGTTGAATTTTAAAAACTTTATTATTATTATTTTTAAACTAGAACCCTTTTTCCTAGTCTAAAGGAAACTAAAAAAAAAAAAAAAAAAACTAGTGGGGGAAAAAATAGGGTATCTACACTCCTTAAACATGGATGGGAGTAGTTGAAATTTCTCTGATCTCACGATGGACTGAATAATGTCATGCAATGACATTTGTTTTGCTGCATTACATTTAATTAACTGTTTGATAACCATGTTTGTACTTATTGTAAAGTCTTATGTCTCTATCTCTACTTACTGAGTGATTGGTTGCTTGCATCCTTATAGATCTTTTTGTAGGTGCTAACTAAGGTGCTGCGATGTAACTATCTTGAGGTTTGTTGTTCTTAGGAATTGGGATATGAGGATAGGGGATTGAAGACTAGCTATACTTTTGTAGTTTTTTTGTTATCTTTTGAACTTTTGGTCCTAAATTATGTAACTATTTAAGTAGACTATGTTTAAACTCATCTAATTAGCACTCGAATAATATAAGCTATAATATAAGTTTTAAAGACTTTTGCAGGTTAATTAATAATCTCACATGTAAAATTCACTTTAAAGCAAGTTAGTTGTTGATGTTTTATGTAAATTAAGTTTACAATAATGGCTATAAGGTTAACTTTTATCTTAGGATAGTTTAAATAGCAAGATTGTTACAACTTTATTACTTGCGAGTGTGACACAAGTAATAATATGACCATGTTGAAACAAGGGAAGAGTAGAAGAGGCTAAATAACATAATTTGACATGACCAAAACAAAATGACATGATAGTATCATAGGTTGTGTCCCACCAGACTTTAAGGATTTAAAAAGATTTGAATCTCTCCATGTAGATTTAAGTGACATGGCTTGAAACACGACCTTTTCAATTGTTGAACTAGGGTTTTTCCTGTTTTATTATAAAAGGTCACCTAAAGGTTTTGAGTTACACTTTTTATACAACTTTTAAGAGACTTAAAGGGCTAGAAGAGAGTACATCATTCCAAGCTTCTAGAATTGGGAGATTAATCAAATTCATAGCTTTATTCTTCATGTTTCCTATTGTTTTGAATTAAGATATCATCTTTTGATTAGAGCATAGATTTCCTATATCTAGATTTTTTAGAAACTAGCAGTATCATGTGACACGTTTTATTCTTTAAATCTAATGAAGTCTTTAGATTTATTGATTTAATTATGTTGCTTTATTGTTTTTAGAATGATATTTCTAGGGTATTGATTTAGGTATACAATATTATTCTTGATAATTAAGAGATTACTTGTGTAATTAGATCCAAGTATAAATGATGAGAATTCTATGTATGCTTAGGGGTAAGGTGCATAATTCTTCGGGAATCTTGATTGTTTCTTTAAATTTAAAAGAATACATTGATCTTTAACGCAATTTTGAGTTATGCTATTGAGAAGAGATTATAATAAGTAATTTATGATTAAGGTTAATATACTTGAAAAAGTTGTAAACTTTGTTAGAGAATTCTTCTAATCAATAAATTTAGAGATGGAATTGGATGATTTTCATTGAAGTCACAAATTTAATTCTAGTAGAAGTAAGATCTAGATATGTATTAGCATTCTTGAAGTAGTCATTAATTTAATTGCTCTTTTGAATTTTAATTGAGTTTAAATTAATAGTTAGTTAATAGTTTAAAGATTTAATTTAAGTTCTTGTTGTTTAGATGATAGGAAAATAGTGAAAGTATTAGCACTTGTAGGCTTTGTGGGAATGATATCCATATTTGTTGTACTATAATATAGATTCAATAGGTATACTTACCTAGTATTACGTACCAAGGTGAATCTAGTGGCTTTGGATTTAATGGTCATATTGCATTGTGGTGTAGTTATCTATTGACTAACATAAGACCTTAAGGGAATGGTAAGGAGGATACTTAGCAAGAGATGAAGCACATCATGACTCAACGATTTGTGCCTAGTATTATCAATAAGAGCTATTTGACAAAATGAAAACCTTGCAACAAGATAGGTTAAGTGTAAACGATTACATCAAATAGTTTGAGACTTTTGTTGTGACATAGTGGAGCCATGGGAGCATATAGTTGCTAGATTCATTAGAGGGCTAAAATATGAAATCGGTAACGTTGTTAAGTTGTAGAGGCTTAGAATGTTAATTAAAGCAATATAACTAGCACATATGGTGGAGTGCCAACAACATAGAGGCATGGTTTATGTATCATCTTCTACTCCTTAGCCATCCAACACCAACCTAATGCCTAAAGTTAAGGAGAAAAGAACAAAGCTCACAATTATGATTGGAGATGGTGAAAGGAGAGTGGAATGACATATTAATGACTACTACAAAGCTCTCATCAACCTTAATGCATAAGGAGCTAATCAACAGTTGGTAGGATGTAGTAATCGTTAAGTTAAATGTTTTAAATGTCTAGGTTATGGATACTTAGAGGCTCAATGTCCTAATTGCCATATGATGACCTTTATTATGTCATGGGAACCATAAGCATACCTTTTAAGAGGCCTTACCATAACATAAATGGGTCCTTCAAAGCTATCAATGAAAATAGGAATGGGTTAGGGTGGAAATATGGGTAGTAAGGATAAGCATTTGTGAGCTTCCCATGGATATGATGTACCATTCAAGCACTCATGACTAGTGTCTTGTCGGATGTAACTTATTGGTCCAAGGTAATGGGTCGCTTATTGTACAAACCTTGCTTAAGGGTTTGATATGAGCTAAGGCTCTCAACATTGAGAGAAGGGAGAAAATTCAAGTAATTTCATTAACTAGTCTTGATACAATAAATTCCATAACAAGGTAATTATACCAGATACCTAGGGTTACATTCTATTACACAAAATTACTAAAAAGAAAGTAAAAACTAAATATAATGGTGTATAAAAAGAGATAGAACAAAATTGTCATATTATTGGAAAGAGAATATTTAGCATCAAGTTGTATGTCCGTAGGGAGTGGGATGTGTTTCTTTGTGAGAGAAGTAGGTAGAATCTATGAGTAATGACTACTGACCATTCTGGATAAGGTCAGCAACAATAGGGCTTATTAATAACTCAAATTCATGACCTCAATAAGTCTGGATTTGTAGTAGAGGACAATCTATATCATAGGTTATGAGGGTTGGTTTTGAGCTCTTAGTTAGCTCAAACTGACCTTATTTTGATAAGACAATACTCCATGCACTTTAAGAGCTTGAGCATATGAACAGGTCGACTCTACAAATCATGTGACAATTAGAGATCCAATAAGTTAAGTTGGCCAGACCTCTTGCTTAGGATCAGGTAAGGGGTTCTGAAGGCTAATTCTTATCATTCCCTTTGGGTTGTTTAAGATTTGGGATTAAATCCTTAAAGCTTTCTTCTATGGTGTCTCCTTCGGATATATATGGGCTTAGGTCAATAATGTTGAAGACATCAGAAACTTTGTACCCTTTAGGGAGCTCAAGCTTGTAGCCATTATCATTGATCTTCTAATTTACTTAGAAAGGTCCTTTAACTCTAGGTGAGAGCTTATTCTTTCTCTTGATAAGGTATCTTTCCTTGCTTAGTGTAGCCATAACAGATCTCTAAGTTGAAATAGCTTATTTTCCCTTTATCCTTACTTCCTTAGGTTAATTTCTTAGTAGTTCGGATAAATTGCTTAGTGACTTGTGGTACATTTGTCACAAGGATTTAGTGCAGTCTTCAACTTCTAGATCATCTTACTTAGCTCTAAGTATTGGTATCTGATCAAGGTATAGCTTTAGGTTAAAACCATAAAGAACTTCAAATGGGATCTTGCTTGTTGTGCAATGAATAGATCAATTATAAGAGAACTTGATAATAAGCAGGCAAGTATCCTAATCAGCTTATTTTCTTCCAATAGTAGCTCAAAGGAGTAAACCAAGTGTTCTGTTAATGACCTTTATTAGACCATCAGTTTGTATATTGCATGACATACTAAACAATAACTTAGTCTTTAGTTAGTGCTACAGAGTCTTCTAAAAATGACTCAAAAACTTCAAGCCTCCATCAAACACAATACTCTTTAGAACTCCATGGAGCTTCACGATCTCCTACAAAAATAGAAAAGAAATAGCCAAAGCATCATTAATGTTGTTGTGGGGCACAAATTGTACCATCTTACTGAAACTTATCGACCATAACCATCACAACATCCTTCCTCTGTGTTGTTGTTGGCAAACCAAGAACAAAATTCATTCTTACGTTAATCTATGGTTTGGTTGACATAGGTAGAGGCATAGCCTTCCAATGGAGCATATGCCCTCTACTAGGGAAGTGTATGTAGTGAAGTTATAGTGTAGATAAAGCTAATTTTAAGTTTAAGTATCAATCCTACACTAAACTGTACATGGAGTAAATCTAATTATTTTTAGCAGTGATACTTTAAAATTATTCAATTGCCTAACTTTAATCAATAGGAGAATTAATAGAATAAATTAAAAATAGAAGGGAAAGGTTGCCATAATAACTTAAGGGATTAAAATAAAAGTAAAGAGATCGTATTGAAACAACTAACAAACTAAAAAACTTAATTTTAATTAATAAAGAAATAATATTTTTCTTAGTAAATCTTTATTGTTGTTTACTACATAGTCTTAAGTGTTGAGCTTAATTTCAATTTTCCTTAGTTTATTTTATACTAAGCCCAATCTACTTAATATAATAGAGAAAGAAAATCCTCTCACTTGAGAGTGGTCCTACCCTCCTTCTAGTGGTTTTTAGTTTTGCTCATATCATTGTGATGACGTGCTTTTGTTTTCCTCATCACTTACATTGAATTTTTCATGATAAACATTGAATTTTGTCCATTTCTCCTCCCTCCTCACCATAATCATAATCTTGTATAGTCCTTCTTATAGATCCATATCGATATATATAATGAAAGAGAGAGTATTGAAAACACTAAACACATAAACACTTTTTTTTATTTGTTCATTTCATTTACATATCTACATCATATTACTGATTATGGTGCTTAATCTTAGGAAAGTATAGGTGGATATTGCTTTGTTTATAATCTATCTTAAGTCATATCATGGCCTTGCATTTTTTTCCCTTTGTTGTTGATTGTGTCTAGTTGTTTGGATTTGCCTGGTCTTTAACCCATAAGTTGTATCTCTTATATTATGTATTGTTGATTGGATTTTCCTGGTCTTCAACCCATAAGTTCTATCTCTTATATTATGTATTGTTGATCTTCATTCTTCTATTCAAATCATTATAGTTTGCCTTATTTTGTTGGTTGTTTGAGTACTTAACTTTGGTTCTTCTTATATGTGCCATGTCTTGTAGATCAAAACACTTTGTTGTTGCAAGATCAATTGAAGTTCCAGTAATGACCAATGAGATTGTTAAAAATATCTTTGAAAGTCTAGATCTAGAAAACAATGTGAAACTTATCAATGTTAGAGAAAATATTATGATTGGAAGAGTTATAGTAGAAAAAACATTAAATAAACTTAGTGTTATTAATACCTTATCAAAAGCCTATAGATAATTTAGAGATGTGAAGATTTCTTTTATTAAGGCTAATTTTTTCTTGTTTGCATTTGCTAACAATGGCATTGCTCAAGTGTTACTTCCCTACTTAGCACAGAATGCACCATCATATAAGAATACCTGTTAAAAACTTAACTTAACCTACTCATTCATCAAAAGACAACTTTGTTTACATGATAAAGGGATTACTACATCAAAGTTCAATTGGATATTTTGTTATAACTTATGTGTATAACATAATATTTACATCTTCACAATAGTAAGATTCCTGACTTAGTACAAGTTCTATACAAAAGTCGCTAACTTCAACTCACATTCTCAATATATATCCCCCTTAGTGTTGGGCCTTTCACAATACTGTTAACTTGAGAATAAAATATCTTATTCTCTTAGCTACTGAAGTTGAGTAAGAGTAGATAACAAACAATAAAATATAAACAATATCATAGCCAAAATATTTCTATCATAACTAGCAGGTTTAGCTTCACATATACATTTGCCCAACTAGGCATTTATAACTAGCAATGCAATATGCTATGCTCATGCATGTGGCATGCATCGGTACTGATATCTTATGCCTTCTAATATCTACATTCGGTTAGTCAACATAGTTAAGCATCTAGATACAACGTTTGGGAACCTAGGGCAACAAGGAGCTATCTAAGAGTAGGACCCCCACCAAATTAGACTACACACTATAGTAGTTTACTAATATCAAAAAAAGCGATAAGGAGCTACCTAGGAGTAAGACCCCTAACTTTGTTTTACAAACTTTAGACTACATACTATGGTTCACCAAATCAAAGAGGAAATAAGGCCAAATTAGACTACATACTATAATTTACCAAATCTAACTATCAAAATAGTTGAGATGTTTGAGCAATGTGAATCTATATGCTTCCAAAAAAAATTAAGTTCATAAAGCCATGCTTTTTCCATGATCACTTGGAAGCCTTATTCTAAAAATTTTGACTTATAGGTCCTCTTTTATGACATGCTATGCCATGATTCGCAATAACAATTCAAATACATCATTCAACATGATTAGTCTTTAAGTTTTGTTCAACCTAGTTATCTTATTCTAGTTTTCGAAATCTCGTTAGTAGAATTATAATATTTCACTTAGGGTTCACTTAGGTGAACACTCAGAAGATTGAGTTAGAAATCTCTTAACTCTCCAAGTTAGTACAATCATTCATAAGTAACACATTAACACCCAACATAATAGCATAATAGTTTAACCAAGATATAGCTATCATCATTCAAATTCACCAGATCAACATCCACCATAATAACATATCAATTCACTCATGATATAGCCATATCTAATCAATACAGCATCAAACAACATGCAGTGTTATGGGCATCAATATATCTACTCCAAGCATGTATTGGATCCACTTACTTGGGCTTAGTAATAGCATAAAATCATAAACTTGATGATGCAATCCTTTTTTACTTATCTCACCTATGAAAATATAACACAGTCTTCAAATCAAGTATTAGTTAAACCTAAACTCTTATAAGCTTTTATTACTGCATTTTTAAACTTTGTTTGATCGTATCTTACTCATTCCTTATCCGATTTTGGTAGACTTTATATCGTCACGATCATTATTTTGAGTACTATTAAGATATCCTAAGAATCAAGTCTATCAATATTATCAAAGTCCAAAAATACCCTTTTTCACTATCAACTCAACTGTATGCTATTATAACTTTATAATTGACTCGGATAAGCTTTGATTCTAAATTATAAGTCCTAATAATCCTACTTTCCAAAATTAACCAATAGCCCTTACTATACCCAAAAGTGTTCATTGTATATGAGTTTGGCAAATATTTTACTAGTATCAATTATTATATTACATATTAAGCTAATATATAGGTTTCTAATAGGAAAATACATAATAAATAGTATACTAGTCCAATTAATTTCATGAAAAATCCTATAGACTCAAAAAAATATGTAGTTTAGTTATTGATTATGAATTATACTAAACTAGCTATTATCTATTTTTACGAAAATAGTGGTTTTAGCTAAAAATTATGGTAAATAAACAAATTTATATGTGAGTTAAATACTAAATGTTCTAAATACCTTTATAAATCTCCAGAAGTCAAAACATGTAAGGCTTATTCATTAATTTCATCAAAAACTAATTATTTTAACAATTTGGTTAAATTGGTAGTTTTATTCAAAATAATTATAAAAAATAGTAAACATACTTAATTTAAAAAATTCTTGTTACTAAAATTATATATATATATATATATATATATATACATTAGGAGTATTTTATACAAAAATTGAGCTTGAAATAATACCATCTAATATTTATAAAAATTAGTTCAATTTTCATCCAAACAAGGCATTTTCTTAAGGACACTATATTTTCAATCATTATTTAACTAAAATAGAATTACTACATTAATCTATACATAAAATGACTCTAAAAAACCAATTTTCATAATTAATTAACTTAATTTGATATTTTTACAAAATTAAAAATTTACAGGTAGAAAATTGGTTCACTTGAATCGGCTACCTCTGGCCACCACTAAACTACCGCACCTTGTTGGAATATCCAAGTGCACCACCTCTCTTTAATCCCTAAGTTGCTTTAATTCAAGTTGTGGTTTGGTACACAAACCACCCTAAACGTGATTTGCCCTTAATTTTTGTTCTATTTTTAATTTATTTCTTTTTCTAATTTTTCTAAATTATGTTATTGTATTTTTAGAATTCTAGAATATTATAATTGAGGGTTTGGGTCCTATTTGTAGGTTTTTGAGTTGGCTTAATTTAATAGAAATTAGACATGGATATGCCACATGTCAATTTTCCATTTTCTTAGGTGCCATGTGCCATTCTTTAGTTAATTAGGTATTGACTCATGTTTTTCAATTAATCCTAGGCTGGAACATCATTTGATGACTCATCCATTTAATTTTTTAATTAATTTTCCATTATTTTATAGTATTTTACCTTAATTTGATTTATTATTATTATTATTATTATTATTATATGTATATATTTAATACATATAATACATATCACATTTAAATACATGTATAGTATGTATAATTCAACTTCATTTATTATTTTTGAAAGTTAATTAACTTATTTATAATATTTCACTATATATAAAAGTTTAAATTTTACATTTTTAATATTAATCAACTTTATCGATAAATTTACCTTTTTTCTTAAATTAATCCTTTTATATAGCTTGTTTTAAGAAATTGAATTTACTAGAATTATTTCATCTAACTTTTCTAATCTTATTGTAAAGTTTGAAATAATATGGATAACATAGTCTGGCACCGTAAATTTAGGGGCTCAAATCCTAAGGTTATCACATTGGTTGGAAAACCATGGGGTATTACATCAAGCGGTGGTCAACAGTAGACCACAGGTAGTGATGGGTCATTACTTGATCATAGAAGAGTGGAATTTTGAATCAAGGATTAAGGATATTATGTTAAATTACTTGAGTGTTTGGATTCAAATTCATGGGTTACAATTAAATCATTTGTCAATTAATAATGCTAATAAACTTAGGGCATTAACTGGACTAGTGATTGTTGTTGACCCAATTCCCCTAGTAATTGGTACTAGAAGACGTTTTCTTTGAGTGAAAGTTCATGTCGATATATCATAACCTTTGAAATTGGGTACATGGCTTATTTGTAAGGATGGTAGTAAATATTAGGTTAATTTCAAGTATGAACCCTTATTAGATTGGTGTTTTAATTGTGGTAGATTAGGTCATGTAATAAAGGGTTGTATGTATCCAAGTGCTAGTAGAAAATGTTATAATCTAGGGATAGGAACTTTTATGTTACGAGAGGAGGCAATAAAAACAGATGGAATGTATGATGAGAGGTAAGAGTGGGTTTCAAAGGAAAATGTATGTCCTAGTATGGGTGTTATTTTCAAAGATGGTTTGAAAGGAAGTGCTATTGATCTTGAATCCTTGGTACAATGAGTAAATCAACCAATACTTAAAGATTAGTCACTCAATAAAACTACCTTATGAGCTAGTGTACCTAGAAACTGAGTTATCATTAGGATTTACAGTAGCAAATATGAACTAAATGGATCTTCTAAAATATCGAAGAAAATGGATGGAAATGGTCCGCGGACGAACTAGAGTAATAGACGTAAAGTTACTTGGAGGATGTAACTTACCAACGAACACAAACACGACTTGACACCTTACTTGATATGACGCACAAGTTGATGTCAAGGTCTACCTACCACTAATCTTGAGCTACTTGGCAAGATTAAATGAGAGATTATGAAGAAAATGAACTTAGAGAAGGGTGTCTCTTAAGGACAGAATATGCAATGTCTAATTATTTAACTATAGGGAAAAGGGACTATTTATAGTAAGTTTCTAGGGCAACATTACAAATAAAGAAATTACAAGAAAGTATATATAAAAAGAGAATTCTTAGTACACAGGAAAAAGGGAAAAAATGACAAAAGACAAAAAATAGAAAGTAGTACAATGTTAAATAAGGAGGACAAGTAGTAGTGCAAAATTGCTCTCATACAAAGATTCTCTAAGCTTAGCAGGTGGAGGGATCAAGATGTTGCATTAATAAAGGGGTTAAGATGAGAAGGCGGTAATGAGAGAAATGGTACAGGCTGAGAGACAACCAAAGTCTTTCATCACTTAATAAGAACCTCTCAACAGCAACTGGTTGGATTACTTAGCATAGGGTCCTGGGTAAGGGAGTGGTCGACATTTACAAGCGAGAGTGTAGGTCAATGTATAGCAAGGTGGGAAGCTTAAGGAGTTCAACCACCTTCCTTCAATGTAAAGTTTCTCATCATCAGTAGGTTGTCGAGAGAGGATTCTTCAGGTAAGTAATGGGACCGTTGGTCAGTAGTTCATTAGTTCCCTAAAGTTGCTGAAGATTCGCCCTCAAATCTTGGTCTTCATAATCATCAAGCACATAGGGAGTCAAATCAGCGATACTAAATGTGGTAGACATGCTGAAATCTTTGGGTAGCTCAATCTCATAGGTGTTATCATTAATGCGCCTTAACATCCTATGGGATCCGTCCATTTTGGGAGATAATTTGTTTGTCCTTTTGCTAGGAAAGCATTCCTTGCTATGATGGACCTAGACAAGGTCCCCAAGGGTATAAATAACTCGTCTCCTTCCATAGTTCCCCACTTCCTTCTGTTGTGCTACAATTTTGGCCAATTGCTCGGCAATCTTCCAATGTACCTTTGGAATTCCTTGGCATGCTATAGGCTGGATTGACTTTCCCTTTATGTATTCGAATTATTAATTAAATCCAATGGTAGGTTCAAATTAAGTCCATAAAAAACCTCAAATGGTGATGTTCCAGTTGAACTGTGAGTTGACCAAATGTAAGCAAATTCAATGATGGGTAAATCCTAGGCATGAGAGTTCTTTCCAATAGTAGTACACAGGAGGTTACCGACGGTTCTATTTACTACTTCAGTTTGGCCACCTGTCCAGGGGTGATAAGTGGTACTAAACAGGAGTTTAGTACTGAGCTTCCTCTATAGAGTCTTCCAAAAGAAGCTCATGAATTTCGAATCACGATCAGACACAATACTCCTTGGCACTCAATTCCAAGTTCAAACGAAGAAGTTATGAATTTCTGAAGTTGTGCAGAAAATTTGCCTAAGTGCAGAAAGTTACACGACTTGGGGACACGGTCATGTCCCAGGCCATGTTGAGTGACGAAAACAAAATCTTTTTGATACACTATAAAAAGACATATTAGGGTTTCAAAAGAAAAAGGAGAGACATTACAGAAATAAGAGACACAAGAGACGAGAGGAGATTGGAGAAGAACATTAATTAAGAAGCAAGAACGACATCGATTTCAAGATTAGAGAGATTGTTCATCAAATCAAGAGGGGTTTTTATGCTTTATTTTACGTTTTTGATGAAACTCGTTTTTAGATTCGTTATGATAGCTTAGAATTAGAGTATTTAGGATTATGGAACCTAGGGTTTCATGTAACCCTTGGATTGAATTATAATTTCAATAAAGTTTCTACCTTTTCTTGATTCTATTATGTCGTTAATTATGGATTGATAATTCTAGAGTGTCAATATATGATATTATGCATGTTAATTGAGAAATTGCATGTGTAATTAGATCTAGGCATAAATGAAGAGAATTACATGTATACTTAGAGATAAGATACATGTTTCTTCCGGAAAGTTGATTGTTTGCATGGGAATTCATTACACGCTAATGTAATTCTAAATTATATTACTAAGTAAAGAGATTCCAGTAAATAATTTAGGATTAGGGTTAATATGCTTGAGAAAGATATTAGCTTTAATTGTGAATCCCTCCGGTTAAGAATAATAGAAATTGAATTGGATATATTTTAAAAAGGTTACATGTTAAACACTAGGGGAAATAATTCCTAAATACATTATTGCATACTTGAAGTCGTTCGTAATTTATTGCTTTCCAATTTGCGTAATTAAGTCTCATAATTAGTTTAGTTTATTAATTTCAGTATTTTTAATTCAATCAACTCGACACAATTTTTCGATTAGATAATAAAGCTAAAGTTAATATTAGTACTCAAAATCTCTGAGGGATCGACTCGGACTCACATCCGCTGTATTAAAACTGATAGGTGCGCTTGCCTCACATCAATTTTTTGGCGCCGTTGTCGGGGATTTTCAATATTAAGAACACTAGTTGCTTTATTACTTTAACCATTTTTTTTTCTTTTGTTTTCATTATTTATTTTCATTAGTTAGAGCTGCAATTGATTCTATATTTCTTATCCTTGCAGTGCATGACTAGAAGTAACCCGGAAGATTTGGTTGAACTTGATCCTGAAATTGAGAGAACTGCCCTTCAAAATTGAAATCACGACCTAGACAAAGTGTGGCGACCATTGACGACCAGTCAATTGTTGAAATCAAAGAAGAAGGTAAAGAGCCCAACAATCAATTCATCGAGCAGGAAGATCCACCACACATGGCGAACAACGGAAATGAAGCAAATCGGACCATGTCCGATTATTTAAGGCCTACACTTATTGGAGCTGACTCTAGCATCGCAAGGCCAACCGTCGCAGCTAACAACTTCCAAATTGCACCTAACATCATACAAATGGTGCAACAATATGTTCAGTTTGACGGTCCCCAAGATGAAGATCCTAATGCCTACATCTCTAGCTTTCTAGAGATTTGTGATACTTTTAAAATCAACGGAGCCATGGATGATGCCATCCGACTGCAGCTATTCCCTTTCTCCTTGAGGGGTAGAGCAAAACAATGGTTGAACTCTCTACCACGAAATTCAATCACAACCTGGAATGAATTGGTAGAGAAATTTTTGGAGAAATATTTCCCACCTGCAAAGACCGCTAAACTTCGGAATGATTTTCTTGTTTTGCTCAATTGGAAGCAGAGACGCTATATGATACTTGGGAGCGGTTTAAGGACTTACTCAGGAGGTGCCTACATCATGGCCTTCCACTATGGATGCAGATTTAGACCTTTTACAATGGTCTTAATTTATTCACTAGACAGATGATTGATGCATCCGCAGGAGGTACTTTGAACACAAAGACACCTGAGCAAGCACAAAACCTAATTGAAGGAATAGCGATGAACAATTACCAATGGGAAAGCACTAGAGCCAAACAAAAGGCCATGGGAGTTTATGAGGTGGACTTGACCATTGCTTTGGTAGCCAAGGTGGACTTATTGAGTAAGAAGATTAATGCACTCTCAGTTGGCCCTCAACAAGTGCAATCGGATGTAAGTGATTTTGGTATGCAGGGGTATGGACCACAAGAACAATTGGAACAGGTTGATTATCTTGGAAACCCACCCAAGCAACAAAATAACCCCTACAACAACACTTACAATCCAGGATGGAGGAATCACCCCAATTTCTCATGGGGAAATCAAAACCAAGGCCAACAGAAGATTAACTTTAGCCCACCTGGGTTTCAAGGACCATTCCCACCTCCTCTCCCTCAAGAAAAGAAGCCTAGTGTAGAAGAACTTCTCACGAAATATATTCAAGGCAATGAGGCTCGTTTATCCAACATTGAATCCTCGTTGAGGAATCAAGAGGCTTCAAATTGCAATCTTGAGAATCAAATTGGTCAACTTGCAAAAATGATCTCTAAGAGGCAACAAGGGACACTGCCAGGGAATACCGAGGTCAATCCCAGGGAACATGTTAATGCAGTGACCTTGAGAAGTGATAGAAAACTGCAAGTGGAGAAGAAGGATGGTGAGGAAGTAGTTGAGAAAGAAGTGGAAGTCAACCGTAAGGACGATGCAAAGCCACTAAAATCAAAAGAAAGTATGGACTCACTAAAAGTGAAGGAGTACAAGCCTCCCATCCCTTACCCGCAGCGCCTTAAGCAAAGTTACACTGATCAAAATAAGGAATTCGGTAAACTGCTTGATGTTTTTAAACAATTACACATTAACTTACCTCTTGTTGATGTTATCTTGCAGATGCCAAAGTATGCGAAATTTCTAAAGGATCTTCTATTGAATAAGAGGAAGTTGGAGGAGCTTACAACTGTTACATTGAACGAGGAATGCTCGGCACTTCTCCAGAAAAAGCTGCCACAAAAATTAAATGATCCAGGGAGTTTCACTATTCCTTGTATGCTTGGCAATTTGTTAGTAGATAATGCTTTGGCAGACTTAGGAGCCAGTATAAATTTGATGCCATATAAATTGTTCAAAAAGCTAGGGTTAGGAGAACCTAAATTAACGGGCATGAGTCTTCAATTAACCGATAGGTCTATCACATACCCTAGAGGCATCATAGAGGATGTTTTAGTGCAAGTAGACAAATTCATCTTTCCCGTGGATTTTGTTGTACTTGATATAGATGAAGATATTGAGGTGCCAATCATTTTAGGTCGACCCTTCCTAGCCACTGCTAAGGCTGTTTTTGATGTTAGTGAGCATAAGTTGATATTACAAGTCGGGGATGATGAAATAGTTTTTAAAACTCCAGAGGCAACGAACAAATTTCTTGACTTGGAGGACATAAGTCACAATGTTAATGCCACTAATGTCATTACATCTACATGTATGTAGGAAACTCTTGCTAAGGATTCCTCAAGCTATTGCTTGCAAAAGGGAGATGAAAATTTGGTGATTAACCCCAATTGTGCAGAAGTGGCAGCTCAAACAGAAGTTCATGAATCCAGTATGGACAAGAAGGGAATTAATCCACTCCACAAGCCAAAGGATCTTAGGTTAAAATCTTTCAAAGAGAAGCTACCAATTTTGGAACCAAAACTGTCAAGAAATCATTTGGAACATGTCTTTGTGGTGAAAAGTTCAAAACCCCCAATGACAACCGCATCTAAGCTAAAAGTAAACAAAACGAAGAAGTTTAAGCTACATGAATTTGATGAGTGGCATGATAAGAAGAGAAACTATGGAAGTTATGCACCAATGAAATGGAATTGGCAAGGTCGATGGCCGAAGGGTAAATCTACACTCGTATGGAGAGTTCGAAAGCGAGATATAGGAGGAGTTCTATTTCCACCTGGATGAAGAATCATGAATTAGAAGATGTATCCTGTCGAGCTATCGACGTTAACTAAAGCGCTTCTTGGGAGGCAACCCATGTCTAACTCTACTTATGCTTTAGTTTTTTAAGTTTCCTTCATTTTATTTTCCGTTTTATCTAACTGTGCTTTGCTTCGTAGATTTTCTTTCAATTTTTCGTCATAGTTCTTTCCTCTTTTAGTTTTATTTCTGCTTTTTCTCTTTAGTTTTATTATTTTTAAGTTTCCTTTATCTTTATTTTTACTTAAAAAAAAAAATTACACGGGCAAGGGACACAACCATCCAGACCTTCAAAAAATTGCCTACCCACAGAAAGTTACACGGGCGTGGGACACGATCGTGTCCCAGCCCGTGTCCACCCAATTACACTCTAAGCAAACAGAAAGTTACACGGGCGTGGGACACAGTCATGTCCCCAGCCCGTGTGCGCTTAGAATTTTCCACCTGTGCCCAGAGAGTTACACGGGCATGGGACACGGTCGTATCCCTAGCCGTGTCCATCCAATTTTCACGCACGGGCACAGTAAGTTACATGAGCATGGGACACGATCGTATCCCCAACCCGTGTCCATCTAGACTCTACACGACACACACAAAATTTTACACGGGCAAGGGACACGATCGTGTCCCAGCCCGTGTCGACCCAAACTTACACGATTTCTGCACACAGTCGATTTTATTTAAATTAAACACAGCCTCTCATACACTCCCAATCAAACATTTTTCTCTCATTTTCTCTCTTATTCTCCCTCTTCTCTCCACAATTCTTACATTCCGCATTTTGATCCAAGTAAGTTTCCTACTTAATTTTGCTCTCTCTTCCTCATGATTAGGCTAGCGAATGTGATGAGGATGTCGACGCCAATGATGGCGATGATGATGCTACGATGGCTGAGGCATCGTCTGATGAGGCACATGAAGAGACAGATTCCGATCCCTCTTCTTAGTTCTTCATTTTTTGTATTGACTTTTGTTGTTCAAGGCTTGTGAACTCTGCAATATAATGATGATGCTTCTTCATTTTGCGCTTCTGTTCGACAGCAGGGAAGTATTAGTTTTCTTTTCAGTATATATGTTTTCTTTTTCCCTATGCTGCTTTTTCGTGCTGTTATGATTTTTTGTTGTACATTGGGGACAATGTACATTATTAAGTGTGGGGAAGGGATATATATGAATTTATTACTGTTTAGGAGACCAATTATTCACATTTGACCCAATTAATTTTTAAGTTGACTTGCAATAGGTGATTAACTAGTATTAAGCCAAATTAACTGTTTCATCTTGATTATTATTGATCTTATTATACTTTACTAGAATTGATTAGTCAAATTTTTAGAAGGCAAAGTTACGAGTTATTGAGCTTAGGATTTTAAGACTTGAGATTGGAGCAACATCACTAGTTGAGAGTTAGTCATGGTTATTTTTAAAATTTACTTTTATGTATACTTTTCTCTTAGAAATTTTTAAGAGTCCTATAATTTTTAGCAAACAAACAAATGAAATTCTTCTTTTGAGAAACCCCTGAAAAATCAGAATGATTGGAGGTCAAAAGTAATAACAAGTGTAGGAATAGAAAAAATTGGTAAGGATTCGTCTTGGTCCGTCAGAAGAGCGAGATTGAGTCCCAATGCCAATTCAAATGAAAAAAAATGAAAAAATTGATATGGATTGGCCTTGGTCCATCAGAAGAGCAAGGTTCTTTCCCGCTATCAATATAAGGAATAAGTTGGTATAGATCGGTCTTGGTCCGTCAGAAGAGCGAGATTCTTTCCCGCTACCAACGCAATTGTACTTAAATAAGGTTAATTTAAAAAGACCTCTGAACAAAAGCATGAACCAGGGGGATGATCAGAGGAAGAGTGGATGTAAAATGTGTTTGTTTTAGATTATGGTGCTTGGTGAGATAGAAGAGAGAATTGTATATACTTTAGTCAAATGGACAAAATTTTTATGACTCTTTCTTGGTTGGTGAGATATTAAATCTAATTTTTAGTTTAAGAATCCTTGGTTAAATGTCTTGAGTAAATTTTGATTTTTATAAATTAACTAGTGAACTCTAGTATTAAGTATTGTTGGAGCATTCGAATATGGTCAGATGAAATTGGTTGACTTTATTATTGAAAGTTGACTGAGAATAATTTTCTTACTTTTCTAAGGGGCAAGTGTATTCGTTCACCAGTTTCCTAAGTAGTGATAAATTTTGTTTAGTGTTTCTTGTCCTAAAAGTTTTGTTTTGATTTATTTGCTTGAGGACAAGCAAATGTTCAAGTGTGGGGAAATTTGATAACTCTAATTTTAAACATATTTCATAGAGTGATTTTATAGTAATTTTCGCACATTTTTGGTTTTCTTTAAAGAAATTGATACTTAATTGAGTAAAATGTTGATTTCAGGGTTTAAACGCGTTCTAGGCTCGAAAACGAAGAAAATGAATCAAGTTTCACTCAATTTCGAGTTCAAACGAAGAAGTTATGAATTTTTGAAGTTGTGCAGAAAATTTGCCTAAGTGCAGAAAGTTACACGACCTGGGGACACGGTCATGTCCCAGGCCATGTTGAGTGACGAAAACAAAATCTTTTTGATACACTATAAAAAGACATATTAGGGTTTCAAAAGAAAAAGGAGAGACATTACAGAAATAAGAGACACAAGAGACGAGAGGAGATTGGAGAAGAACATTAATCAAGAAGCAAGAACGACATCGATTTCAAGATTAGAGAGATTGTTCATCAAATCAAGAGGGGTTTTTATACTTTATTTTACGTTTTTGATGAAACTCATTTTTAGATTCGTTATGATAGCTTAGAATTAGAGTATTTAGGATTATGGAACCTAGGATTTCATGTAACCCTTGGATTGAATTATAATTTCAATAAAGTTTCTACCTTTTCTTGATTCTATTATGTCGTTAATTATGGATTGATAATTCTAGAGTGTCAATATATGATATTATGCATGTTAATTGAGAAATTGTATGTGTAATTAGATCTAGGCATAATTGAAGAGAATTACATGTATACTTAGAGATAAGATACATGTTTCTTCCGGAAAGTTGATTGTTTGCATGGGAATTCATTACACGCTAATGCAATTCTAAATTATATTACTAAGTGAAGAGATTCCAGTAAATAATTTAGGATTAGGGTTAATATGCTTGAGAAAGATATTAGCTTTAATTGTGAATCCCTCCGGTCAAGAATAATAGAAATTGAATTGGATATATTTTAAAAAGGTTACATGTTAAACACTAGGGGAAATAATTCCTAAATACATTATTGCATACTTGAAGTCGTTCGTAATTTATTGCTTTCCAATTTGCGTAATTAAGTCTCATAATTAGTTTAGTTTATTAATTTCAGTATTTTTAATTCATTCAACTCGACACAATTTTTCGGTTAGATAATAAAGCTAAAGTTAATATTAGTACTCAAAATCTCTGAGGGATCGACTCGGACTCACATCCGCTATATTAGAACTGATAGGTGCGCTTGCCTCACATCACTCGTCATGCATATCATCAAGCCACAGGATTAGGTATCGGTATTTAATGGTGATCTTGTTAATAGCTCGGTTGTTAATGCACATTCGCCATGTTTCATCGTTTTTTGGCACGAACATAGTGGGCATTGTATAAGGAGTCATGCTCTCATAGACATATCCGTGATCAATCAATTCATCTACCTGTTTCTTCAATCCATTTGCTTGTTTGAGATTGAGCCTATAAGCGAGTCGGTTTGGTAAGGCAACCCCTGGTTAGAGGTCAATGTAATGCTCGATACATCTCAAAGGAGGTAAACCTTTCGGCATCTTAGCAAGGAATGGGTCAGCAAAGTCCTGAAGCAACTGTTGCACTTTGATGGGTAAGTTCTTGGCTTCTCTAACTACTAAGAGTCTTTTGACTAAAAGGAGCACAAAGTCTTCAGCCTTGATTTCTCGTGCAAACTGAGCTAGGGAAATCACCAAGGACTTCCGCTATAGGGATCTAGCAACCTTTTCTTATGCTTCTTACACTTCTTTAGGACTCATAGGTGTCAATACAATTTTCTTCCAGTCCTTTTGGAACATGTAGGTGTTTCTATACCCATCGTGTAGCACTCTCAAATCAAATAGCCATGATTGACTGAGTAATATGTAAGAAGCATACATGGAAGAACATCACACAAAACTTCGTCCCTATACCTATCACCAACGGTAATTGATACTCTAATTTGCTCGGCAACTTGTAGTCTTCCTTTCTCATTCAGCTAGTAGATCTTGTACATCTTGGGGTATGGAAGGGTTGGTAACTTCATAGCCTTAACTACCCCTTGTGTGATGACGTTGGTACAACTCCCTCCATCAATGATCATGATGCATAGCTTGCCATTCACTTAGCAATTGGTATGGAAGAGGTTCTCTCTTTACTCATTCTCGTTGGCTACAAAAGAATTGAGAAATCGTCAAACAACAAAGCAATACTCGACTCCGCCCTTAGGGGTATCTTGGCATCGGAGTCTTCTTAAAATTCTTCTAGCATATGATAGATTGATACTTCTTCCTCTCCTTCACTGATACTTTCTACTTCAAACTGGGATTTGTCTCCCTTTATGGTTATGACTCATCAGTTCGGACATTGACTAACCACGTGTCCATAGCCAAAGCATTTAAAACATTTGATTTCTTAGGTAGGTTTCCATCCTGAACTCTAACTTAGATCTCTTTGGATCTTAAGCTCCTCAGTTTTACTCTTACCTTACACTTCTTCTAGTCAACTTGGCATCTAACCTTAGCGTTCTACCTTAGAATTGTTCAATGCTCTATCATTCCCTAGTCGACTCAGTTGGCTACTCCTATTTGATAGTATTGTTTGGCTACTCAACATCCAACTATCCTGGTTTCGTTGTTTCCTTTCAACTCTCTAGGCCATATGGATGGTTTCATCTGGAGTTATGAGGTTCTGTAGTTCCATGATGTTACCAATCTTAGCCCATAGTCTTGAGATGAATTGTGCTATAGTTCATGTCCCAGGTTCGTCAACATCACATCGTATCATGAGCAACTAAAACTCCTAAACATAGTCATCTATGGGTCTGTTACCTTGCATCAAGTGTTGGAGTCATTGGAAAGTGTCTTGTTCATAGTGTTCGGGAATGAACCTACTCCTTAAAACTCTTTTTATCTAATTCCGTGTTCAAACTTTTCATCGGGCCCTCAAGCAAACATTCTGTAGTTTCTTCCACCACATTGCTGCATACCCAAAAAATTGTAACGAGACCACTCGAATGTACACTTTACACAATGGCTTCAATACATATAAGTATCTCAAACAGTAGATTGACTATCACTATATAGCTCTCAATTTCAACCTTAAGCTTTGATACTAAGTTATATAGTGTGCTTAGGAACTGAGTTATCACTAGGACTTACCATAACAAATCTGAACTAAATGGGTCCTCTGAAATATTAAAGAAAATGGATGGAAATGGTCTATGGAGGAACTGGAACAGTTAACGTGAAGCTACCTGGAAGATGTAAATCACAACGAACACAACACAACTTGACACCTTACTTAATATGATGTATAAGTTAATGTCAAGGTCCACCTACCACTAATCCCGAGCTACTCGGTAAGATTAGATAAGAGTGTATGAAGAAAATGAACTTGGAGAAGGGTGTCTCTTAAGAATAGAATATGCAATGTCTAATTATCAAGTTATCCAGCTATAGGGAAAAGGGACTATTTATAGTAAGTCTCTAGGGTAACATTACAAATAAAGAAATTATAAGAAAGTATATATGAAAAGGGAATTCCTAGTAGATACAAAAAGGGTAAAAAGGATAAAAGAAAAAAATGGAAAGTAGTATAATGTTAGATGAGGTAGACAGGTAGCAGTGCAACATTGTTTCCGTATAAAGATTCTCTAAGCATAGCAGGTGAGATGGATCAAGATGTTGCATCAATAAAGGGGCTGAGACAAGAAGGAGGTGACGAGAAAAATGGTATATGCCGAGAGAAAACCACTCAACCGGTAAGAAAGTCTTTCCTCACTTGGCAAGAACTTCTCTACAGCAGCTGGTCAGATTACTTGGCATAAGGTCCTGAGTAAGGGAGTGGTCGGTATCATTACAATCAAGAGTGTAGGTCAATGTATAGCAAGGGAGGAAGCTCAAGGAGTTTAGCTACCTTCCTTTAGAGTAAAGTTTCTTGTAATTAGCAGGTTGTCGAAAGAGGATTCTTCGAGTGAGGGATCAAAGTCTATGAAGTCATGCATGAGTAATGGGACCATTAATTGACAATTCATCACGAGCCAATATATACCCACAAAAAACTAAAGTAACATATGAACTAAGCGATAAAGCTAAATCTTATTTGATTCTAGTTTTGCTAAATACAAAACCAAATGCCAATCCTACCTTATCAATCCTAAACCCCTCTTAACAACAAATCAACCCTTAGATTGGACCAAACTACCATTCCATTTTCATTACCAAACACTTCTTTACTTAGTACTCTGATTATACATGACCAAAATACCCTAGAAATATCCTTATTAAAAGATTAGAGTAGGGAAGTTATAGTAAAGGGAGTAATAGAGGAGAAGTATATAGTGGAATTAGTTGATGCAAAAAGCTCAAAGCAGATGCAGCTAAATAGTATGGTTTCTTATGTTGAAGTTGCTGTCTCCAAGGTTTTAATACCTGCATTTAATAAACTTAATCTTAATAGGAGTTTTATTGATGAACGGGAGGGAGGTTAGAAGAAACAAAGAGTTGCTATGGAAGAAGAGTCTACTAAAATCAACACTGGTTCTCAAAGGAAAATAATGAGGAAAACCATGAATTAAAGGAAAGTGAAGTGTATAAGAAAACGCAGTATCATAGTTAGTACAAATAAGATGGTTTTGAAGAAACTCTTGAATTGTCTAATGTCCAAATTGTAATTACTAATATGAAGGGTAGTAGTGGCTAGCCCGATACAACCATAAGGGAGCTATGATTTTCCTATCTAAGAATTGTCAAAGATTTGAGTCATCCTTGACAATTGAACACCTTCATGACCTAACTTTAAAACATAATCCTAGTATTTTGTTTTTAATGGAAACAAAAAATGGTGAAAATAAATTCGAAAGAGTGCAGAATAAGCTAAGATATGTAAGTAGTTTTTATCTTCCTCCAAGAGGCTTGAGTCATAGGCTAGCTCTAGTGTACTTAGGAGTTGAGTTATTGCTAAGATTTACTATAGCAAATCTAAACTAATTCGGTCCTCTAAAATATCGAAGAAAGTGGAGGAAAATGGCCTATAGACAAATTGGAGTAGTTGACGTGAAGTTCCTTAGAGGATGTAACTCGCCAACAAACATAACACGACTTGATACCTTACTTGATATGACGTATAAGTTGATGTTAAGGTCTACCTGCTACTAATCTTAAACTACTTGGCAAGATTAGATAAGAGTGTATGAAAAAAAAAATGAACTTGGAGAAGGTTGTCTCTTAAGAACAGAATATGAAATGTCTGATTGTCCAGTTGTCCTTAACTTACAAGGGAAAGGGACTATTTATAGTAAGTCCTTAGGGCAACATTACAAATGAAGAAATTATAAGAAAGTATATACAAAAGGGGATTCCTAGTATATACGAAAAAAAGGAAAAAAGGACAAAAGACAAAAATGAAAAAGTAGTATAATGTCAGATGATGTGGATAGGTGGTTGTATAACATTGGTCCTGTACAAAGATTCTCTAAGTACAACAGGAAAGAGAGATCTAGATGTTCTGTCAATAAAGGGGGGGCTAAGATGAGAAGGTGGTGAAGGGAGAAATCGTAACTAGTTGAGAGAAAACCACTTAGCCTATAAGTGAGTCTCTCATCACTCTATAAGAACCTCTTGGCAATAGTTGGTCAGATTACTTAATATAGGGTCCTTTGGTAAGGGGATGGTTAGCATCATTACAATCAAGGTTATAGATCAACGTATAACAATGTAGAGAGCTCAAGGAGTTCAACCACCTTCCTTCAGTGTAAAGTTTCTCATCATTAGCAGGTTGTTGAGAGAGGATTCTTTAGGTGAGGGATTGGAGGCATTAGAGCCGTGTGTGAACAATGGGACCGATTGTCGGTAATTCATCAACCTCTTTGGTGGGATGTGAATTTACAAATAAGAGTTTTGGAGAGTTGTAGAAGGTACATACATTTTGAAATTTCACTAGTTATTGGATCATTGGTTGGATATGTTACTTGGTGTGATGTACCATGTAATTTTGAGGAAAAATTTAAACTGTGGAAGAACTAGTGGACATATCTAAGGTGGTAGGTCAGCCATGGCTTTATTTAGGTGATGCTAATGAAATTTCCAATGAGAAGAAAAAAAGTAAAGGAAGGCAACGAGATAAAAGGTAGATCTTAGCCTTCAGAAATATGATTTTAGATGTTGGTTTACAAGATTTAGGTTTTATTGGTTAATGCTTCACTTGGTTTGGAGTACGCAATGGTGGTGTATCCATTAAGGAAAGTTTGGACAGGGGATTGGCATAAACTAAATGGTTTTGCAAATTTCCAAAGACTCAAATTATTCATGAGCCTTCAATTAGCGTAGATCATGTAGTCTTAATAGTTAATATAGAATTTTCTAAACAAATTAGAAGAAAGAAGTTTAGATTCGAAAATTTCTAAAGGATAGATGAAGGTTGTGGAGGTCTAGTTAACAGAGTTTGGGGCAATTTTGGGAGAAATCTATAGTCTTTAGAAGACTTTCAACTAGGAACGAGAGACTGCAATAGAATGTTATTAACCTGGAGCAAGCGTCAATTCTCTAATAATAGGCTAAAAATTGAGCAGTTGAACGCTAAGTTGGCATCCTTGCAAGAAGCACTTATCAAAACAACATTGAAGAGGAAAAAATAATTCAACCACAGATTAATGAGCTTAGAAGTGGTGAAGACATTTATTAGCATTAACAATCAAGGGTTAATTAGCTCTTATATGGAGACAAAAACATAACTTTTTTCCACTAATCTACACTCAGTAAGAGACAATGAAATAAGATCTTCCATATTACGAGAATTGATGGTCATGGGGTAGATATGGTTGAGGAAATTGCGAAAGCTTTTGTGGATAATTCCCAAACTTTGTTTACAAATGGTGGAAATAGGGACTAGGGTGATACGTTGGAGTAGGTTGACCAGGTGGTGACTTTGGATATTAATGAGAGACTTTGTGCACCAATAAGAGTTGACGAGGTTAAGTTAATTGTGTTTCGGTTAGGTGCCCTAAAAGCACACAAGCCAAATGGTTTCCCGAGTACCCTTTATCAGTCTTATTAGGATATTATTGGTTTGTCATTAACTTTAGTAGTCCAATATTTCTTTCTCTCAATTAATTTTCCCATGTCTTTTAATGATACTAATCTTGTTCTTATTCCTAAGGTCCCTAATCCAATTGAAGTTCCTCAATTAAAATTTATTAGCTTGCATAACAACTCGTATAAAATTATCTTGAAAATTTTGGTTAATATGTTAAAACTTTGGCTAAATGACTTCATTTCTAAAAACCAAAGTGCCTTTATATTAGGATGTATGATTTAAGTTAATGTAGTGATTGCACAGGAGTTGTTTCATTTCTTAAAAAATAAAAAGAGAGGGAAAGATTCAAATTATGCTATCAAATGGATATGAGAAAAGATTACAATAGAGTTGAATGGGACTTTTTAGAAGATGTAATGCTTAAAATGGGCTTTTCAAGAACATGAGTTAAGTGGGTAATTAAGTGTATACATAGTGTTAACATTAATTTTGTGGTTAGCAAGTGTGAGGTAGGGAAAGTGCCACCTAATAGGAGTATTAGCAAGGTGATCCTTTGTTCCATATTCGTTTATCATGGTTGCAGATGTCCTATCTAAAGGGCTGGTTTATGAGTATAAGAGGCGTCAATTCAAGGGAATAAAAACCAAAGCTAGCTATCCTACTCTTAGCCACTGCTTTTTGTAGATGACTCATTATTTTTTGTACATATGAAAGAGGAAAGCATAGCTAGTTTGAAGAAGGTAATCAATTAGAATTGCTATGCCTCAGTCAGTTGCTAAATTTTGGGAAGTTTGCTATTGTGTTTAGTCAAAATACATCATATGCTAAGAGAAAGGAGGTAAGACGTTTATTGGGTATTCCTTGTTCTACTAATCTAGGGAAGTACTTAGGACTTCCAATTATGTGGAGAAGATCAAAACATGAAGCTCTAAATTTTGTGAAAGAGAAGGCGTTTGCAAAATTACAAGGTTAGAAGTACGATTATTGATAGATGCAAGTAAGGAAATCCTAATCGAGGTTGTAGCTTATGCAATCCCTACTTATTTAGATTAGGCTACTTAAAGGAATCTACTTCTCGACTGGATGAATTCAAATCTGTTACAAGAGGAAGTAGGAACTCTTGGGTATGGAGTAATATACTCAAGGGTAAATGAGTTTTATTTAGTATGGTTATATGGAAGGTGAACTCAGGTAGATAGGTAAGGTAGAGTGTAATTTGATATGCTTAAGAGCTGAGTTGATCACTAAGACTTACCATAAGGAGTAGTAACAACGAGTCCTTCAAAGTATTAAAGAAAGAAGGAGTAGAAAGTCGACAAGCATAGTAGCTTCCGTGAAGTTGCTCAAAAGATATGACTCACCAATGAACACAACATGACTTAGTGCTTCACTTGATATGACTCATAAGCTAATACTAAGGTTCACTCACTACTAATCTCGAGTTACTTGGCAAGATTATATAAGAGTGTAAGAGGAAATGTACTTAGAGAAGGGTATCTTGCAAGAGTAAGTATATTCAATATTTGTAAAGGTGTAAGATCCATTTCGACTACAATAAAAAGGACCTTTATAGTAAGTCCTTTAGGGAAACAATATAATAGTGGAAAATTATATAAAAGACAATGTAAGAAAGAGATTACTAGTATGTACGAAAAAAGGGTAAATATGATAAAGGGTGAAAAAGAATATAGTACAATTGTTAGAAAACTAAGAGACATGTGGTGGCCTATTACTAGGTATGTAGTCAGGGATCTTAGGGCATTGTATCTAGGTTAAAATGATGCTAGGGCTATAAGGGATGATCCATGCTTGAAGCTGCCAAGGTGATTAAATGATGCTATTATAACGACCCAACAGTATCGTTGTCGTGATAAGTCGCCGTGTACCGTATAAAGGTCTATTATCAATCCCCTTGCTGATCATAGGCCTTTCATACGACACACAAGGCTCCTTCCACTCTACGTTACACTAGGCCCATAGACAAGTAATATAGAGCAATTTAACTAAAATTACTTCTATTTTATAAATTAACTAATTGTGTGGGCTCGTAAGAACCACACCAAAACAATATTACAAACGAATGCAATTCATAACGGAACTGCATAAAATCTAAGTAATGCATAAATACATGAAAGTATCTAAATATTTATTACAAAATATCCTCTTCGCTATCTGATCGCTCCAACCCGTCTCTACTCGAGACTTACCACGGGCATGCCTCGGCTCGGATTGACGAAGAGATTCTCCTGCACCAACAGAAATCTATAGGGGAGTAAGCTTACGCTTAGTGAGATAAATACCCTCATCAGTACCACAAGGCAGAAATTTATTAGATGCACAATCATATGAATCCATGAACAAATAGTATGCCATACAACGCATGCAGTGACCTAGGAAATACATACGACTCAGAATTTCGCCCCCTGAAGTCGGGGTTTGGAGATAATTAACCGACCCAAACCAAAATCCGGGTTCTAGACCTTGGGTTTTATTTCATTTGCACTATCGTGCTCATACCAAAACAAAACTCTACATATATACATATATATATACTTCCTTTACCAAAATCAAATCGCATCCTTTAAAAATCCCAAGTCTAGCGGTGTAGTGGCCCCCGCAGTCCACAAACACATGCCCTAAGCAGAAGTCACAAGACTCGGCCCCTCGCCGACGGTTGGCGTCTCCTAGCGCCTAGTAAGCCCATCAGCTTAAGACAGAGACTCAATATATATGATGGCATAGCTAGTGCCCAATCCTGCAGGAAACTCGTATTCCTGTGAGTCCCTTCCCATCTTCTGCGTGAAGCGGCAGTTGGTGTTATCCGTATGCAATATGGGGAATGCATGATTCATTTTGAGTTCTTAATCATATAAGTGATTAACTTGATTTTCAGGGTGATCAACCAATTTCATTCCATACAATTCACAAGTATATATTCATACAAACAATTCCCAATTATTATATATAATTAACAAGTCATCACACTCATCCATAATTTCATACACATGCATCTCCCATATCCCACAAGCATCCAAATTTATAAATATAAGATTAGGTGCATCTACTTTACAAGCACAATCAAGTAAAGAGTCATCGGGAATTTACTCACTCTGCCATGTGGTTCAATCAAAGTAGTCCGGAGGCAAGTCGTCTCCAAAAACAGTGTCCCCTGGTCATTGAAATAATTTTTTATAAGGAATTGAAGCAAACTTAAGAAACTATGTAAATTTTTCTTAAGTTATATTCTTAGCTAGTTCTCGGAATTTTTCCGGTTTTTACCTAAAGTTCAATCGCGTATAACTTTTTCGTTTTAAATCCGATTTTTATGATCTTATAGTCAATCTTCATCATTTTCGAGTGTACTTTAACGTGGTAAGGTTATATTTTCGAAATAAGGTATGCAATTCTGTCCATGGGTCAGAACAGTAGCGTTCCTCATGTGTTGGAGTGTTTTTGGGCCTTGTTTGGTAAATGGGCTTTTGATAGCTTGAGGAATCCTTTGGGCTTGGTCTTTAGATTTTATCCTAAGCTTAAAATACTCCTTGAGATCAAATTTACAACTTTGATTTATATTCCTAAGGCTAACAACCACTTCTTGGGCCCTTTAGTGAGCTTAAGTTATCAAATGGGCTTGTTTTTAGTTCAAACTAAGGTTCATGACTTTGGTGGGCTTATGGGGCCTTAGGTAGATTTCTTATGAGCTTCAAAGCAACCTTTCTTGGTACCTTAAGGTGCTGATCAGATTTTTATTGAAGGCCCATCCTAGAGTTTTAGGCTTATTTTGGGAGTTTTAAGCTCGGTTTTGAGTTTTAGGCTTTATATGTCTACTATACTTGCTTTAGTTATTCTTTTCACTTTGTTCTTTTACTTTTATCATATTTTTAGGCCTTATTTTCCCATGTTCCAGATCTGTTCATGTTGGTCTTAAGAGGTCCTCACTTGGTTTTTCAACTCGTTTCATCATTTCCTTAAGTTTAGGGGTAGATTATGCAATTAACTACTTGTGTACAAATCTCAACTTAAGTTTCCTTCCATCAAATGATCCTTTAACTCATGTTCCACATAAAGAAATAAAAGATCTCTTACTTAATACAACTCCCATATCATGGCTCATGTCATACAAAGTTGGTTTCTTCATAAAACTTCATGTGATGGATTTTTCCTTAACTTAAATCTAGATTTGAGCATGTTTAACTAAATGGAAACAAAATCAACATTCAAATGGCCATGGAACCCTCACGTCCAGCATGTATATCCTCCATTAAAATTCTCATTTCAAGGTTTCCTTAGCTTAAAATCTTTCATTCAAAGCATTAAACAAATGTCCATACAAAACACCAACTTTACATGCTCATATTTCAACTTCATGTAATGGTTTTAGGGTTTGTTTCTTAAAACGAATTTTTGTGCTATAACAACTCAAACCTTACTCATATCTTCAAGAAATCCAAGTCTTCTAACATAAATATTAATCCACACATCACAAGAATCACTTACTTGTCCTTAACGCAAAGTTTGGTGGTTGTGCACTAAGGTTCCTCTTAAGCCTTTAACTTTGCTTCCTCCTTTTTGCTTACCTTTTGAAACCCGAATTCTTTGGTCTTTTGGAAAGGGGTCTATGAAAGATTCTAATGGTCTTAGATGATCTTAAATGATGAAAGAAAATGGCACATGAACAAAGAAAAAAAAATGCCGTGAGTTAAAGCTTCAAAATGGAAGAAAATGGATTTTGTGGGGTAAAGTTGTTTCCCCTTTTTATGTTTGTTTTAAAAGAGAGAAAGATGAAGTGAAAGTGAAATTAAAAGTGAGAGAAATGGGGAGGAGTGCAGCCGGTAGGAATGAAGAGAGAAGGAGTGTTTAAATGCCTTGAAAGTATTGTCTTAAAGCTTACAAAAAGTCAACAATTGCAACTCTTGATGATGTAAGCATTAAGGGATGAATAGTGATGTGTAAGAGGAAGTGATTGATGGGTGAATGACAAATGCATGGCCCCCCCCTTTCTCCTCTTTTTAGATCTGCCATGGGAAGTCTTTTAATGGCATGGAGTGGTCTTGTCACCTTTATTAAAGTTAAGCTCATGATTTCTTGCGAAAATTTGTCCATACGTAGTATAAGTGAAGAGGTGATAAGGAAATTGTCTTATCACTAGATTTTGATAAGTTATCAATTGATAAATGATTCCAACTCTCAATTGATAAGTTATCTAAGGTGATTGGTTGGTCTACTTAATTATGGTATAAGGCTTATGCATGAAGATAAGGGCATAGCCTTATAGAAAATTGTTTTAGGATTTTCATCTTACATTGTTTTGTGATTTATGATTTGATTTTTGTAGAATTGTGAAATTTTCTAAAGTTGAATAAAATTATTCAAACTAAATTATCGATTAATTATTTAGGGTTAAAATTCCTTAATGGTCTTAAGGTTTAGGGTTTTAAGTAGGTTTAGTGTTTTATCGACAATTGGCTTTTGAATTGTGAAAATTTAATTTGTTCCTAAATATAAACTTAAGTTTTTGGTTTAGTTGATCTTTAGGAACGTTCGAGAGGTACTCCTAATCAAGTCTTAGGCCTATTAAAAGTAGGGTTTACAGCTATAGTTCTGTACACTAAGAGAGTAGAGCTTGATGTGTAATGGCTTTAGCCTCGACATAGGCAATCGGTAAATTAGCTATAGTATATAGCAAGTTGGCATTGGTACTTGGTAGCTTTATGGGCTGGAAGAGAAGATCTCAATGTGTAATAGCCTCGGACTTGGCACTTGATTAGTTAACTTTGGGATTTGGCAAGTCGACGACTGGATAAGGGCCCAAGCAAAGTAGGGTGTATATAAGTTGGGACTTTAGAGAGTTTATCTACAGCTCTTCCATGTATAGGACCTCATCCTTAGCAGGCTAATGAGACAGAATCCTCTTGGTTAAAGATTAGAGGCCTCAGAGATGGTTACGAGTAAGGGGTCCGGAGGTTAGCAATCCATCAATTCCCCGAGGTTGTTGAAGATTTTCCCTCAATTCTTGGTCTTCTTCTTCCTCTCTTAGCATTAAGGGTAACAGGTTAGCAATATTAAAAGTGGGAGACTCCCCATATACATCGGGTAGTTCTAGCTCATAGGCAGTGTCATTGATGCATAGAAAGATCTTGAAAAGGCCATTCAACTTAGGTGATAGCTTGTTTATCCTCCTTCCTAGAAATCTTTCTTTGTTGAGATGAATCTAGATAAGGTCCCTTGGGTTGTAAATGAATCTCCTTCTACTTTAGCTTCCTTGCTCTTTCTATTGGGCCATTGTCTTGGCTAATTACTCAAGAACCTTCTTATGTAATATCTTAAACTCTCTATTTACTATAAGCCAATTTGACTTTCTCTTAGGAAGTCAAGTTGGTAATCATATGCAATCATAAGTTTAGGTTGAGTCCATAGATGACCTCAAAAGGTGTCCTTCTTATCAAGCTATGAGTAGAGTGATTATAAGTGAACTCAATGATGGGTGGGTATAGATCCCAATCATGTAGATTCTTCCAAACAATAGCTTGAAGGAGGTTACCTACTATTCTGTTCATAACTTTGGTTTGGCCATTTATCTATAGATAGCACGAAGTATCGAACATGAGCTTAGTGTCGAGCTTCTTCTATAAGGTTTACTAGAAGAAGCTTGTGAACTTTGAATCACTATTAGATATAATACTCATTGATACTCCATGCAACAGCACAATCTCCTAAAAAAGGTGGTTAGCAACAAATAAGGCATCATCAGTTTTGTGGCAAGGGATGAAGTGGCTCATTTTGCTGAACCAATCAACTACCTCCATCATAGAATCATGTTTGTATGGTGTTTTGGGTAGGCCGAGCATGAAATGTATTCTTAGATTAGTTTACGGCTGCTCAGGTATAGGTAAAGTTGTATGCTGTCCATACGGTTCCTTTATCCCCTTGGCTCGTTTGCATACCTCGTATCACTTAAGAATTTTGTACACATCCTTCATCATCATCCCAAGCCAATATAAGTGCTTTTTTAGTAACTTGGCTATTTTCTTCTCACCAAAATGGTCGGTTAAGGCTCCAGCATGGGCTTCTTGGGTAAGTAAGTCCTTAGTAGAACCATGAGGCATACAAACTTGTTTTTCCTTCATTAGAAATCCTTGGCTTAATTATAACCTATCTACTACTCTTCCAATGTCGCATTTGACCACTAAGGGCCCAAAATAAAGATAATGTTCATACTAATTAGGTAGGGTACCAAACCTAATTATTTTAGCTTATAATGTTATGAGAAGAACATGCTGACAAGAAAGGATATCAGCCACAATGTTAACACATCCCTTCTTGTACTTGATGACATAGCAAAAAGTTTCCAAGAACTTGACCCATTTAGCATGATGTCAAGAAATTTTATGTTGTTCTCTGAGATGCTTGAGAGATTCATGGTCTGTGTAGATAATGAACTCTCTTAGCAATAGGTAGTGTTGCCAATTCTAAAGTACATAGACAATGACATAGAACTCCTTGTTATATGTAAAGTAATTTAGTACAACACCTCTAAGCTTCTCACTACAATAAGCAACTGGTTGGCGTTCCTGCATGAGAACAACTGCAATGTCAACTCCAAATGGGTCACATTCTAGTTAAAAAAATTTCTCAAAGTCGGGTAAGATAAGTATTAAGGAAGAAGTTAACTTAGACTTAATTTCATCAAAACTATTCTGAGCTCTCTCGAACCATTTGAATTTAGAGTTCTTCTTAATCAACTCAACTAATGGCATAACTATGGAACTAAAGTTCTAAATGAATCTTCAATAAAACAAACCTAGACAATGAAAACTTCTTACTTTGGCAACACTAGTCAACGTTTGCCATTCATGAATAGCTTAGACTTTCTTGTCATTAACTCTGATACCTCCTTTAGAAACAACATAACCAAGGAATACTACCTTGCTCTGATAGAGCACACATTTCTTCAAGTTATGGAATAATTTCTCGACATAGAGGATATCAAATATTGATTTCAAGTGTACAACATGAGAAATGATGTCAGCACTATATACCAAAATATCATCAGAGTAAACAATAACACATTTACTAATTAAAGATCTCAAAACATGTTTCATGAGCTAGATAAAGGTGTTCGGCACATTTATGAGACCAAACGGCATCACTAACCACTCAAATAGACCATCTTTTATTTTGAACATAGTTTTCCATACATCTCTTGGTCTCATTCAGATCTTATGGTACCCACTCATTAGATTGATCTTTGAAAATACTCATGCACTATGTAACTCATTGAGCATATCATCTAATGATATGATCATATATGGGTACTTGACAGTGATTTTGTTAATTGCTCAGCTATCAATGCACATTCTCTAAGAGCCACCCTTCTTCAGCACTAGGATAACTGGTACAATGTAGGAGCTTATGCTTTCTCAAACATATCGACGCTTAATCAACTCATCAACTTACTTCTTCAACTTGGCTACCTACTCAGGATTAAGCCTATGGGTAAGTTAGTTAGGTAGAGTAGCTCTAGGTTGGAGCTCAATTGATGGGTTAGTAACTACTAGCCTAATCACTTACATACACCTCAGAGGCCTCCAGTCCCTTACTCGAAGGATTCTTTCTCATCAACCTACTGATGACAAAAAAAATAGTATGCTAAAGGAAGATGGTTGAATTCCCTAAGAGCTTTGAGTAGTGATACTATGCTTTGTTCATTATCCCGTACTAATGCCGACCTTCCTCTAGCTAAGAGCTCTGTGCTAAGTGACTAAACTTTTAATAGCCAAGAGTCTTCTATCGAGTAAATGCAGCTAGCTCCTAGTTGGGTACTTCTCTTCCGACCTCCTTCTAACTCTCATAGTATTCTTTCACTTCTCAGCTTCCTTATCATTGTAACACCTCTGTTCCACCTACCAGCAGTGCTTAGAGAATCCTTATATGGATCCAATGTCACACTACCACCTGTCCTCTTCGATTAACATTGTACTATTTTTCCTTTTTTGTCTTTTGTCCCTTTTACCAATTTCCGTATGTACAAGGAATCCCCTTTTGTATATGTCTTCTTGTAATTTCTTTATTTGTAATATTACCCTAGGAACTTATTATAAATAGTCCCTTCCCCTTGTAATAGAGAATCATCTGACTTTACACATAAGCATTAAATATACTGTTTTTGTAAGACAACCCTCTTTAAGTCCACTTTCATACATAATTATCTAATCTTACTGAGTAGCGAGTGACCTTGGCATTAACTTATGTGTCATATCAAGTGAAGTATCAAGCTGTGTTGTGTTCATTGGTATGTTACATCTTCTAAGTAGCTCCATGTTATCTACCTTACCTAGTTCATAAATCTACTCATTCTATTTTCTTCGATATCTCGAAAGACCCATTGGTCTGGATTTGTAATGGTAAGTCTTAGTGATAACTGAGCTATTAAGTACATCATCAATGCAATGCTCTATCCCTTTGATAGGGGGTAAACCTCTCAGCTAATTGGCAGGAAACAAGTTAGCATATTCTTAAAGTAATGTATACACCTTAGTAGGTAATGTTCTAACTGACTTCAATTATAGTAGTCTCCTAACCAATAAAAGTATACATCCTTCCTTTTTGACATCTCTGGAGAATTAGGCTCAAGAAATCACTAAGGATTTCCTCTATAGTGATTGGATAATCTTCTATTGTGACTCATGACCTTCTTCCCATCCTTTTGGAACATATAAGTGTTCCTATACCCATCATAAAGTACCTTCAAATCAAACAGCTAGGGTCAGCCAAGTAGAATGTGTGAAGCACACATGGGTAGGACGTCGTACAACACCTCATCTTTGTATTTGTCACTAGCAGTGATCAGTACTCTAACTTGCTCAGCAATACGTAGACCTCCATTTTCATTTAGCCAGTGAACCTTGTAGGGTTTAAGGTAAGGGTTGGTTGGCAACTTTAGAGCCATCACTACTCCTTGTGTTATGATATTGGTACAGCTCCCTCCGTCGATGATCAAAGCACATAGTTTGCCATTCACTCGGTAGTTTTTATGGAAGAGGTTCTCTTTCTATTCATTCTCATTAGCGGTAAAGGTATTAGAGATCTTTGCATAACCATAAAGTAGTATTTCATTTCAAGTCAAGACATGACATCTGAATTTTCTTGAAACTCTTATAGCAGTTGATAAACATCCACCTCTTCCTCCTCTCCTTCACTTACACTCTCCACTTCGAATTGGGGCTTATCTCCCTTAATAGTCATAAAGTGTCCATTAGGACATTAACTAGCTACCTATTCGAAACCAAGATACTTAAAACACTTTATCTCTCTGGTCTTCCTTCCTAAGCTCTAACCTTAATCCTTCTTTACATCAAGCTCTTCAACCTTATTCTTTCTTAGGCCATTATTAGGTTTGCCTGGCATATGACCTTGATGTTCCTCCTTAAAACTGTATTGAGCTCGATCGTATCCTAGTCAGTACTCAACTAATCTGATTTCACCTCTACCTTTCGACCCTTTATGCTACCGAAGGTCTCATCTAAACTTCCAAGCCTATGTACTTCTACTATATTACCAATTTCAGACCTTAGTCCAAAAATGAACTTTACTATAGTCTACGCTTTCAGCTCATCTACAGCAGTTAGAATTCTTAAACATACTTATGGATTGATCAACTACCTTATTTGAGTTTTTAGACCCATTAAAAAGTATTTTGTTCATAGTATTCTAAAATAAACCTACTTCTCAATATTCTCTTCATCTCGTTTCATGTTTGGATTTCATGTTGGGCTCTCTAGCATACATTCTACAATTTCTTCTACCACATTGCTACATACCTAAGAAATTCTAAAGCAGTCACTCAAATATGTATAAAGTCCTCATAATCATAGAAGTTAAGTATCTTTTTAATCTTTTTCTCCTAATCTAGATAGTCATTAGCATTACCAAAACCATTAAAACTCAGAATTTTCACTTTGAGATGCTTAACTCCTCTAAGGGCTTAAAGCCTACACTTTGTGAATCTGTCATACTACTTATCCCCATACTCCTTAACTTCATCCAACTCAAGTCTCCTCCTCCCAATCCTTACAAAATGTTAGGGTAGAACTAGGTTCACATTGATAGCTTTAGATGCTTGATGCTCATTCACCTATCTTCTCGGCCTATCTCTCACTTCTCAACCTTGCTCAACATCTCTCTCTTATGGCCTATCCTGTACTACCCTTTGTATAGAGATAGTTAGGTTTGCTATAATAACATCAAGGTCTTACAAATGCTTGTCAATAGTTTGTAGTATTTATTGAGTAACTCAACCACAACCATGAGCATCACTCTTGGCATTATTAATCTCTCATTGAACACTAGGATTCAATATTCTCAATACAAAACTTTCAGGGATTATACTACTTGGTAGAAGATTACACATAGCTTTGATAATACGATTTCATGCAGTGAGTTTAAGAACTTGCTTTGTTTTCCACTAGAAAAATAGAGTATAACAAAACACATACGTTAGCAAGAAATACTTTAACGCTAAGCTTTCGGTTGTAATCTTAAGCTCTAATACTAGGATTATATGATGTGTTTTGGAGCTGAGTTGATCACTAGGACTTATCATAGGGAATAGTAATAGTGGGTCCTTTGAAGTATCAAAGAGAAAAGGAATGGAAAGTTGACAAAACTAGTAGGTTTTGTGATGTTACTCAAAGGATATGACTTAGTAGCAAACACAACATGACTTAGTACTTCACATAGTATGACTCAAAAGCTAATACTAAGGTCCACTCAATACTAATCTTGAGTTACTTGACAAGACTAGATAATAGCGTAGGAAGAAATGTACTTGGAAAAGGGTATCTCCTAAGAACAAATGTATTCAATATTTGTAAAGGTATAAGATCCATTTCGGCTATAGTAGAAAGGACAATTTATAATAAGTCCTTTAGGGCATCAATACAATAATGGAAATTTACATAAAAGATAATGTGAGAAAAAGATTCTTAGTATGTACAGAAAAAGGTAAATAGGACAAAAGACAAAAAGATATAGTACAATTGTCAAAAAAGTAAGAGATAAGTGGTGGCCTATCACTTGGTACATAGTTAAGGATCTTAGGGATTTATATATAGGCTAAAATGATGATGAGGCTGTAGGGGTTGATTTGTACTTAAAGCTATTGAGGTAATTGAATGATGTTGCAGTTTTGTATACTGGGAGAGTAAAGCTCAATGCATAGTGACCTCGACCTTAGCATTTGACAGCTTTATAGGCTAGAAGAGAAGAACTTAGTATGTAGCAACCTCGAACTTAATAGGTTGTCTTTGGCACTAGGCAAGTTAGCAATTGAGCAAGGGTCAAAGTAAAGTAGATTATGTTTGAACTAGGACTTTAGAGAGTTTGCCTATAAATCTTCTACATATAGGAGTTCATCCTTGGTAAGCTGATGAGAGAGAATTCTCTTGGAGAGAGATTAGTGGCCTTGGAGATGAACGCGAGTAAGGGGTTCAAAAGTCAATAATCCATCATGATTGGTAGACTTCTTCAATTGAGGACACAAAAGTATCTAGAGGACAATATATTAATCCTTACATGAGGGTTGCCGACTCATCAATAGAAACAATAAAACATGGTATTTATTAAGCATAAAACAATTCTTAACTGCAGAATAATGAAAAGAAATAAAGGGTTTACCTTTGTGTACATTTAATAAAGATGATGATTTAACTTCGCTCTTCATATGAGATGGAGAATACTCTGTTAATAGGAGGAAATCTATGGAAAAAACTATGGTCTTTGAACATGATACCTAAAATAAAGCACTTTTTCTAGCATGCTTTAACGAACTCATCAACTTCCTTTGGTAATCTATGTTAGCATAAGATCTTGTCCACTCTTGAATGTCCTTTTTGTATGAGAGTGGAAACCACTGAACAGCTTCTTCTAGAGTGCCCATGGACTGAGTATGTATGCTTTAGTGCTCTAGAGTAGAGATTTGAGGAACGAGAGTTCAAATATGTGGCAGAATGGTAGGTACATGTTAGAGAAGGTAGGAATCCATCATGAGCAAAAAAGGTTGGAGTTTGAAAAAAAGTCATTGAGATTTGTTGGTTCTTGTTAAAGGAATGATGCAAAGCATCATATGGACATAGAAATCCTAACTTGCTAAGCATTGTTCATAAAGAGAAGAGTTAGTTTGTTAAGAGGAAATCATGGTATGGCTGAAAGTTCAGATTCTTAAATAATGAGTTGGCTGGTGTTTAGATGAGAGAGGGCGAGGAAGAATTGTCTACTGGACAAGATGGAGATGAAGCTGCTATTCAAGGGAAAGGTATGGAGGCAGAAGATAGGGTTACGCATAGGGCAAATGTTGCACATTTTAGGCAAGTAGGGAAGAATCACGAAGAAAGGAACTTATCTCAAGAGGCTACATGTCAAAATCAAGAGAGAGGAGCTTCTACAAATCAAGCTTATCTTATGAAAAGATACAGTATGGTGTCAACTCATGGTAAATATTTTCTGAACTGCTTATACGGTCCAGTTGGTGGAGATAAATTGATCAAGTTGCATGTAGATGGATCATGGGTTAGGTTGTTGGATTGGGCTAGTGTTGTAGTAGTTGTTAAAGACAGCACTGGAAGATTGATTGTAAGAAGATTAGATTTAGTGTTATCCCCAAGTCTGGAAGTAGTTGAAGCCTAAGCTTTCATTTTAGCAATTGAACTCGCTGCGTCTATGGGTTGGAAGAATATTATTTTTGTCACTGGTTGCCTACTTTTTTTCTAGGCCTTATCATCTTACAACACTAAGGCTCACTGGATGATGGAACATTATATTAGTAGAATTTTTTTTTACTTTTGGAGTCATTGAAAGATATGTGTTTTGATTTGTATGGTGGAAAATTAGGTAGCATCCAATTTTAGGAGGAGAATGTGCTCCTTTGACTGGTGGTTGAACACCCATTCTCACTCTAGGAGCTACTCACATTTGAGTCTTTTGATGTATTTTCTTTAGATGTTTTTACACTATCTCATGCATGTAATTTTAGCTAATTAATATAATTAGACTTTGATGGAAAAAAAAAACTCTAATTATGCAAATTTAAAACAAGAAATTAATGTCACACGTAGTGATATGACTACACTAAAATAAAAAATAAGGCAATAAACAAACAAATGAAACTACACCTAATCCTAAATAACTAAAAAACCTACAATAAAAGTAAACTAAGTTAGTACAACTATTGAGAATAATTTTCATGCAAAAAATAATATAAAATAATAAATACCACCTAAACTAAAATAAAAAAAAAGAATTAAAATGAAAAAAAAAAAGAGACCCATCTATCCAAATGGTAGAAATACGAGTCAAGCTAGGGGATCACTTATCTACGCCAGTTGGGTCAAGAGTAGGTTAGATTGGGCTCCAGTGAGTTGGGTCAAGTCTTATAAGAAAGGAGATGCTGCAATCTTCTGAACTTCACTCTAAGCAATTTAGACACCAAATTGAAGTGGAAATCTATTTTTCGTGAGAAAGAGATTGACAAAAGTAGGTTTAAACACCGCGCCTTATAGTTTTATGGTGGTTTTAGTGGTGTTTAAGTAGTAGTGGTCATTAGTTTGGTTGGTATGCATGACTGGGTTGTGAGTATGGGACTACTACAGTGTTTGGGAGTCACAAAGGAGAAGGTTAGGTTGGGATCTATTGTTATTTGTGGGGCATGGTAGAGGATGAGTATGGTTCATGGTGGTTTTAGGTTTTGGTGTGAGAAGGGTGGTAGTTAGAGTGAGTGAATGTTGGTTGTACTTCATGTAGATGTGGGTGTGTATGGAAGGGTCATCGAGTTAAGGTTCTCATTAGGATGTAATCGAATGGGTTTGCTATAGTAGATTGTGTGGACTACTATTGTAAGGTCATGAATGGGGATGAGGTTGATTTGTTGAATCCATATGTTGTAGTATTTAGTGCTCTTCTTATTTTTATAATATCAAAAATGAATCTTTTCTTCTTCTTTTTTTAGTTTTGGCTTAAGTTAAATCATCTATGAATGAGATTTAAAACCCACTCAATTTTATTAAAATTTTGCTGTTATCATCCTAAATCTTTGTAAAATTTAGAGTTTTCATAAATGATTTTGTAAAGATTCTTCCAAATCCAAAAAGACAAGATGAAGATTTGACAAGATATGATATGCATTAAATCTTTAGAAGCTTGCTACATTTTTCACAAATTCTAGAGAAGGAAAAAAAATTGGTCATGTGATGTAATTGTCAAGCCTAAATTTTGGGTTTCTTGTTATTTAATTTGATTTTCCACTTTCTGATTAATATTAAACCCTAACCCATTTAGTATTAATCATCAACTACAAAATTGGGAAATTTCGGTTCTTTTAAAAAAAAACTTTTAAAGTCACTACTCAACCAAAGTCGGGAAAAAAAAAAGAAATCGTAATCAATTGGATAGATTGATTATGATTTAGTTACCGGTCTTTAATTTCAATTTGAATAAAAAATAAGAGAGTTATGAATTCGAGGGCTAATCTATTAAACTTTAATAGGTACCACTATCTATTTTCTAAAATTAGGTTTACTATTCTAAATTATCCTTTTATTATATTTTTAAGAAAAAATAAAAATGAAAAGAAAATATATAAAAAAAAAACTTAACTTTTTACAGATTTTAACATTGCTTTGAAGGTGCCTACTTACCTACTAATTAGGATTAAACGATCGTAGTTCTTTCCTAAAAACTTTAATGTGTTAATTGATTTTTATTTTGAAAATCGACCAAATTTACATGTTTATTTGATTTAGCTTATTAAAAGATATCTAAAGAAGTCCTAATTCTTGAGTGTTTTTATTTAAAAAAATTCTCTAACAGTCCTAAAATTTTTACTAGGGTTTTTTGTTATTAATTTTTATTTAAAAAAATTTTGTATGAAGAATTCTAAAATGATACTCAAAACTCCTAAGATAATATATACATATATATATATATATCTATACTATCAATATTGGTCAACTGTCTACCTAAATAAAACATACTATACTTAATATTTACTAAGAAACTAACACCAAAAGAATTTACTAACCTAAGATACATAATTACTTATAAATAACGAAGGATTTAATATAATATAATTAAAAAAAATTTGGACCGAACCGAACCTGAACTTCAGCTATTCAGCAGGACGGTGAAGGAGCAACTACATACGTAGATGATGATGGGATGACAAGCTTATACCTGCCAATAGTTACTGAGGCAGGTTGACCTGTGATATCATTCTCTTTTATATCAGCTAAAACTTTATGAGCATCTTCATCCTCAAAAGAAAAATATATAGGATATTGAACTTGTTTTTGGTGAAGATAGTGAACGTGCAGAATTGATTTGCGTGTAGTGAGAACAGTGGTTATGCATTTTGAATTGCTGCGGTCTGGTTATGGTTTGTGTGATGTGATGAAGACAATAGCTACGTAGTAGTGTATTGGATAGTAACATGCTCATATGTTATGTTCGTGCTTGGATAAAGACAATGGGCAAGAGAAAGAATGTACCGTAGATTGTGTTCCACGTTGGCAATGTGTGTTGTGCTAAGTGACATGAAGGGGACGAGTGTTACTATTCAGGGGACTGCTGTTAAGGCATTTATATCTTATGATAGTGTAGGTCGAAGGAGTGAAGTGCCACGACAGGAATGTGTGGACTATATAAAGTATGGTGGAGTTACGGTGGAGTGTCCCTGGGTTGTCCCGTTGGAGAGAGGATGGAGACAATCGTGAGTGCGACTTGTTGCTTGTGTACTGGATGAAGGATAGGCGTTAGAGTGCTGCAATAGTTCAGGCTTTTTACAGTGGGGGTCACATAGGGAATCGTATGGTGTGTGCAATTGAAGGGGAGGACATGATAGTGTTGTATACAAGTGCTTTAGGCTGTTCGATCAGATTGTGTTCAAAGGTGTGTGTACTATGTCAAGATGAGTAGGACGTAAAGAGTCGATGTGGACTTTGGTGTGTTTCAATCGAAGGGGGTATTTTTGTTTAACCGATTTGTTAGTTGTGGGTTACTGCATGGATGGTTGGATTTAATGAAAAGATGATGGCATGCAGTGATTGATTTTGTTTGTGTAAACTTGGGTTTCTGTTTTTTTTTTTTTTTTTTTTTAATTTCTTCCCTCATGCCACACAATCTATAGTTATAAAGTCCATAAAACATCCCCTTGGATCATATCAAATTGAATCTCTTATATTGATCTCGACCTAATTTGATAAAAAATAAATTAGATTCAAATTATTTATATTGATTTAAACCTGATTTGATAAAAATTAAATTAAATTCGAATCTCTTATATCTTTATCACATTATATTCAAAAGATTTGATACGATTTAAATTAGATTTCAATCCCGTACGCTCAACTGATTTTCGTAAAATAAAATATTGATCTCAACCTAATTTGATAAAAATCAAATTAGATTCAAATCATTTATATTGACTTAAACTCAATTTGATAAAAATCAAATTAGATTCGAATCTCTTATATCTTTAACATATTAGATTCAAAAGATTTGATACGATTTACAATTGTATTTGAATCCTGTACGTTTAACCGATTTTTGTAAAATGAAAGAAAGGAAAAAACAAAAAGTATATAGTGCCTAGTGAGATTCAAACTCGTAACCTTAAGCTAACCAAATGCCAATGTGCCGATGTGTAAATGCTCCAATGTTTATCCGTTAAGCCGCTGGCTTATGTCCTGACACTTAGTACAATTAAATTATACGTAAACCAAACAACTTCTTAAAATAAGCTATTTGAATCAAACTAAAGCTAAAATTGTTGACCCCAAAACAATTTATTTCCTAAAAATCTATTTTCCTAAAATATTTATAATTTTTTTGTATCTTTATCATTTTTCAATTTTTTATTTTTTATTTTGGAATTAGGACCCTAAAAAAAACTTAAAACTATGGGGGTAGAAATTAGGTATCTACAATAACACCTAGTAAGGGGGCTTGATAATTTTGTTTAAAATTTTCATATCACATATGTACCCATGATATAAAAATCGCATTACAAGTTAAAGGTTGCAAGACTTTAACTAGTGAGTTTCTAAGAGTGCTTATTCATTCTACATATGTTTACTTATTTATACAACTAAGGTAACCCAACAATTCATAGTCTACTAAGATAGAAAAGAGTTGGAATCATATACCATAAGATGTGTCAATTAAACTTTAATGACATCACAAGGTACTAAATATTATAAAGACCTAGCTTAACTAATATAATCTACTCAATTAATCTTATATGTCTAATCTAGCTACTTAAAGGAACACTCTTCACTCTAATCTTAGCCTATTCCCAGCTTTTTGTTGCTTGTAAAAAGAAACGGTTGGGGGGTGAACATTCCCTTGCCATTACTATTCTAGCAAGTGATTAAGCATTATTAATAAACATGCAGTTTAGCTATATCTAAAATGAATGTGTAAGCGATGAATGCAAGCATCACATCCATGAAGTTCTAGAACCATGGAAGGTATAGATTTATATTTTCTATATGTTGATTATTTCCATACTTAATCGCATGAGTCACCTTACCTTACTTATATGAGGCTATTTGTGAGTACTGTCTTAATAGACGAAACTCGTATATTACCCTAGTTGAGAATACCATAATAATCAATTAGGTAGATCTTATCTAGGGCTATTCACTATCAACAGTTAATATAATGCCCCATGGGCTCACTATTAACAAATCCATATAGTGCGCTACAGGCTAAACTATACGAGTTCCAACTTGGGTTGCTTACTATCAATCAACTGAAGATAGTTTACTAGATTTTCCTTAAAAGTAAAATGTCACAACGATTACTATGAGTACTCACTAAGTTGATAAATCCTTCTTTGAATCATGAGACATTTCAAAAATGTATTTTTGCAAATTTTTTAGAAAACTTAGCAAAGCTATAAATATCCCAATTCACAACTCATAGATTACAAATATGCGACAAGTATATTTGGTCATTTTAGCCAAATATTTAAACTTATCAATTTAATAAGGAAATCACACAAATGTTGGCATACAAAACAAGCAATCACTCAAATAGATAATCAAGGGCAAGCAACAAAACATCAAGCAATTATTAAATACAAGCAAGTAGTAATATATCGAAACTCCCGCACTTAGCTTGCTCACCTGCTTATCTTGCCCTTTAAGGCTCTTGAATAAGAAATTAAGTCACCTAAAACATAATAATAATGTATATGTACGTAATTAGAAGAGAGGTTTCTTTAAGAACCTAAAAGTCTACCTAATTACTTAAGCCCATACTAAATCCCAATGTACGGTTAAAACTTGTTTCGCTATAACATCTTTAATTTAAGTCCACTTTTCACTTTCTTATAGTCTATTTTTATTGCTTTTGAGTTTTCTTTCATTTGGTGAAGTCCTTTTTTGGTGCTTAAGCTTGTAAGAATTCAGTTTGGGTTAAACAAATTCATTGGTCAATAGTGTTAGTTTGATTACTTTAAGGATTGGGTCTAGTTTTGGGCTTTAGGCTTAAATTTAGGTATTAAGCCTTGCACTTGACCTTTTAGGGCTTTTATTTAAGCATTTTAAGTTTAAATTTGTGTCCAAATTCAATATCTTTCAATTTGGACTTTAATGGTACTCTTGCAGGCCTAAATGAGCACTTTTTACTAGTTTATGGCCTTAACTTAATAAGGGGCCTATAGGAGATATCTTGAATGAGCCTTAGGACTTAATGGTCATTTCATATTTTATTTTATAAGTCTTTTAATTTTGAGATCAGATCTGGTCACTAAATTATTGGGCTTTATTATTGGTCCTTTTAAGGATTTTTGGGTTTATCTTGCATTTTAAGGCTTTAAGCCTAACTCCACTTATTAATTCAAAATGTAGTTGCCTTTCGAAATAAATAGGCTATTGCCTTGCAAGACAATTGGAAATGCTTGAAATCTGTTATTGTCAAATTATAGTTCATTATCCATGATTATCATAAATGGGACTCTAAACCTTGATATTATGAAGTTGAAAACAAATGCCTCAACTTTCTGTTTAGTGATCCTTGCCAATGCTTCGACCTTTACCTATTTTGTGAAATAATCCATAGCAATAATGATGAATTGTTACTGGGTTGTAGACTTTGGAAATGGTCCAAGCATGTCTAATCCCCATTAGGTAAAGGGCCAAGGACTTGATAACCAGCGTAATTTAGTAGAAGGCACATAACTTGGCACCTTATGCTTCTGGCACTGTGAACAATGGCGAATAGTTATTCTTACATCTTCTTTCATAGTCATCCAATAATAGCCAAGTCATAACGTACAAATGTACAATGTTTTTCCTTTCACGTAGTTATTACATACACTACCGTATAGTTCAGATAACACCCATTGTGAATCTTTCAAAGGAAGGCATCGAAGATAAGGTTGGGATATACCGTGCTTGTATAGCTGATCATCTATCGATGTATATGGCTTGATAAACCAATCTTCAAGTCTCTTTCTTATCATCAAGGAAGGCACTATCTCTTAAGTAATCTACAAAGGGATTCATCTAAGACTTCTCTCTTAGGCAAGGAGCTAATTTGCAGCTTTATGAGACAATGGATAAACTTTTGTGTAGGAGAAACTCGACAAAGATTTTGTCGCTTAAGTTAGGAAATGCCATACTAGCTAGCTTAGACAACTTATCTGCAACAACATTCTTACTCTTTCGTACTTTGTGTATAGAAAATGATTGAAATTCTTCCACAAGCATTCAAAATATTGATAAGTACTTGCTCATTTCTTCTTCCTTTGCCACATAACTTCCTATGACTTGATTCACCACTAGTTGTGAATCGGAGAAAACTTTGAGTTTCTTAGAACCAATTTCTTTCACTAGTTTAAGTCCGACTATCAAGGCCTAATATTTTGCTTCATTATTGCTAGCTGGAAAGCTGAATTTCAAGCTATAATTAACATTAAAATTGTGCCGTCCTTACAGAATAAGTCCTGTACCACTTCCCCTCTTTAGTAGAAAAACCATCTACATAAAGATACCATATGGGTTTCTTAGCAATCTCCATGCTATCTTTTTCACTTATGAACTTAACTAGAAAATTTGGCAACACTTGAGCTTTTAATATCGTTTAAAGTTGGTATTGTATACTATAGGCATTTAGTTCTAAGGCATATTTCATCATCCTTCTAAAAGAGTCTGGCTGTTGCCATGCCTATCGTAAAAGCTGATTAGTGAGGACTACAATTTAGTGAGCATCAAAATATGGTTTCAACTTCCTCCCCAAGAGTACTACTGCTAATACAAACTTCTTAATTTTCGTGTATCAATGCTCCAATCCTTACATGACATAACTTACGTAATAAACTGGTCAATGCTCCTTACCATCAATTTAGACCAATACAGAAGATAACATTCAACAGCTGATTGATAAATATAGGTACAAATTCTCTCTTGGGATAGGTATCGAGAATATTGAGGCTGACGTAAGAAATTCTTTAAGTTCACTGAGTACCCTCTCGCAATTATACATCCATTTGAAGCCTCTTGGGCTCTTTAAAATTTTAAAGAATTCCACTCACCTATTTGCACTTCTCGATACAAACCAGTTAAGAGCGGCGATTCGCCTAGTGAGTTCCTACACCTCCTTAACAATGCAAGGAGATTCCATATTTATTAACGCATAAATCTTTTTCAGGTTGGCTTCAATATTGTACCGAGTGATTATATACCTTAAAAACTTTCCTGAAATAACACCAAAGATGCACTTTTACGAATTGAGCTTCATGTTACATCTCCTCAAATTATCAAATGTCTCCTAAAGATTAGCAAGATGACAATCCTTTGTCATGCTCTTCACAATCATGCCGTCGACATATACTTCAACTTTTTGATGGATCTAGGGTTTGAACATCATAGTAATAAGCCTTTTGGCAAGTTACACCAGCATTTTTTAGCCTAAAGGACATCACTGTATAACAATATGTTCTGAAATTAGTGATGAATGATGTGTGAACTTTCTCTTCCTTGTCCATTTTGATTTGGTTATAATCAGAAAAAGCATCCATAAAAGAAAGCAATACATGACTGGCAATGGAATCGACCATCTAATCAATTTTCAAGAATAGAAAGCAATATTTGGGATAGGTCTTGTTAAGATCCATGAAATCTATGCATATGCTCCATTTATCATTAGACTTCTTAACTAACATACAGTTGGCTAGCAAAGTCAGGTATGGTTCTTCGTAAATGAATCTCGCCTTCAAAAGTTTCTAAACTTCTTCTTCAATGGCTACTTGTCTCTTGGGGGCAAAATGCCTTTTCTTTTATTGGATCACTTTTGTACTCAAATCAATCTGGAGCTTATCCACCATTACGTCTCTAAGGATATTCGGCATGTTGAAAGGGGACTAAGCAAATACATCGGCATTTTCTAACAGAATGTCTTATCTTAGTCTTTTTTTCTAGGGTCACTTCCTAATGAAATTTCCTCTCTTTCATTTTCGATATTATCTATACCGACTGACTTTCCTTCTAGACATGTTTCCACATGAAAAATTTCTTTACACCTTAAAGACCTTACTAGCTGTTGATCTCCTTTACAAACACTAACTCCCATGGGAGAGGGGAATTTGGCTTTGAAATGAGTAGTAGAAGGGATGATGCTGAATAAATGTTGACATAGCCATCCCATGATTATATTCTAAGGGGACCAACATCCAACAATAAGGAAGTCCACGTTATCTTCGACAACATGCTTATTATGTCCAATCTGGTTTGGTAAAGAGATTACTTTAACTACCCAAATAGGTTAATTATTGAAGGCATATAAATCATAGTTGTAAGATCTTAGTTGTGCTTTGATCCTTGGTCTCATCTGATCAAAAGTGTGTTGAAAAATAATTTTTTCCAAACTTCTAGTGTCAAAGAGAATTCTCTTGATCTTGAAGTTGGCAATTTTCGCACTAACCACAAGTGCATCTTCATGTAGCCTTTGGATGCCTTCAAAATATTCCTCTATGAAAGAAATAGTATTATTGATTTTAACCTTCTTGCTCTAGATATTGTAAACATAATTTGTGGTGTTAGTCAGACTTAAGGAGCTTAACCAACCTATAGTATAAGGTCCATTAACAATAGTGTTGATTATCTCATTAGGTACTCTATTGGTATTCTCATCTCTTGCATCTTTCCTAGCAATAGCTGGTCAAGTAACATTCTCCCAGTCTTTGCGTCTCCTATGAGATGGTCATTCAACATTCTCAGCATCATGTACCAGAAACTTATGCAATTGCCCTTGTTGAATTGCATCCTCAATCGCGTTCATGAGTTAGATGCTTTCATTTGTGCTATGGCCTTTGTTGCGATGGAAATCACAGTATTTGTTGGAATTTCGCCTTGAGGGGTTTCCTCTCATCCTCTCTAACCATTGCAATATGCTTCTCTATCTATGTACCTCCATTAATATGTTCAAAATTAGACAATTGACTGGCGTGTAGGATAAATATGTTGGAATTCAGGGTCTTTTTATCTCAGCATTAGGACTTTGATCATCATTCATCTTACGTCTATCTTTTGCACTTCTCCTCTTGTCATTTTTCCTATCTCCTCTATTTTGATAGGCCTCTCGCTAAGCCTTTATGTTGTCCTCTTGTCAGATGTATGATATGGCTTTGGCCTTAAACTTGGCAAAGGTTTTCAACTTATTTTTGGTGAGATACTTAAAAAAAGTCTCCATGGGGTTTAACACCATCAAGGATGGCATTAAAGCCTATACTCATCTCTAGTTTCGAAGTATGGACCATCTCAGCCACAAATTTGGCTAGGAAATCCCTAATAAATTCACTTGATCTCTACTTTATTTTTTTAAGGATTGAAGAATCCTTAAGAGGAAGCTTCCTTGCAAGGAAGTGTTAGAGGAACACTTTTGCCAAATCTTCGAAACATAAAATTATGTTTGGCTTCAAGTATTTAAACCATGTACTTGCCACATTCCTTAATGTTGAGGGAAAGCTTATTAGGCCATGATATGACTCAAACCTTATAGCTTAGCCAAAGTGCAGTAGTACTCTAAATGATCTTCAAGATCTTTTATCCCATCATAAGTTTCAAATTGTCGCAACTTGATGTGCCATAATATAACCTCCTCCAAAATCATGGGAACGAAAGGGCTCTTCTTAATTTAGAACTTTTTACTTGTTGCATGAGGGGTGCTAACATGCGAGGGTCCAGCATGGTGTACCTGCTACAGTCACTTACCCTTGTTAACTTTCTTTAGTGTACGAGCTGAAAGTTCCATTGTAACTTTAGCTTGCTTTTTCAGCAATTTGAGTGAATAGATTGAGTCTTCACTAATCTCAGCGCTATGATTTTCGTGCTCTTTATTTTCATTAGGGTAGACAATATTATGAAGGAGATTAAGAATCTCATCATGTTTTTTGGTCAATTCTTGGTTTTTTTTTAGCCAAATCGAGGCAAAGTTACTCCAACTTAACCAACCGTTCATTAGTGTGCCTACTTCGCCCTTCAAGGTGGTGGGATGAAGTACCAACACCTGCACTTTTAGCTAATCTTCTTCAAGTCATGTGGATGGGTAAAAGAAAATAGATGGTGCCAAATGTTGTTAAGTGATTTTGGGTTAGAACTTTTGTCTTATAAAGAAAGAAGAAAGAAGAAACCTTTTGGTACTAAGGCCAATCCGGTGCGGCCACTCTAATGCCTAAGTTAGTAAGTGAATGTTATAAAAACTGAGTAAGTAGTGGAGAGTTACCAAATCCCTCTTATAATGTTTCTCCTTCCTATTTATAGGTAAATGTTGTGTTTGAAACTACAGTTAATGAAGTGATTATCGAGATACGTGGAGGCCTTTTGATCAGGTATATTCCTAAAATGTAGGAATAATGGGAAGTTATGTAATATAACCATCGCAAGTGATAACTATTCAGATTCTGATCTATGTTACTTAGCATTAGTTGAGAATGGGGTTATTAGCCATGTTAGCAACCGAGTGGTCAAGTGAATGAAATTCGACTATTAACAATATTAACTTAACGTCTTTCATCTTATATTCTCTCAAGATTTATAGAATTATAAGAGAAGAATCTCCATATACTTCAAGCCTCTGTATTCCCCTGTCTAAAGCCATCTTGAGCCCTAAGATACAAGCTTTACATCTTGCTATGTTATTTTGTGTACGGGAATGCTAACATAATAACTATAGGGAAATGATTAGCCTTAAATGATACCAATACTACCCTTATTCCACAACCAAACACATTGGTTGCTCCATCAAAATACATTTTCCACTTTAGCTTTTCACCACCCAATTCACCTGCCACCATCACATCTTCATCAAGAAACTAGGCTTTAGAACCATCATCACCATTTTCAAGAAGATGTTCTACCAACTCATCTTCTATAACCTGCCCCTTGACAAAACTTTGGCTTACATACTTTATGTTGAATTTAGATGGCAGCATTTGTCACTTAGATATTCTCATGATCAAAGATGGCTTCTCTACTAAATAACTTAAAGGGTCATGCTTTGTTAACAACTCTACTAAGTAACAAAGGGTGTACTGCTTAAGTCTATGCATTACCCATACTAAGGTGCAATACGTTTTATTCCACTTCTATGTATTTCTGCTTGCCATTTGTGAACTTCTTACTTAGATAGTATATAAGATGTTCCTTTCTACCCATCTCGTCTCTCTACCCCAGCATACATCCCATCAATTCATGAAGAATCATTAAGTAAAGTATTAATGGTCGTCTCGGTGTAGGAGTGACTACTACCAATGAATTCATGAGATACTCTTTGATTTTGATAAATGCTTGCTCATACTCTGCATCCCATTCTATTGCTACATTCTTCCTCAAGAGCTTAAATAATTGCTTACACTTATCATGGGCTATGATATGAACCGAGTAATATAGTTGAATCTTCTCAACAGTTCTCTTACTTCCTTTAGGGTCTTTGGTGCAGGCTTGTCTATGATTGCCTTCACTTTGTCCTAGTTTACTTCAATCCCTTTTATACTAACAATAAAACCTAGTAACTTTCCTGAGGTTACCTAAAAGGTACATTTGTCTAAATTTAACTTCAATTGAAACTTTCTGAACCTTTCAAGTAACTTCTATAGAACATCTACATGATTCTTGTCTTTTTTGGATTTGGCGATCATATATTCCACATATACTTCTATTTCTCAATGCATCATATCATGAAACAACACAACCATAGTGTGTTGATAAGTTGCCTTAGCATTCTTTAACCCAAAAGGCATTACTCTATAGTAGAGCAGTCCCTAAGTGGTAATGAAAGCAGTCTTGGTTTTATCTTCCTACACTAGTTTAATTTGGTTATATCTAAAGAAATCATCCATAAATAAGAAGAGATGATTTTCGGTTGTATTATCTACTAAAACATCGACGTGTACAAAAGAGAAACTGTCTTTAGGTATGGGCTGATTGAAATCACGAAAGTTTACAAATACCCTATCTTTCCCATTTTTCTTAAGTAATGACACCATATTGGCTACCCACTCAAGGTAATTGACACTACTATGAACCCAACCACTAATAGTTTGAATGGTGGTTCTCCTACAGTACCAACCATTAGATCTTTAGCTTCATACCTCTTCCTAAGTTCCCTCTAAGTACACTTCTCTATGGCTTCAGGACCAACATAGTCATAATATCAGCCTTCTTTACCTTTCCATCCTTTAGCAATTGTAAGATTGCCGGCTTAGTTCTAGTTCTGTCTCTAAGATTCATGTTTTGTAAATGGCTAACCTACCTCAAATTCCATGCTATGTCTTTAATAGTGACAAGGAGATTGTCTAGATCAATTTCCAATTCAAGTGCCTTAACTATGATTATATTGATTGTGTATGAGCAATTCGATAGAGAATTGTTGCCCACATTTGGCCCAAGGGTCTAAATAAAGTCCAACTGCACCAATTTGTCATCAATAAGGTCTTGGATCTTGTGCTTATGTTTCCAATACTAGACTATGGAGTAGCCCACCTACCCTAAATGATACTTACAATGGAGCTTTAGGTTCTAGTCCTTCGGCTTCTAACTCTCCTTCATTATTTAGAATGTCAAGAGCTTCTTCTCCCTCAATTGTGCAAGGACTTAGCTTAATGTTATGGGTATCTTAGTGAGTTACCTTCTTAGTGGAAGATCACCTAGGTTTAGATTAGGTGTAGGATTTTAGCCTTCCAATATAGTTACTAAGGATGCAAGCTTCGTGAAGTTGTTGGTATTGACAATGCTTACAGTGGCTTTCCTAGCTTTGTTAGTAAACTTTGTAAGAGGCATCTTTTTCTCAATTGCTTCGGGATTAAGGAGCCTCCTTATAATGATGGCTTCCTCAATTCGGCACCATGCAACTACAATCTTTACAAAGTTGGAGGTCATGTGACCTACCACATGCTGATAGTATGGGTTGTTGAGATTGTTCACAAAACCAAAAGTCAAACCCTTTTATGCCAATGGAGGGGTTACCCTAGCTACCATGCCCCTCTACCTCTAAGCATAATCCTTAAATCTCTTATTGGCTTTCTTATGAACGTTGGTCAAATCCCACATGGATGGAGCAACTTTAATATTAAACTTATGCTTATTATATAGATTGTCTTAAGTTTTGATCTATTTAGGTTGAGTTGGGCATACTAGGTTAGGGCTTGAACTATCTTAGAATGTCTCCACCATCACTTTGTTATACTTCATCTACTTAGCCATTTTCTAATATATAATCTAGTGTAAAGCTTTGGGTAACCAATCCCATCATACTTCTCAAACTCTGAAATGTTAAACTTTTCTGGGAAGGCATCATCTTCATATGATGGAAAGTTAATCATCCCTATCCACTCAAGCCCGTCTACCACTTCCAAGGCCTTCATCTTTTTTGTTAGCTTCTATATGAACTTTCTTTCCATCCCTTTTTGTTTTTCTTCAAACTCTTTCCTCCATGATTTGACATTAGGAACTGACTCCACGTTTCTAGTTCAAGGGGGAAGGGTCATATTGCATTCTGGTTCAAGTTCACTTGGGTTGTCTAGTGATCATTGAGAATCTCAATAACATGAGTGAGAGCTTAAATTTGTTTGATCATCCTGATCATGTTCTATTCTAAGGCTATGACTCTTAGGTTAGGCTCAGTGTTGTTGCTACCACTATAGACTTAGCTAATGTTTTCATTGCCATGAGTTGACATCTTAGCTTTAGAACGAGTGAATATTAGACTTATAACAAAGTTTGATTGTTTGGACACTATCTTCAAAATCTTACAAAAGCTTAATCTTATTAATTAGAACTTTTCTATCTCTCTCTCTCTCTCTCTTTCTTTTTTTCTTTTTTGTTGTTTCTCCTTCTTTTTTTTTTTTTTGAAAATATCTGACAAAGAAAAAAATGAAAGATATAAACAAAAAGAATGAGTAAAAGATTATGCAACAAATAAAAAAATAAGACAATAAACAAACAAATGAAACTATGCCTAATGCTAAATAACTAAAGACCTACCTATCTAAATAGTAGAAATGTGAGTCAGACCAAGGGATCACTTACATATGTAGGTCGTGTAAACCCCACGAATTTAGCTTTCTAAGTATAGAAACGAACGTCCAAACTGTAGATGATTTCCTGAACTCAAAAGAGCCAGTGAGATTTAAAACCGATTAAAATCTCAATCCAAAACCTAAAGTGGACCCGAAAAACCTTAAATCATCAATTGAACCCCTAACCGCATACAAAGACTCTAAAATCTCGAACCTTATCAAAACCCTAAGATGACAATCGAAGATTTAATCGCGTAAGAATATATGAAACCCTAAATGTGTAAAAACATTAGAGATTGTGCCCTAAAGTAATAAAAACCCTAAAATTATAACATTAAGGATACAAAAGCACTAATTCACCATAATTCACCTTAAAACCCTAATTGATAATATAATGCTCATATTTTGCCAAATCATTAGTAAAAGGTTAGAGATGACCTTCATTCATGCTTATATGATTTGAATCCTCAAGTAATCCATTAGAAACAAAGATAATGAGTTATAGATTATATTTATCCCTTAAGTATGTGATTAAGGTAGTCTCACTTAGAGTTAGGGTTATAGTTGAAGATTAGGTTACATGTAGTGAACTTTAATGCTCGAATTAGTACTTTTTGCATTTGTTATCCAAAGTAGTTTACCAAATGAGATATATAAGCTATAAAGACCTAAAGTAAGACCTCATCAACCATACTTACTAATCAATTCATCATATACCTCATTTCTTCTCATTTCCTTCATTTTTCCCCTAATTTCCCTTAATTACTACATTATGTGCACAAAATTACACATATTTAAGGAATGTTGACTAAGATAACGCATGTTGACCAAAGTCCAAAAGTTGACCAAGTCAACACATGTTGACTAAAGTCAACATTTTGAAAAGTCAACAAAAGACTAAAGAGATAAATAAAATATCTCTTCCTTCATGATGGCTTTTCTTTTCTTTCTTTTGATTTTTTTTCTTCTCCTTTTCCTCTCAATTGCCGTCCACATCTTCTCCCTTCTAGACCCCACCATTCTCCTTCTTCCATAAGCAAAACAAATCAAAAGAAACAAACCAAAAATCCTCCTCCATTTCCATGAGCTTCCATCTCCATTTTACCTTCAACATCTTCCTTTTTGTCTCCTTAATTCCAACATAAGCAAAGGTATGTATCTAAGCTACTTTATCTTGTTTTATCTTCTTCATTAGTTAGTTAATTAAATATATTAGATAAGTAGTTATGTGTTTAGTATTGCCTTGAAGAAGAGGAAACAAAGTTTCCATCTTTAAGTGTAGAAATTAGAACTTTTGAAGAAGAAGAAAAGAAGACATGAGTATATGTTTATAAGTGTGTACACATAAGAAAATACCAAAAGAGTACAAGTATGTGAACCTTTGTACATGAGCATTTATCATGTACATAACCTAACTTAAGATCATATCTAACTATACATACCTATACTACACTAAATATATACATAAAAACACAAAAGGATGAAATTAGGAAGCTTTTCTTAAGGAAAAGATTAGGCATACGAATTTTTGTATAAAAATATGTATCTAACCGTATAGGTATATGAGTATGTATACACGTATAAATACGGTATAAGTCTAAGTATAAGTATAAGTATATGTATGTATAAGGTATATGTACATAAGTATAAGGGAAGAAGTGAAATGTACATAAGACATGTACATATGACATAAGCATGAGGTGAGGTTTATGTAAGCAAATGATGAAGTAAGTGATGAGGTAAGCAAATGATGACATAAGCAATGACACAAGTGATTGATGACATAAGCAATGATATAAGCATAAGCTTATAAAAGAGGAAAATAAGTATGTACATGTACTTAGGATCCAAAACCTTAAACCTTAATACCCTTCCTAAATTGAATCGAACTTAATCAAAGACATAGATTAGTAATACCAATGTAAAAGTCCGTAAGTATAAGAATAAATAGCTAATTAAATCATTAACTACTAAAATGGAACATAAAACTAGCCAATAGGAATAATTAAACTTTAATAAGATAAAATGTCAATAAATTTAGCCCATATCGTAAAACGCGGGTCCTAACGTCCAAAACGGACATCATCGTGTGAACGTGCATCCGAAAAGGATGAAAAACGAATATAAGTTCGCAAATATCGGAATCAGAATGAAAAAGTTACAAAATACATAAAAGAAGCCTCATACCTTACTAATATAAGAAAATAGTTACTATTAATCTCATGGGGTATGGTAACCCTATACACACTATACTCGGGTTAACTTTATATACATTATACTCGGGTTATATTGGAGGAAACTAGATAAACTACAATAGACTTTTAGTTAACTAAGGAGTCTGAATTCTCAGAACACTTATAAGTTTTACCATTTTGATTAAGGTGTTCGATATCGAGTCTTGGAAACCTTAAAGGCTTGGAGAATGAGCAATAATCCAGGTGAGGGAATTCTGATGACTTGCTACTTGCTTGTACGTGTTACTTGTATGATGTTTTGCTGTTTGCTATTGCTTATATGCTATCATCTGTGTGATCACCTTTTTAAATTGATAAATATAAATATCTGCCTAAACAACCGATTCTACTCGTCGCATGTCTATGACTTGATAATGGTATGAATGGAGAGTGCTAGCCTTGCAAAAATCTTAAGAAAAGTATTTTTGGAAAAAGCTTTTCTATCCGTAAACAAATTTTTACATGATCGCTGTAAGGGCTTGTGGAGCCATAAATAGTATTTTTAACGTTAAGGCAAAGCTAGCATGGGTTCTCCACTTGATAGCGAGAGGACTTGCTTATTGTGTCTGTAAGGCCTTGGTTAAATTTTGGTTGCGAGAGGACTCGCATGTTTGTGCCCGAGGGGCCTTGGAGGGTAGATAGTCCTAGTTTGGACTTCCCCTATTTGGATTGAAATTCTTTTCTCCGCTAGGGTAATAGTTGAGTTTCGCCTAGTGGGATGGTGACCCTAGGTAGCCTCATGCGGGTAAGCTGAGGTGCCCTGTGCGAGTAAGTACAGGGGATAATCGAAGTGTAGACGATGTAATTCTACACCTTCCATAGTTCCGAACTCCTATGGATGTGTTGCTTACATTCATCACGCCTGCATTCATTATGTATGTTGATAGATTGCTTGCATGTGTAATAATAATGTGTGAAAACTTGCTTGACCGATAGTGGTGAGGAATGAACTCACTGAGTTATTTTATGCTCATTCCCCCTTAGTTTCATTTATAGGTTTACATACGATAGGATTGGGATATGTCTCGAGTGCTGAGTACAAGATGAAGATATGTACATTAGTATTAGAAATAGCTGAGTACTTTTTAGATAATACATAGACATCATTTGCAGAAAATATTTATTTACTAAACCTTACTCTAATGCTAGTATATCCTGTCTTATTATTTAGTAGGGGATACCAATTCTCTGCAGTTCTGAGGAACTGTGGGATATCGGATACCCATAGTTATTTATATTTGTATTCTACAGTAAATTGATTACTTAAAAATCAGTAACCTTAGTGATTAATCATTTAGAGTCTTGCAATCTCTGACTTGCAAGGCGGTTTTCATAGCATGGGTGCACACATGTTGTGGAAATTTTAGGTAATCCTACTAGGCCCCCTTTAGGGTCCTGACAGGTCGGGTCAAGACTCGGTTAGATCGGGCTCCTTTAAGTTGGTTTAGGTCTTATAAGAAAGGATATGTTACGATCTTCCTAACTTCACTCTAAGCAATTTAGCCATCGAATTGAAGTAGAAATCTCATTTTCATGAGAAAGAGATTGAGAAAAGTGGGTTTAAACACTGCACCTTGGATTTATGGTAGTTTTAATCATGTTTGAGTAGTGGTGGTCGTTGGTTTGGTTAGTGTACGCAATTAGGTTGCATGGATGGGACTGTTATGGTGTTCGGGAGTTATAAGGGAGAGGATCATGTTAGGGATTTGCTGCTGTTTGTGAGGGATGGTAAAAGATGGTGGGGAATGAACGCAGTTCATGGTGGTTCTAGGTTCAAGTGTGAAAAAGGGTGGTAGTCGAAGTGAGTAAGTGTTGGTCGTAGGTTATGTGGATGTAGGCTTGTGTGTAAGGATCGTCATCTTAGGGTTCTTATTAAGATGTGGTTGAGTGGGCTTACTACAATGGATTACGTAGACTGTTGTTATGGGGTGGTGAATGTTGAATGGGTATAGGCTTGATTTGTTGAATCCGTATGTTGTAGTATTCAGTATTCTTCTTAGATCCTTTAATCCGAAACTATTTTTATAATATCAAAATTGAATATTTTTGTTAGTTTTGAATTAAGTTAAATTATCCATGAATGAGAATTAAAAGCCACCTAATTTTACCAAATCTTGATTTTGTTGTTATCATCTTAAATCTTGGTAAAATTTGGAGTTTTCACCAACGATCTTGTAAAGATTCTTCCAAATCCACAAAGAAAAGATGAAGATTTGACAAGATACAATGTGGATTAAATCTCTAGACCCTTGCCATATTTTCTGTCTATTTTTTGGGAAAATTTTGGAGAAGGAAAAAAAGCATGTGACCTAGCAAAAGAAATAATGCTCATGTATGTAAGGGCAATCGAATCCCAAACCCGCTACCCATCCAAGCTTCCAAGCCAATGTGTGTACCCAACTCAACTAAGCATCCTTCTTAACACAATATGCACACAAGTTAAATTTAGCTCATTCCTTCCATGCCAACCTTTAATTTAAACTTTCAACCTAAGTCCAACTCGACCAAAATGACCATAGCCTTTAATAGCCTAAATTATACATGCTAAGAATTTTTTAACGCCACTCTTGAAATTTAATAAATCTTGAGTCTTATTTTATTTAGTCCAATTAAAATATTTCTTTAAATTGGATAAAAATCCATTTTATAAACTCAAATATTTTACTGGACTATCTTTTAAAATTATTTTTTCAGTGAAGTCCAAAAAATTTTAATACTGTAAACTTATTAGATCACATGTATATTTTCAACTATTACCTAATTCAAACCTAAAAGAATGACTGGTTGGATTGGACTTAGATACTTTTGGCACTTATTATTTTTAATTTTTCAATGTTTTGTTCTTTTTAAATTTTTCCTTTGTTTCTTTTTTTTTTCAACTTCAATATTTTTTTAAATTTTTCCTATAAACTTAGCCCAAAAACCAAAAAGAAAAGAACCTAAAATAAAATGGTACACTAAGTGATCTATCCAATCTCAATAATGATATTGGAAAGTGGGGATTTCTATTATAAACTAACTAAACTCGTATCTCTAGCTAAATCCTAATCTTGAAACCCTCTCTACCGGAGTTGCTTCTAAATGGAGCATCATAAGATCGCATAACACTCTTGAATCCTATTATTAGATTGTGCTAATTTGGAAAAACCAACAAGTAAACATTTTAGCTAGCCACTTTTGTTCAATTGTGTCAGTCGGTTACACTGCATGCTTTTGCGAACTTTACAATAAACTCTAGTAATAACTTAATCACCAGTATACTGAATTAAAGAAATCTATATGAAAAACAAAATTAGATCACAATATACAAAAACATAAGCCGAAATTCATTAATAAAGAGCACCCTTAGAACATAGGGTTTAACAATGATTTACTAAGTACTTAAAATAAAAACATGACAAGAAAAGTAGAAGAGATGAGCCCCTTTTGTAATTCTATATCCTAACAACTTGTGCTTAAGAGGCTCTCTCTATAACCCTAGGTCTAAGTATCTATTTATAAGAAGTAAACATAAGAGTACAAAGAAAATGTAACAAAAATAGAAGATTTAGAAATCACTACAACTCTACGCTTAAAGTAAATGACCATGAAGCTTAGGTATGCACTCGCACTTTGTATGCAATCTTTAATTTTCAATGGAAATTTATGATGAAGGGATCATAGGTAGGGACCATGCTCGTAGTCCTTGACCATGATCTCTAGTGGACTTCATTCCTCAATTGAAACTTATCTATTTCTTTCCTTGATCCATGTTTTCACTTCAAGTGAGCTAGAAACTTCATAAAATCCTTCCAAACTTCACAAAATGTTCTCGAAGTCCCTAAAAATAATAATTAAGTGAATTAAGCTCAAAATAACATAAAATCAATGAGAATAATATCTAAATTAGCATAAATTAATCATAGAAAATATATGCTAAATTCATGTCAAAAAATGTCTCCATACTTAACTTTTTACTTGTCCTCAAGCAAAATAATGAAAAGCAAAGGAATCATATTTTAAGGAGAAGATGATTTCCTACAATCTTAAAGAAGTGCACCATAAAAAATAAATTGCTTAGCAAAAATTTTTATCTGAATCACCCTTTTTCCTTAACTTCATAATGCCTTTAGAACACTTAAATAATAACAGATTGAGAACTACTGAATTTTGGTGATCAATCTAAACGATTCTAAGTTAGCCACAATGCTTAAGTAGAAACTAAACTAGTGATCAAAGTTGACATAACTTAATCAACAAAAAGTTATAGAGATTTCCTTACTCTAATTCAAGAGGAGAGAGATCTTCCTTAATCATTTTTATGCTGAAAACTTGACTAGATGCATATTACATCAATTCATATTCTAATTGTCCCTCTTCTTCTTTTAATTTTCATTTGAGTTTTGTTAATTCAAATTGATTTCCTTATTGAAGCTTTACTAGTATTGGAAAAGTACCTCACTCTTATAAGTAACTAAGCCCGATCCTTACTAAGTTAACCTTTGCAATTACTTTACCAATTGTTAACAGGAAGGCAACTCGCTCTTCTGAGTGACTAAGATTGATCCTTACCAATCCTTAGTAATTATTTTATCAATTCAATTCAATTATTCAATTTGTACCTCTAACTACATTGTTTTTCCAACCGAATTTCAAATGATAAATCTCTTTTATTCATCCAATCTAAAATTTTTGAAAAAGAATGATAGGTGACTATCATTTGAAATCAAGCTTTAGAAATCAAAATAACTAGTCTTTAATCCATTTATATCTATCCTAATCTCAAGTCTAAGTTTAACCTTAAGTGATGGGGAACTTTAAATCATAAAGATTTAATTACTTAAATTTAGCAAAGTATTCAAAATTTATAAACAATCGGACAAATTCAAAAAATTTATGCTTACTTAATATATATAGGGGGGCTTGCAAATTTCTAATATTTTTTAGAAAAATTGCCGAAAGCTTAAATGAGTAAGTATTAGCATACATAGTCTATCTTTCCCCTATACTTAAGTTATATATTGTCCACAATGCACATAATCGCGCAAATTATGATTCTAGTGGAACAAAAGTAAAATGAATAGTAAAAACAAGAAATGAAAAAAAATTAGGACTTCCTTGATTTTAACATTGATCCTTACAAAAAAAAAAAAATTTGAAGTCCAAAATTTAATTTCCATCAAATCATTAAGCACCTAGTTTTCTTTTTGCATCAAAATGAACTGAAAAAACAAAATGAAAAGAAAAAGTTAAACTAAGTAAAGCAACTAAAACTATTGTTGTTAATTCAAGCATCCAAAGAGTAGCATCTTGTAGACTTATAGATCAACAATACATAAAGTGGTCAAAAGGCAATAAAACATTAGTTAATAATGCTGTCATCCAAAGTAGAAAATAAAATGAACCAAGACATTGTAAAAAAATGAAACGAAAAAGGAAAACCACTCTTCATCTTCTTCTTCCTCCTTCTCCTCTTCTTCTATCTCATCTCCAACTCCTTAGTAGAATCTAGTTTAGGCATTGCTAGTGATGATGGTGGTTGAATTCTAAAGTGGATCATGATTGCCTCCCACCGCACTAAAGCACAATCTACCTCATGTTGCAAGGTTCACAGCCTTTTAAATAACTTCCTCGTAAACTTCTTGAAAGTGCAAATCATTGAAGAAGATGAAGACTTTGCTTTTGGCCTAGATGATGATGAGGTGGCCTCACCAGTTGGTTTAGATGGTAGATCTTTAAGTGCTGGTGGAAGTTTCATAGCTTTGATTGCATCATAGGTAAGAGGAACAGGAGGTTTCATCACTCACATGTAGGCCATAATGCGAAGGCCAGTATAGTTCTTTACCAGGTATGTAATGAAAAGACCTCAAAAAATACACTTAAAACTGGCCCTTAGTAGCTTGTTTCTTAAGAGCCAAGCCATTTTATCCTAAGTTGAATGGTTGGTGATTAGCAATACTATGCAAATATAGTATATCCCTCTCATTTATGACTCCCTAACCATTTCCCCTACAAGTAAAACTTCTAGCCAATACATAGTACTAATCTTAGTGCAAGATCAACTAAGCTCCTCCCTTACTTTTAGTTAAATTTCCCCATACAAAGACTCAAGCACACCTTGGGGTAGTTTATAAGGTAGACCCATATACTCTTGCATGATAACATAATTAATAGAGTAAAGGCCCATGTGGAGACCAAGATCATCAATAGGCATAGAAACCTCAAGGCCGAAACATCTAAAGTAAACAATGCTTTGTCTATCTTAAGTAAGGTTATCAATACCTAACTTGAAAATGTTGAGGAATTCTAAGGTAAACTCTCTGTATACTAGCTCATTGATCATCAATAGCTAATCCCATCTACTAAATTTACTTAATTTCCTAACCGTAGCTTCATAGCTAACTTCAGCCAATGCTCCCCAATTTAGGTATGTGAACTCACCAAATTTCTTCTTTACATAAGTGCTTGAACCATTCACATTGGCATGAATGCTAAAATGTTATATTAGGGGGTTATGGAGTAAGATTAGAGTTTTTATGTGTGGCGTATTTAACTCTTGGCATGATCCAGAATTAAAACAAAAGAAGAATTCAAATTTGATAATAAAAACTATTCATGTTACAATGTTAATTCAATAATTGAACCTTAAAAATCATACCTAATTCATTGTTAGTTTAGTACTAAGCGATTAAGGTAATGATTGAATTGATCAAGAAAATTGCATCATATAATGCCAACATTGCTAGAATTATGGATTAGTACATTTATATGATTGTTTTGAAATCGAATCCTATGAGCTTTAACATTTATGCATAATCCCTATAAGCTTTAGCATTGAATATATAAATTCCCTAGATTTTGGTTCTATATTTGGACTAACAAACTTCATTATATTGAGATATTAGATTCTTAAAATCCTTAATTAATGGAATTATAGGTTAGTAAAATAGTAATTTTTCAAATCATAAATTCAACCTATAATTTTGTCATCTAGATTAGTATGAACACTAACATTTAATATATATCTCAATTAGAAACTTCCTTTTCTTACCTTAACTGCAAGGAAGAGGGTACCAAAGGTAGGGCTAGTGACTAGAGTGAAGTCGTAATAAGGTAGTCATACTAGAAGGTGTGGCTAAATCATCTCCTTTTTAGGGAGAGCTAAAGCTTGTTGAGTATTTTAGTAGTGTATTTGAAATAATAACCATATCAAATTGTCAAGATTGAAGGATTCAATTCATTTCATGTGCAATCTACTCCAGTGAATTCCATATTGGCAATTGGTATAGAACTTCACATGGAAATTGCATAGAAACACCAATTATAATAAGTTTCTAGCCCCAACATGAAACGAAATCATCACAATACAAGAACAACATCAAGTTTATTAGTTTCCTTTATTTTCTTTCTCTTTCTTTTAGTTTCTCTCACTTTATTACTCTTTCCCTCACTTTCCTTCATTCAATCTTTAACAAGCATGCATTTTTTTTTAACAATATCTAGTACATAATGAATAGATAACAAATTACATTACTTTATCTGTACTAAATCATTGTAAGAAAATTTTGATTTTCACACATGTACAACAAAGTTTTTCTCTATAAAAACCTAATTAAAAATTGAATTTGTACTCATTTTAACAACAAATCTAAGGAAATAATGAAGTAAAGTTGATGTACATACCTTGGATTTGTTGTGTGCGTGCTTAGCTAGAAGGATTTTGTGTAGATGGAGAGGAGAGAAATATGTATGTTAGAGAGAGTATGAGTATAGAATGAGAATGGAAGAGGAATACTCATGTTATTTAAATTTAAACCCAACTACGAGTAAGGATCATAGTTATGGAGTGTGTTCGTGCTCCTTTCCTTCATGTTGGGTTTTGAAGCTTTGCATGTTCATGGCCAAAGACCATGGGCATAGTCCCGGTCATGTTCTCCTTGTCCTAAATTTCTCCACTTCCTCTTGAATTTAATTTCAAGAGGATCATAGTCCAAATCTACAAGTGTAGACTTTAGTCGTGATCTTTCCTTAAAATTGAAAACGCAAGCCAAATCGATTCCTTTAACTCTGTTCTTGAAATTACTAGAAAAACTAAAAATTAGTACCAGATAAAGTACAATCTAATTCAATGACAAAGTTAATAATTAATATTTCCAAACTAAATTCAAATACTGATTTTAATGAAAAGTGTTTAAAGGAGGATAAAAACTAACTTTCAATTAAATACTTAAGCTAACTTATTAAATAAACGACGTAAACTAAAATAAGTGAAAATTCCATTGATTAAACTTAAGCTACCTCCTAAGTAGCACTTTTGTTTCATGTTGTTAGCTTGACGATTGACATTTCTCTCATTAGTTTTCTTTCGAACCCACTGGTTTGGGATTTATATCAGTATTTTTAGGTAAGCTTCCTTATGTCCTTTTAGTGATTAATCTTGCCAACTGACCTAATTGATTTTCCAAATTCCCTAATGATGCTTCCATATTTCATAGTATAGTTTCATTGGATTGGAATCTTGAGTTTGAACTTTGGATTAATCGATTTAGCAACTCCTTGACATTAGCATACCTATTATGTTGTTATACATTATGATTTTGTTGCTATTGTTTCTAGCCTCCCTAAGAAAAATCGGGATGGTTCCTCCATCCTAAGTTATAAGTATTACTGAAAGCATTATTTACAAAATGGTTAGTGATAAAATTCATATCTTCATTTTCCTTTAAAATTTCATCTTGCGTTAAATTAACGAGTTTCATTAGTGTATCAATCTTTTTACTTAAATTTTCAGCCTAAGTAATTGATGTAGTTATATAATCAACTTCATACTTTCTAAATGATTTTACTTTGACTCTTGTATTATCCCATAACGAATTATTTATTGCCATACCTTTAGTCAACTTTTGGTCCTCATTTGATGTCTTAGCATTCATAATGCCTCTAATTGTAGCATTGATTGGTTAACGCGTAGAATAATTTAGGCCATTGTAAAATGTTTAGATTTGCATCCACTAAGGTAGTCCATAATCAAGGCACCTCCTCAACAATTCCTTAAATCTCTCCCAACTATCATAAAGAGTCCTATCATCAAATTAGACAAAAGTAGAATTAGTATTTCTAATTTTCGCTATCTTAGTAGGCAAGAAATATTTTCCTACAAATTTTTCTGTTAAAGATTCCCAAGTCATAACTAAGCCTCTAGGTAAAGAATTGAGCCACTATTTAGCCTTACCTCGTAGCGAAAGTGGAAAAAACCTCAACCTTACTACATCATTTACCTTAAATGTATCACAAATTTTTAGAAAATTTGGGATGTGATTAGTGGAATCTTTGTCATTTAATTCCTTAAATTGGACGAATTGTTAGACCACTAGGATGACATTGAGTTAAATATGACATTTTGTTTGAATTGTAGGTCTCATGATGTAAGATTCAGCTCTAGTCATCAATGGCTTAGTAAACTCCATAAGTGTCTTGTTGCCTTCATCGTTATTGTTGTTTTCGTTATTCAAGACCATGTTTTAAATTTCAATATCTAGCTCACTATCTAATTCTTCCTTTAATCTTAATGGCAAGCCTTGATCTACCATTTTGCGATTTCTTTTACAGAGATCTCATATTGTTCTTTCAATTTCTAGATTAAATTCCACCAAAATTTTGCTATTGCTCCTTGTCATAAGTTGAAAAGATTCCGAAGTTAGTAATAATATAAAAAGAAAGAATGATATCAAAGTAATTAAGGAAAAGAAATATTACAATTATGTGAGGTTACTTGATGAATATAGGGTTTCTTTCCAATTTCCTAACCAATGTACTCTATTTTTATCTCCTCTAAAATAGTGTTAGAAACTTGATGGGACATATACCACTCTAATAAATAAGTCCACATATTCAAGTTATAATATAGATAAAACAGAATTTTGAATTTGAGTGTTGATCCCACGAGGAATCGTATATGGAGTAAATTTAATTATTTTTAGCAATGATACCTTAAAATTATTCAATTACCTAACTTTAGTAAATAAGAGATTCAATAAAATAAATTAAAAATAGAAGGTAACATTTAGAATAATAAATTAAGGGATTAAAACAAAAAGTAAAGAGACCAGATTAAAACAACTAACTAACTAAACAACTTAACTTAATTAATACAAATATAACATTTTCCTTAGTAAATCTTTATTATTGTTTACTACCTAGTCCTAAGTGATTTATGCAATATCAATTGCAATATTGGATTGTACAGATTCCTATTATGAACTAACCATACTTGCATCTCTAGCTAATTCCTAATCCTAAAACCCTCTCTACCCTAATAGCTTCTAAATAGAGCAGCACAAGATCGCATGACACTCTTAAATCTTACCATTAACTTGCCTTAATTTGGAAAAACCAACTATTAAACATTTTAGTCAACTAGTTTTATCTAATTGTGTTAATCAGTTACACTACATCCTCTTACTAACTTTGCAGTAAACTCTAGCAATAACTTAATCACTAATATATTGAATTAAAGTAAACAATATGAGCAACACAATAGATCAAAATATGCAAAATCATATACTGAAATTCATTAATGAAGATCACCCTTAGAACATAAGGTTAATAATGATTTACTAAGTACTTAAAATAAAAACATGATAATAAAAATAAAAGAGAAGAGATAAGCTCCCTTTTGTAATTCTATATCCTAATAACTTATACTCAATGGGCACTCTCTATAACCCTAGATCTAAGCATCTATTTATAAGAAATGGACCTAAGATTACAAAGAAAACCTAATAAAAATAGAAGATTTGGAAATCACTGCAACTTACATGTAAAGTATATGGCCATAAAGCTATGGTGTGTGCATGTACTCACATTTTCTTTGCAATCTTCAATTTTCAATGGAAATTCATTATAAGGGAATCACGAATAAGGACCATGCCTATGGTCCTTGACCGTGATCTCTATTGGACTTTATTCCCTGATCGATACTCATACATTTCACTCCTTGATCCATGTTTTCACTTCAGTTGAGCTTAAAACTTCATAAAATCCTTCCAAACTTCATAAAATGTTACTAGAGTCCCTAAAAACCATAATTAAGTGAATGAAGCTCAAAATTACATAAAATCAATAAGAATAATGTCTAAATTAGTAAAAATTAATCATAGAAAATATATGTTAAACTCATGTCATCACGTTCCCTTACATAACTCGGCAATTAGCCTCTTTACAAGTCATGTATCTCTCAACAATTCAGTGCACATCCCTCAACATCCTAAGCTAGTAAAATTTTGACTTCAACAGTTCATACTTCCTCCTTTCTCCAAGATGTCTTAACAATCCTCCACTATGTACTTCTTTGATAAGCAACTCTCGTATTGAATAAGTCAGTACACATAATTTCCCAAATCAACATAGATATCCTTCTTCCATAAAGTAGTCATCTAACATCCTTCCTTTAATACACTAGGAATAAATTAGACCAAAATGTGGATCTTAAGAATATTACTCCTTGATACTCACAAATTCCCATAATCTTGTCTAGAGATTGGAAAGCATCACATGTTGTTTAGATAGGGCATCTACAACTGCATTTGCTTTCCCTAGCTTGTACTTAATCGTAAATAAAAAACCTTATAGAAACTTAACCTATTTAATTTTTTACTTCAATAGCTTTGGTTAGCTATTTCAATATCTCAAGGTTTGGTGATCAGAGTATACAACAACCGCTCTTATCATAGGTAATGTTGCTATGTCTATAAAGCTTAAACATATATGTACAACCTTTTTCTCATGCATTAAATAGTTCAAAGTCGATCCTTTGAGTTTCTTGTTGAAATAGGCAATAGGCCGATAGTCTTGCATGAGAACTACACCAATAACAATGCTAGATGCATTGCATTCCAACTTAAAAACCTTATTGAAATCTGGTAAAGATAGTATTGGGGTTGAACTCAACCTCTTCTTCAGCTTAACAAAGCTTTCTTCCTCCTTATTTCCCTAATAGAATTCTACATTCTTCCTAGTAAGGTCGGTAAGAAGCGTAGCAATAGAACTAAAGTTTTGAATGAACCTAAGACAAAAAGATGCTAAGCCATGGAAGCTTCATACATCTACACAAGAGGTTAGGGTAGGCTACTCTACAATAGCTCGGATCTTTTCCTTATCCACTTTAAGGCCTTTGCCATTGACTACATACCTAAGAAATATGACATCTTGTTGATAGAAATAGTATTTCTTCAAACTCCTAAATATTTTCTTAGCTTTTAGCACCTTAACAATAGCTTAGAGATGGTCCACATGACTTGATAGATTGGGGCTACATACTAGAATGTCATCAAAATAGACAACAACAAACTTCACTATCCAATTCCTAAACATATGTTTCATTAATCTCACGAATATACTTGGGGCATTAGATAACCAAATGGCATGATGAGCCACTCATATAGGCTATGTCTCATCTTAAAGGTTGTTTTCTGTTCATCTCCTTTTTGCATATGTATTCGATGATATTCAAACTTTAAGTCAATCTTGGAAAATATCCCTAAACCATGTAGCTAGTCCAACATATCATCCATTCTAAGGATTAGATTCCTATACTTAATGGTGATTTTATTTACAATTTGATTGTCCGCTTACATTCTCAAATTTTTGTCCATCTTAGGAACCAATAGAATAGGCACAAAGCATGGACTTAGGCTTTCCCTAACATAACCTTGTTCAATTAGCTCATTCACTTATCTTTATAGTAAATGATGAGTCAACACTTGGTTAAGGAGAAAATGACACATGATGCCTACGGAAATATGAAATTAACATGTGTAATTTCACTTTCATGCAAAAAAATCCTAAAACCTATAAATAGGGCTCCAAACATCATTTACAATATTTTGGGAATCTGAAGACACAAGAACATAATTTTATAAAACTCGAAAAAAATAAAAGAAAATAGTGGAAAAATATGGTGAATTATGGTTCATAAGGCCATAGGGAACCTAACAAGGAGTCACTTGGGATCTAAACTTATGGTCAAGAGAGAAGATGGGCTGACATAGAGTGGTAGCTAGAGGGTGGTCAGAGCACCATGCGTCAGTGAGTCGAATTTTACTCCCTAATTTTCATTAATTCACTAAAAATATCAAATAAGCTCAAAAAATTATGAAATTTGGTTCCTTAGGTTATTTTACATTTTCTTTCATGTCATAAATTTATATTTTTAAAATAACATTAATTTAGGGTACTTGATTAAGAATGTGCCCTATTTAGACTAATTTTAAATAAAATTTTCAAAATATTAAATAATGTTACTTCAAACTAAAATTTTTTGTGTAACACACTTATCTAATGTATTAAATTTAAGTAACAATAATTTTTTAAAATCTCCATGTTTACAATTTTTTATAATTATTTTGAATAAACTGCTAGTTTTACCGAATTATTGAAATAATTAGATTTTGATGAAATTAATGAATGAGCCCTACATGATTATACTTATAGATTTTATAATGATATTTGGAGCATTTAGTTTTCATCTCATACATAAATTTATTTATTTTCCTTAATTTTCCATAATTTTGAGTTAAAACCACTATTTTCATAAAAATAGATAATAAACAATTTAGTGTAATTGATGATTAATAACTAAACTACATATTTTTGTAATTCTATAGGATTTTTTGTGAAATTAATTAGGCTCGTATATTAGTTATTACATATTTTCCTAATATAAGCTTATATATTAACTTAACATGTAATAATTAATTAGTACTAGTAAAATACATGTCAAATTCATGTAAAATGAACATTTTGGGGTATATTTAGGGTTGCTGGATAAGTTTAGAAGGTATAATTTTTAGGGTTTTAGTCTAGTACTAAAGTTTACTTGAGTTAATTATGGAGTTAGGGTAGTGTACAGTTGAGTTGTAATGAGAAAAAGGTATTTTTGGGTTTTTGAAAATATTGATCAATCTTGATTCTTAATAAATATTAATAGTACTCAAAATAATGATCATGAAGATATAAATTTTACTGAAATTAGATAAGAAATGAGTAAGATATGATCAAACAAAGTTTAAAAATGCGGAAATAAAAGCTTATAACAGTTCGAGTTCAACCCACACTTAATTTGGAGACTATGTTTTATTTTCATAAGTATGATAATTGAGGAAGGACCACATGGTAGAGTTTATGATTTTGCGCTATTACTGAGTCCAAGTAAGTAGATCTAACCCATATTTAGAGTAGATATATTGTTACCCATAACACTACGTACCATTTGATGCTGTATTGATTGAATATGGGTATATTTTAGGTAAATTGATATGCTACTATAGTGGATGCTGATGTGGTGAGTTTGAATGATAGTAACTGTGTCTTAGTTAAACTGTGATGTTGCTATGTTGGGTAATAATTTGTGCTTGCAAATAATTATGCTAAATAGGGAAGTTGAGTGATTACTAACTTAATCTCCTAGGTATTCACCTAAGTGAACCCTTAGTAAGATACTAAAATTACACTAGAGAGGGTTCGAAAACTAAAATCAAATCACTGGATTGAATAAAACTAGAAGATTGATTGTGTCAATTGATATTCTTGAGTTGCTATTGCATATCATGGCATAGCATCGCACAAAAAGGGACCTATGGGTCAAAACTTTCAGAATGACGCTTCTAAGTGATCATGGAAAAAGCATAGCTTTATGAACTCAATTTTTGGAAGCATATAGATTGCATTGCTCGAACATTGTGACTATTTTGATAGTCAATTTGGTAGACTACAATGTATGGTCTAATTTAGTAGTGTTACCACTTTGATTTGGTGAACTACAATATATAGTCTAATTTTGTAAAGCAAAGTTAGGGGTCTTACTCCTAGGCAACTTCTTGTTGCCCTTTTTGATAATGGTAAACTACAATGTATAGTCTAATTTGGTGGAGGTCCTACTCTCAAGCAAAACCTTATTGCCCCAAGTTCCTAAACGTTATATTCAGATGCCCGACTATGTTAACTAACCGAAGAAGTTTGGAGGGCATAGGATATCGATACCGATACATGCCATGTACATGAGCATAGCATATAGCATTGCTAGCAATAAATGCTCAGTTGGGCGAATGTATATGTGAAGTTGAACCTACAGGTTATGATCAAAATGTTTTAGTTGTGATATGCAATATTGTCTATCATATTATTTATATTGTGTTGTATGTTATCTACTCTCACTCAGCTTCAATAGCTGAGGGGGATAAAATGTTTTATCCTTAGGTTAACTATATCATGAGGGGCCCAATACTATGGGAAGATATATATATATATTGAGAGCGTAAGTCAAAGTCAACGACTTTTGTATAGACCTTATACTAAGTCAGGAATCTTATTATTGTGAAGATGACAAGGAAGAGGAAAAAGCTAGGTCATGTTTTGATGTAAATATTCTATTGTACACATAAGTTATAATAGGAAATACATCTAAACTCCGACATAGAAACCCCTTTATTATATAAACAATGTTGTTTTTTGATGAATTAGCAAGTTAAGTTAAGTTTTAATAGGTATTCCTGTATGATGGTGCATCTCGTGCTATACCGAGATGTGATAATCACATTTTGAAATCATTGGTACAAGACTTAAGAAGACCCAACTTCATTTATTGAAAATATTTGGGAAATATGTTCAATACATTCCACTAAGTAGGATTAAAATCCATGGGGATAAAACCAAATCTCTCTTATTATAAAACCTGTCAAGTTCGAAAAGTTTTGTAAATTAACAATAAGGAAATTTTGATCAAACTATCTTAGAATCAATCAAGGTAAAAAGATCAAAATAATGACAACATAAGTTTTCCTTACATATATAATCCAAAGTTTCAGAGAAAGGAAAGGCAATCTCATCTCTTTGCATCACACATATTATGGAAAGGATCTCATAAATATGGAAGGTCAATAAAGAGATAATAAACAAAGTGTTTTTGCAAAGCAAAAGCTTAGAATAATTTTTTATAAGACTTGCCTTGAATCAAGTCTCTATCCATTGCAATTTCCAATTCTAAAGGAGGCAAGATCTCCATAGCAAATACAGGAAAAAAAAATGAAAGAATTTCTACTATCATCATAAAGTATTGCATATATGCTATTATAAAGAACAAACAATTGATCAGAAGCTCACATACTTTTCTTTATCTTAGTTCTTATTTGTCGAGGAACAATTTGTTATTTTTCTCATGATTTTTGTACTCTTGATATATAAGTTTTGATTTAGAGAGACTTTTAAATCTCTATAGTTTTGAGTATTAGCTTAGGTATGAGGTTAAGTGATTCAAAGCAGAGGATATTGTTTGTAATCTCTCAAAGTGTTGGATATTGTAGATAGTAGAACGTCTTTGGAAAGTAAACTATATCCCTACTAATGAAGCTAGAAAGTACAGTAGGCATAAGGCTGAATTACTATAATTCATTTGCCTGATTTTCCATCCATCATCTCTTTATTTTCATACATTTATTTACATTATCAATCCATTTATCTTGTATCCTATAGATTAAGTAATCAAGGGTCTAAGTTCTCTTCAAGAAATCATATTTGTCTAAAATTTGAAATGTAACCCATTCAACACACCACACACTCCCTCGCATCCCCCCAGTTACTTAGCTAGGACCTATAGAAACCTTAGGTTTCATAATCCTAGATACAATAATTTAAGCTAGCATAATATTATAGAAAGAAAATTGCAGCAAAAACAATGCAAAATCCATTAAATACCCCTTTTGGTTGTGATAGATCTTCTCGATCTTAAAGTTTTGACAATGTTTCCACGTAGTCCTCTCTCTTCCCTTCAAGACTCCTCTTTTGATGCCAAATAGTGCCTTTGAAAACCCTTACATATCCTTTTATATTGGAAAGAGAAAGTACAGTAGGCAACATTTGACACAACCTGGGATGTGATCATGTCTCATAGGTTGTGTAACTTTTTGTTCCTTGGGTGTTAAATTCTTCCTTGGTTGGATACAACTTAGGACATGGTCATGTCCCTAAGTCATGTAAATTTTTCTACAAAAATGGGTCTTTTCTTCTCCTAGGTAGACATGACCTAAGATAAAGTTATGTCCCCTAATCATGTAACTTTCTATTCTTAGCCTTGTTTTCTCCTCAAAATAAGCCTTCCAATTGGATATGATCATGTTAGTAGGTTATGTCCTACTTCAAAACTCCATAATTTTTCATTTGAGCTTTGAATTGAGTGAAACTCAATTATTTTTCTTTGTTTTCAATCCAAGAATGTGTTCAAACCCTGAAATCGCAATTTTAATCAATTAAGTACCAATTTCTTTAAAAATAAGCTAAAATCGTAAGGAAAATACTATAAAATCACTATGAAAAACATATCCAAATTAAGGCTCCCCAAGTATTAGAGAATCATGTCTAGCATATTAGAAACTATCTAAGTGATACTTGCCATGGTAAGGCTAACTGAATTATCAAGTAGCTTCTTAAGCAAAGCGGTAAAGGAGTGATTAAAGATCATCTCTTATTTATTGTGAAGTATTGTGAGCCCACAATTGCCATAGAGATTCTAAATTGTAGTGTTGTGAAGATCAAATCCAATTGCTTGAGTGAAAGGTGTTGCATTTATAATTTCATTAACAATATTGTGCAAGTAATTCTTAAAGTAACAAGAGAATTAGTTTAATAAGATTTGAGGGCAAATCTTCAACTACCTAAGGGAATGATGAGACCCAGCTAATTTAGGGTCCTAAAACTTGAGGTCAAGCTTAAGGATATACAAAACTTATTGAACCAAATAATAAATAGTATATCAAGCAAAGATGAATGACATGTGGTTGATGGGTTTTGAAGTGCATTTTAATAGTTTTATTGGTTGAATTTATGCCACAATTCAAGAGTAAGATGCTTATAATTAGCTAATGGGAGATTTTAATGTTTCCAACTTGACATGAACATGTTACGGGTCATGTAACATTTTGATCTTAAGGCAGATAGCGAATCTAGTTAAGCAAGAGGTAAGCATAATGTGTTGGTGGGTATGCTAGAATAGCATGGCATGTTCGTAGGTGTACCAACATTATTTCATTGAGATTACATTTTTTTTCCTTATCATTGTTTCCTATTTTATCATTGCTAGTTTATAGACATATAACTACTAAACCTTACGTACATTGTTATTGAAATGCTATTACATCTTTGTTTGATTTTTTTCTAAAAAAAAAAAACCCATTCTTATCAAATCTTTGTGATTTGTGGCGAACAAACAATCCAGCTAATTTTTGCATAATATTAAATTGGTTAGGTGTAGTTTAGATTCTAGCGGTACGTTATATCTCTTAGATTATTGTTCATATCTAATTTCCGTAAACACTAAATGAAAACCCTAAAATTATTGGTTTCCCAATTTGTCTCATGAGAGCTCAATTTGGTAATCGATGGTTGTCTCTCAAGGTATACCATACTAGTTAAGTCTAACTAAGGATGGCTTTTGGTTGATAACAACTTTCACATATGTGTATGGGGTCTAACATAGTAATCTAAAAACATCTAGCCTTTTTTTTAATGCACAAAGTCTCCACTTATAGTCTCTATCCCTATCAATACATCTTACAAGCCACATTTTTTCTTCTAAATCATGCACAACATAGTTATAGTGATATAGCATAAGATGTACCTTTACTACCTATATTAAATGTTTCTTCTTCTCAAAACTACATACTCAACTCAAATTCATACTAAATCTCTAAATTTTCATTATGAAGGATTTAGCCCTCCTCATAAGATGCATATCTACTACCCATATTATTATAAAGAATGGCATCGATTTTAAACTCTCAATGGCATCCACATCTATTGGAAACCCATAAAGTTAACCGTTTCGCCTTTATGATCCATGTGGTGTAAAAAGCTAAAATGGGCTAGGTTTGAATTAAACACCTTAATAAATAATTAAAAAATCAAAATAGTGTCATAAATTAAAGTAACAATAAAATAAAGAGAGAAGGGATAAGGGAAGTAAGTCTAATTAAACATAGAGTTCGAATTATTCTTACTATCTATAATCACAAATTGCTCCTTAAAGGATTTTGCAAGCACTATTAATTTTAGTTCTTAATGACTTAATTTTACAAATTATAAGCTCAAGTATAATACTTTGATTATATAAAGAATTAACTCACATAAGCATTAGACTTTCTCTCTCTAAAATATACATAAAATACGAATGCAAGAGTGACTAATTAAAAACAAGTAATACGGTAATTTATCTCTTAAGAAGTTCTCTTAAGAACCTCTTTAAGAGTTGTATCTATGAACCTTCAAGAGAAAGAGTCATTGCCCTTATTTTTCTTTTTTAGATGCTACTGCTTCTTGCTCTAATGGCTATTTTCTACCTATAAGCTCTAAAGCTCATAAGTAAAGTCAGAGCTCATTAACTTAGGTCAAAGTTGATGCTTAAGCTCTAACTCTAAGTCTCTTCTTATACAAATATGAGATCTAGATGAAGATTTGGAGCTAAGGCACTTGTGTTAGAACTGACATCTTGGCTCTAACTCAAGTCTCTTGATATAGTATGTAAAGATCTTGTGGCTCTTAGACTTAAGTAGGAGCATTGCACTTAGGATCTAACTTAAGTACCCTTGAATTCACTTGCTAAGGTTTTTTTTTCACCAAAAGAAAAATTACACTAACTTGTTTTATTTTATAAAAAAATATATATATATATTCAAACACCTAATCTTGACATGTTCCAAATCAATCTTAACTATTCTCATTATCACCATCAATACTTTCTTTAATAGAATTTTAAGAGGTCTCTTGAAGACCTACTCTAACCTCATGCAGTGTCTCCCTATGGACTTTGATTAGAACACTTTATTTATTTCCAACAAATTTCTACCATTGCTTCCTTCTTCAATTATAGGTATAAATTGGGAGTCATGCACTTAAGTGTCAACTAGATTAGTATAATTAAGCTCTTATCCTAGTTGTTTTTACTTATAAGCGAGTTGATTTCATATATTTGCACAAATAACTAAATTGAAGTACTAGAATCATCATATCCGTGTGATAATGCTTACATTTACTCCATATCATTTTTAAGATTAAAAAACATAGCATATAAATAATCCATACTAAATCTTAGAAAGGGAAACTCTTGTGAATCAACTCAATTGGTAGGTTCCCTAAGAATTCAAAAACCCCTACATGTGATACCTAATGGTTACTTACACTATATCACTAGGCATTTATCATTTCACTTTGTGCATATTATCATAAGCTATTGTCCCTAATATTTCTATATGCATAACAAAATACTATAACTTGATTAGATATTTTCATCTATCGATACTCAAATGATAGTAGCACTTATTGCACATGAGCTATTATACAATTATCATACATAAAAAAGAAAAATTATATGCAATATTTAGAAGAAAAAAAAAGGAGACAAAAATAAAACATTATGATCTACCTAAGAACTCATTTATCATTAAAGCTTATCACAGGAAGTGAGAAACTAATGGATTCTTCGAAATATTGAAGAAAATAAAGTGAGTAGGTCAACAAATGAAATATAGTAGTTGATGTGAAACTGTTTGGAGGATATGACCCATTAACAAACACAACACGACTTGACACTTCACTTGATATAACACACAAGTTAATGTCAAGGCCCACTCACCATTAATCTTGAGCTACTCGGTAAGATCAGATAAGAGTGTATGAAAATGGACTTAAAGAGGGTTATTTCGCAAGAATAAGTATATTCAATGGCTATAAGGAATGTAAGATATTCCGACTACAAGGAGAAAGGACTATTTATAATAAGTCCTTAGAGTAGTATTACATTTGAGGAAAATTACAAAAAGGCATACATAAAAAGAAGATTCCTAGTACATAGGAAAAGCATAAAAGGGACAAAGGACAAAAGGAATAAAAGTATAATGTTAGGTGAAATGGGACAAGTGGTAACTTGTTAATGGATCCGTACAAAAGAACCCATGGTTGCAGCAACTAAGCCGGAACATGATGTAATAGCCTTAGAGTTTTTGAGATGAGTAAAGGATGTCAAGAGAGAAGTAAGGGGTCAAAAGATAAGTACTCGACTAGCAGAAGCCTATATCTCATCACTTAGTAAGAAGCTCTTAGCAACTAAAGGTTCGAGCAAGAATTGGCATGGGGCCTTAGTTCTCATCGCTTAGCAAAGGATCCTTAGTAGGAGAGTAGTCAGCATTGGTATAAGGAATAGAGTGAAACAAGGTATACCCAACCATAGCTCTCAAGATATTCAGCCACCGTTCTTCTGTGTAATGTTTCTCATCCTTGGTAGGATAACGAGAGAGAATTCTCATGGTAAGGGATTGGAGACCTCCAAGGCATGCATAAGTAAGTGAGCCAAAGGTCGATAAGCTATTAGTTCACTAATGTTGCTGAAGATTTGCTCTCAAATCTCAATCCTCTTCCTCGTCAAGTATATAAGGTATCAAGTCAGCGACATTGAAGGTAGCAGATATACCGTATCCATCAAGCAACTTAAGCTCATAAGTATTGTTGTTGATGCACTTAAGGATCTTAAAAGGTCCATTTGATCTAGAGGAAAGCTTAATTGTCCTCTTCCTAAGGAAACACTCTTTGTTGAGATGGACCCAAACAAGGTCTCTAAGGCTATAAACCACTCGTCTCCTTCCTTAGCTTCTTTGCTCTTTTTATTAAGCCAGTCTACGCCAATTGTTCAGCAACCCTTTGTTGCAACTTTTGGAATCCCTTTGGCACGATGTAGATCGAGTTAACTTTCCCATTGAACGGCTAGGCTAATAGCCATATCCAGGAGTAAGATTAGGTTAAGTCAATAGACTACCTCAAAAGGTAACCTCCTTATCGAACTATGAGCCAATCAGTTATAAGCGAACTCAATGACAAGTAGGCATATGTCCTAATCATGTAAATTCTTCCCAACAGTAGCTCGTAGGAGGTTACCAACTGTCCTATTTACTACTTCGATCTAACCGTATGTTTGTGGGTGGCAAGAAGTATTGTACATAAGCTTAGTGTTAAGCTTCTTGCATAAGGCTCTCTAGAAGAAGCTAGTAAACTTTAAATTGTGATCAGATACAATACTTCTGGATACTCCATGTCTCACAATTTCCTATAAAAAGAAGTTAATGACAAATAAAGTATCATTAGTTCTGTAGCAGGGAATGAAGTAGCTCATCTTACTAAACTGATCAACTACCACCACAATTGAGTCATGTCTTCTTAGCATTTGGGGAAGGCCAAACATGAAATTTATGGTTAGGTCGATCTAAAGGAGCTCAAGTATGGGCATAGGTGTGTACTCTCCATACAGTTCTCTTCTTCCTTTCACAATTTACATACCTTACACCTCTCAAGAATTTGGTACACATCCTTCATTATCTTAGGCCAGTAAAAATGTTCTTTCTATCTTAGCTATCTTCTTTTTTTTTTCTAAAATGGTCGGCTAAGTCCCCAGCATGAGCTTCCCAAATAAGTAGCTCTCTAACCGAACCACTCTACACACAAATCTACTTACCCTTCATCAAGAACCCATAGCTTAAATAGAATCCATCGATTGCTCCTCCAATGTTACATTTGGCCACTATGGGCCCAAAATACGGGTCATGCTCATATTGATCGAGTTGGGTGCCAAACCCTAGTACCTTAGCCTATATGGTCATGATGAGGGTATGATAATGAGAAATAGCATCAACTACGGTATTTGTGCTCCCCTTCTTATGCCTAATGACATAGTAGAAAGTCTCTAAGAACTCAACCCATTTAGCATAACGTCCAGAAAGTTTTTATTTTCCTCAAAGGTATTTGAGGGATCTATGATTTGCATAGATGATGAATTCTCTCAGCAACAGGTAATGCTACTAGTTCTATAGTATTTAGACAAGGGCATAAAACTCCTTGTCATAGGCTAAGTAATTCTAAGCAGCTTCTTTAAGTTTCTTGGTGAAGTAGGCAATGGGTCGATGTTCCTACATATGGACAACGCTAATGCCAACTCCAAATGTGTCACATTCAACTTTAAAAACCTTCTCGAAATCTAGTAAGGCAAGTACTGGGTCAGACGTCAATTTAGACTTTACATCTTCAAAACTCTTCTTAACTTTCTCTGACCATCTAAACTCAGAATTCTTCCTAGTCAGTTCCGTTAACGGCACTGTTATGGAACCAAAGTTCCAAATGAATCTTCGGTAGAACAAAGCTAGACCATGGAAGCTTCTGACTTCAACAGTATTAGTCAGCGTAGGCTACTCAAGAATAGCTATGACTTTCTCGTCATCAACTCGCACTCCTTCCTTTGAAACAACATACCAAAGGAATACAATCTCGCTTTGGCGGAATATGCATTTCTTTAGATTACCGAATAATCTTTTGGTACGAAGGATGTCAAAGACTGACCTTAAATGCTTAACATAGGTAATGAGGTCAATACTGTAGACTAAAATGTCATTGAAATAAACCACAACACATTTGCCAATCAGTGGCCTTAGTACATGATTCATGAGCCGAATAAAAGTACCCGGCACATTCGTCAGACCAAACAGCATCAATAACCACTCGAACGTCAATCTTTGAAAATATGCGAGCACTATGCAACTCATTGAACATATTATCCAAACATGGGATTAGATACAGGTACTTGATAATAATCTTATTGATGGCATGGCTGTCAATGCACATTCTCCATAACCCATCTTTCTTAGGTACTAGAATGGTAGGCATGGTACATGGGCTCATACTCTCTCAGACATACCCATGATCCACTAAGCCATCTACTTATTTCTTTAACTCGACCACTTGCTTACAATTGAACCTATAGGCAAGTCGGGTTGTAACACTACTCCTGGCTAAAGGTTGATGAAATGTTCAATGCCTCTTATAGGTGGTAAACCTTTCGACATCTTAGTAGAAAATAGGTTGGCATACTCTTCTAATAGAGTTCTTACTTTAGCAGGTAAGTTCTTAGCTTCTCTCAACTCTAGAAGTTTCCTTACTAAAAGAAGCGCACACACCTTAGCCTCAACTTCTCAAGCAAATTGAGCTTGCGAAATCATTCAGGACTTCCACTGCAATGATCTAGCAACCTTCTCTTATGCCTCTTACACTTGCTTAGGACTCATAGGAGTTAGTATAACCTTCTTCCCATCCCTTTCGAACATACAGGTATTCCTATACTCATTGTATAATACCTTCAAGTCAAATAACTAAGGTCAGCCTAATGAGATGTACGAAGCATAGATGGGCAAGACATCACATAACACCTCATCCTTATACCCATCACCAATGGAAATCAACACTTTAACTTAGTTAGCAACTAGCAAACCTCCCTTTTCATTCAGTTAATAAATCTTATACGACTTAGGGTGTGGAAGGGTTAGCAACTTCCTAGCCTTCACTACTCCCTATACTATAACATTGGTAAAACTTCCTCCATTAATGATCAAGACACATAGCTTACCACTCACTCAACAATTCATGCAGAAGAGATTCTCCCTTTACGCATTCTCGTTGCTTACAAAAGTACCAAGAGATCAATGCACAATAAAATAGTAGTCGGCTCCTACTTTAGGAGGTGTAAGGGCATCGGGGTCCTCTTGAAACTCCTTTAGTGTTAAGCTAACTTTAACCTCTTGCTCACCTTCACTAGCACTCTCCACTTCAAATTAAGGCTTTTCTCCCTCAATCGTCATGACACGTCGGTTTAAACATTGACTAGCTACGTATCCATAACCGAGACATTTAAAGCATTTAATCTCTCAGGTCTTCCTTCTAGAGCTTTGACCTTGGTCTCTTCAGACCTCAAGTTTCTCAACCTTACCTTTACCTTAGCCCTCTTTAGGTTGGCTTGGCACCTATCTTCGGTAGTCCATCTCGAAACAATTAAATGCTCAGTCATTTTCAAGTCAACTCAGCATGTCATTCTTATTTAGCAACACAAGTCGATTGCCCCACATTCAGTTAATCTAGTTTTACCTTTTCCTTTCAACTCGTTGTGCCACCCTGATGGTGACATCTAGAGTCGCAAGACTCTATAGCTCCATTATGTTACCAATCTCAGTTCTTAGTATAAAAATGAACCATACTATAGTTTATGTCTCAAGCTCGTTAATATCGCATCGAGTCATAAGTAATTGAAACTCTCGGACATAGTTGTCTACTAATCTGCTACCTTATCTTAAGTCTTAGAGATGTCAAAAAGTGTCTTATTCATAGTGTTCAAGAATGAACCTATTTCTTAGGACTCTCTTCATTTCATTCTATGTTCGAACTTCTCATTGGCATTTTAGGTGAACATTTTGCAACTTCTTTCATCACAATGCTGCATATTGAGAAAATTTCAATGCAACCACTCGAATATGAATAGCATCTTTATAGTCATAAAAGTCAAGGATCTTTTCAATCTTCTCTGCCTAATCTAGGTAGTCATCAGCACTACTATTAAAGCTTGAAATCTGTACTTTGAGATGCTTGGCTCCCTTAATAGCTATAAGCTTACGTTCATCTATCCTAATGTATTGCTCCTTGATGAACTGCCAACCAACGGTCCCATTACTCATGTATAGCTCTAAGGACTCTAATTGCTCACCCAGCAAATTCTCTCTTAGCAATCTAATAATGACGAGAAAGTTTACGTAGAAGGAATGTGGCTAAAATCCTTGAGCTCCCTTAATTATTGTACATTGATTTGTATACTCGGTAGTGATGATGCCAACCATTCCCTTACCGAAGACCCTATGCTGAGTAACCCGACCAAACATTGCCAAGTGACAAAAGACTCACTTAAACAGCTAACTCTCTAGTCTCGCTGCCATCTCTCTTGGCCCAACCCTTTATTGCCGCAACATTTTGACTCCTCTCACCTACTATGCTCAAAGACTATTCGTATGGGACCAATGTTGTACTACCTCCTATCCATCTTATCTAACATTGTACTACTTTTTCATTTTTGGTCTTTTGTCCTTTTTACCCTTTTTGATATGTATTAGGAATTCCCTTTTTGTATATACTTTCTTATCGTTTCATTATTTGTAATGCTGCCCTAGAGACTTACTATAAATAGCATTTTTCTTTTGTAAGTCATAGATAACTTACATGTTAATATTGAATATTCTGTTCTTTTGAAACAACCTTCTCTAAGTCCATATTTCACACTCTTATCTAATCTTGCTGAATAGCTCAGGATTAGTGGCAGGTAGACCTTGACATCAACTTGTATGTCATATCAAGTATGGTGTCAAGTCATGTTGTGTTCATTGGTGAGTCACATCCTCTAAGCAACTTTACGTCAGCTACTCTTGTTTAGTTGTGGACCATTTCCCTCTAATTTTTTTCAATATCTTAAAGGACCCATTTTAGTTCAAATCCGCCTCGGTAAGTCCAAGTAATAACTGAGCTTCTAAGCACACCATATATTCTTGGTATCAAAGCTTCAGGTTAAGGTTGAGACTGAGAGTTGTATAATAATAGTCAGTTTGTTGTTTGAGATACTGTGTGTGATTATAGCCATCCGTATGAAATGTAGTTATTAAAATTTTATGTTAGGAATGTCAAATCCTAATATACAGGGAGAGATTTACGATGTTGAAAGTGATGCTCTTAGTCATGGTCGAGTTACCCAACAAACACCATGTACTATTGATCAGCAAATACAAGATCTTACTGTTATTGTGGCCAATTTAGCTGTCGTAATAAACAGGGTCTTAGGGAATAGACTGCGTGAGAGAGTTGCTAAGCAGGGCTAAGAAATGAGAGATGGGCTGAGGAGGCTAATGCACAAGCAAGCTCTGGAAGCCATTATAATGAACTACACACCATTGTAACGTATCAACAGAGTCACGAGGAGAAGGTTAGATTTGGCCGAAGTGGAAGCGTATGAAGAGAAAGAAGACCAGTATGTTGGGCTTAATGAGCGAGAGTTCAAAGCCCCAAAAGGTACAGAACATCTTAAGGTACAAATTTTGAACTTCAATGGGTTTGGTAATGCTGATGATTACCTGCATTGGGAAGAGAAGATCGAAAAGATATTTGACTTTTATGATTATGAAGATGTTGTTCACATTAGAGTGGCCATATTAGAATTTTCTTAGTATACGGCAATGTAGTGGAAGAAGCTCCAAATGTTTGCTTAAGGACTCGACGCGAGGTCCGAACATGGAAAGAGATGAAGATAGTTCTAAGGAATAGGTTAATTCCCAAACACTACAAATAAGACACTTTTTGACAACTTTAAGACTTAAGGCAAGGTAACAGATCCGTAGATAACTATGTTTAAGAGTTTCAGTTGCTCATGATATGATGTGATGTTGATGAGCCTGAGACTTAAACTATAACATGGTTCATCTCGAGACTCTGACCTAAGATTGGTCACGTTATGGAATTAGAAAGCCTCATAACTTTAGATGAAACCATCCGTATAGCTTAGAGAGTGGAGAGGCAACAACGAAACTAAGCTAGCCGAATGCCGAGTAACTAAACTATGATACTAAATAGGACTGGCCTACTAAGTAGACCATGGAATGGCAAGGCATTAAACATTTCTAAGGTGGAATGCCGAAGTCATGTGTTGAGCCGAACAGACGAAGGCCGATGTAAGAGCAAGATTGAGGAACTTGAGATCTAAAGAAACCAAGGTCATAATTTCAAGAGGAAAACTCGAGAAATTAAATGTTTTAAATGCCTTGACTATGGACATATGGCTAGTCAATGTCTGAACCTTTGAGTCATGACTATAAAGGGAGATAAGCTCAGTTTAAAGTCGAAAGTGTGAGTGAAGGAGAGGAAGAAGTAGCAACCGGTCGGATGCTAGAAGAATTTGAGGAAGATCAGGAGGCCGAGATACCCCCTAAAGGTAGAGCCGAGTATTGCTTTGTTGTTTGGCGATCTCTCAGTACTTTTGTGGCTAATGAAAATGAGCAAAGAGAGAAGCTCTTTCATATGAATTGCTAAATGAATGGTAAGTTATGCACCGTGATCATTGATGGAGGGAACTATACTAACGTCATCGCACAAGGGGTAGTTAAAGCCATGAAATTGCCGACTATTCTATACGACAAGCCTTATAAGATTCACTAGCTGAACGAGAAAGGAAGATTATACGTTTTCGAGCAAGTCAAAGTGCTGATTACTATTGGTGATAGGTACAAGGATAAGGTAATGTGTGATGTCCTCCCCATGTATGCACTTATATATTATTCGACTAACCATTGCTATTTGACTTGAGGGTGTTATACAATAGGTATAGATACACCTACATGTTTCAAAAGGAAGGGAAGAAAGTTGTATTAATACCTATGAGTCCTAAGGAAGTGTAAGAAGCTTGGGAAAAGGTTGCTAGATCTCTACAGCAGAAGTCTTTAGTGATTTCCCTAATTCAGTTTACACAAGAGGTTAAGGCTGAGGACTATGTACTCCTCTTGGTCAAGAGACTCTTAAAGGTTAGAGAGGCCGAGAACTTACTTACCGAAGTGTAGTAGCTACTTTAGGAATTTGTTGACCTCTTCCCTACCAAGATGCCGAAAGGATTACCTCCCTTGAGAAGAATTGAGCATTGCATCAATCTTCAACCTGAAGCAGCCTTACCTAATCGACCCGCCTATAGACTCAATCTTAAATAGGCGGTTAAGATGAAAAAGCAAGTTGATGAGTTGGTAGATCACAGATATGTCCGTGAGAGCATGAACCCATGTGTCATCCCAGCTGTGCTAGTAAAAGAAAGATGGATCATGGAAGATGTACATTAACAACCGTGCTATCAATAAGATTTATTGTTAAGTATCGATACCTAATCCCATAGTTGGATGACATGTTTGATGAGTTGCATGGTGCATGCATCTTTTCAAAGATAGATATAAAGAGTGACTATCATCAAATACAAATGAGACCAAGAGATGAATGGAAAATAGCCTTTAAGACTCGAGATGGTCCATTTAAGCAAATGGTTATGTTGTTTAGTACAACTAACAAGTCAAGTATATTCATGTGACTCATGAATCATGTGCTTAGAACATTGATAAGCAAATGTGTTGTGGTCTATTTTCATAATATTCTGGTCTATAGTGCCAACCTTTTCATTCATGTCAAACATTTGAGATTGGTGTTTAACATACTCCATGCCGAGAAATTATTTGATAACCTAAAGAAATGTACATTCTGTCAAAGTGAGGTTGTATTCCTCAGATATGTCGTTTTAAGGAATGGAGTTCCAGTTGATGAGGAAAAGGTTAGAGTAATTAATGAGAGGCCTACACTAATTAATGCAGCCGAGGTAAGGACCTTCCATGGCCTAACCTCATTCTACCAAAGATTTATCCAGAACTTCAACTCCATAATGCACGTTGAGTTTAAATGGACAAAAAAGGCTTAGAGGAGTTTTGAAGATGTGAAGTATAAGTTGATGTTTACTCTAGTACTTGCCCTATCAGATTTCAAGAAGGTTTTTGAGGTTAAATGTGATGTGTTTGGTGTTTGCATTAGTGTTGTCCTTATGTAGGAGTGCTAACCCATTGCTTACTTTAGCCAAAAACTCAAAAGTGCTACCTTAAATTACTCAACCTACAATAAGGAGTTCTATGCCCCTTGTCCATACACTTTAGAAATGGCAACATTATATGTTGCTAAGAGAATTCATCATCTATTTAGATCATGAATCTCTTAAACATTTTCGTGGCCAATAGAAGCTTTATCAATGTCACACCAAGTAGGTTGAGTTCTTGGAAACCTTTTACTATGTCATTAGGTATAATAAGGGATGTACCAATACAGTGATTAACGCACTTTCTTGCCATTAGACATTCATTACGATATTGCAAGCTAAAGTGCTTGGATTTGGCACTTTACCTAATTGATATGTGCATGACCTACATTTTGGACCTTTAGTAACCAAGTATAGTGATAGAGGAGTTGTAGACAGATTCTACTTAAATGAGGGGTTTCTTGATGAAGGGAAAGTAGATTTGCATGTCGAATGGTTCTATAAGGGAGCTACTAGTTCGAGAGGCTTATGCTAGGAGTCTGGCTAGCCATTTTGGGGAAAAGAGAACAATTAAGATATTGGAGGAGCACTTTTACTAGCCTAGGATGATAAGGGATGTACACTAAATACTTGAGAGGTATAAGGTATGTAAGCATGCAAAAAGGAGGAAAGAACCCTATGGAGAATACATACCCCTACCAATTCTCGAGCAGTCATGGACCAATCTAAGTACGGATTTCATTCTCGACCTTCTCTACATGCTGAGAAGGTACGATTTGATCATGGTAGTGGTCAATCAGTTTAGCAAAATGGGTTACTTCATCCCATGCCACAAAACTAATGATGCTTTATTCATTGCTAACCTCTTTTTGTAGGAAATTGTATGACTGCATGGAGTGTCAAGGAGTATTATGTCCAACCGTGATTCCAAATTCCTGAGCTTCTTTTGGAAGACCTTATGGAGGAAACTCAACATTAAACTCTTGCTTAGTACCTCTTGCCACCCCTAGATAGATGGCCAAACTAAAGAAGTTAATAGAATCATCGATAATCTCCTGCATGTTAATATTGGAAAGAACTCTCATAACTGGGATTTATACTTGCCCATAATTGAATTTGCCTACAATCACTCCACTCACAGCTCCATTGGAACATCACCATTTGAGATTATTTATGAACTTATCCTAAACCTATCCTTGGACTTAGTTAAAAGTCTGACTACACAAGGGGAAAGTTAATCTATCCTATAATGTGCCGAGGAATTTCGTAAGTTGCATCAAAGAATTGTCAAGCAACTAACTAAAATTGTGGCCTAATAAAAGGAATTAGGAAGCCGCGAAAGGAAATGAATCATTTATACCCCTAAGGACCTTGTCTGGATGCATCTAAATAAGGAATGCTTCCCTAGCAAGAAGACAAACAACTTATCTCCCAAAGTGGATGGCCCCTACAAGATCCTAAGGTGCATTAATGATAATGTTACGAGATTGAGCTACCTGAAGGTTTTGACATGTCTACCACATTCAACGTCGCCAACTTAACTCCATATGTGCCTAAAGATGACGAAGACCAAGATTTGAGGGCAAAACTTCAACAACCCCGAGGAATTGATGAATTACCTACCAACGATCCCATTACTTACACATATCTTTAAGGACTCCAATCCCTCACTCAGCGAGTTCTCCCTTGGCAACCTACTAATGACAAGAAAGTTTATGCCGAAGGAATGTAGTTGAACTCCTTAAGCTCTCTTAATTGTCATATGTTGATCTGAACACTTAATAGTGATGATGCTGACCATTTCCTTCCCGAGGACTCTGTATCGAGTAATCTGACCAAATACTACCGAGAAGTCCTTATTTAGTGACGAGAGACTCACTTAAACGGTCGAATAGTTTTCTCTCGGCATGCCGCCATCTCTCTCATCCCAGCCCTTTATTGCCACAACATTTTGACCCCTCTCACCTACTATGCTTAGAGAATATTCGTATGGTACCAATGTTGCACTACTACCTATCCACCTCGTCTGTCATTATACTACTTTTTCATTTTTGATATTTTCTCCGTTTTACCCCTTTTGGTATGTACTAGAAATTCCCTTTTTGTATATACTTTCTCGTCCTTTCATTATTTGTAATGTTGCCCTAGAGACTTACTATAAATAGTCCTTTTCTTTTGTAAGCCGCAGATAACTTACATGTTAATATTGAATATTCTGTTCTTCTGAGACAACCCATTCTATCTATATTTCACACTCTTATCTAATATTGCCAAGTAGCTTAGGATTAGTGGCTAGTGGCCTTGATATCAACTTGTACGTCATATCAAGTGTGGTGTCAAGTCATGTTGTGTTCGTTGGTAAGTCATATCCTTCAAGTAACTTCATGTCAGCTACTCTTATTCAATTGTAGATCATTTTCCTCTAATTTTCTTTAATATCTCAAAGGAGCCATTTCAGTTCAAATCCGCTTCGGTAAGTCCTAGTGATAACTGAGCTCCTAGGCACACCACTCCACCTCTTCATACTCCTTGACTTCATCCAACTTATGTCTCCTTTTCACAACTCTATTGGCACGACAGAGTGGTGCTTACTGCTCATTCATCTGTCATCTCAACCTATCTCCATTTCTTGACCCTATTCAATGACAACTCTCTCCGCAGCCTAATCTCAAGACCCTTTCTACCAAGACAGCTAGATTGGCTACAATAACAGCAAGGTCCTGTATCTGCTCATTAGTAGCACATAATGTTTATTGGGTAATACAATTGTGAGCATGAGTATCACTCTTAGCATCATTAATCTCTCCTTAAACACTAAGGTTTGACATTCTTAAAACGAAGCTTCAAAAAATACTCTTCACACAAGAAACTCTTATGCACATAAGAAATACCAAACAAACATTGAATTGCGAACTTACTATGTTCTTCCAAATAAAAACAGGGTATATCAAACAACAAACTAATAGAAACTATCACAATACAGCTCTTGGTTACAACCTCAAGCTTTGATACTAGGATTATATGATGTGCTAAGGAACTCAATTATCACTAAGGCTTATCGCTATAGGTGAGAAACCAATGGGTCCTTCGAAATATTGAAGAAAATAGAGTGAGTAGGTCGACAAATGGAATATGGTAGCTAACATGAAGCTATTCGGAAGATATGACTCACTAACGAACACAACACAACTTATCACTTCACTTAATATGACATACAAGTTATTATCAAGGTCTACCCACTACTGGTCTTAACTTACTTAGCAAAATTAGATAAGAGTGTATGAAAATGGATTTGGATAGAGTTGTCTCATAAGAATAAGTATATTCATTATCTGTAAGGAATGTAAGATATTCCAATTGCAAGGAGAATGGACTATTTATAGTAAGTCCTTAAAGCAACATTACAAATGAGGAAAATTACAAAAAAGGTGTACATAAAAAGGAAATTCCTAATACATACAAAAAAGGTAAAGGGGACAAAGGACAACAGGAATAAAAGTACAATACCAAGTGAAAAGGGATAAGTAATAACCCGTTTATGGATCTATACAATGGAACCCATGGGTGCAGCAGTTGAGCTGAAACATGACGTAATGGCTTTAGAGTTGTTGAGACGAGTAAAGGATGCCAAAAGAGAAGTAAGGGGTCAAAAGATAAGTGATCGACCAGCAAAAGCCTGTATCTTGTCACTCGGTAGGAAGCTCTCAGCAATTGGACGTTCGAGCAGGAATTGGTGTAAGGCCTTGGTTCTCATCACTTGATAAAGGATCCTTAGTAAGAGAGTAGTCGGCATTGATATAAGGAATAGAGTAAAATACGGTGTACTTACCCATAGCTTTCAAGAAATTCAATCATCATTCTTTCATATACTATTTCTCATCCTCGGTAAGATGACAAGAGAGAATTCTCATGGTGAGGGACTGAACGCCTCTAAGACATGCACAAGTAAGTAGGCCAAAGGTTGATAACCTATCACATTGTACATTGTCTTATAAAGGGAGACATTTTCAATCTTTTAGCATATTCAAACTCTTCACTCCCCCTTAAGTTAATCTCATTATTCTATTTGTCTTTCCCTCAATTCTTCTTTATTTCTTAAATTCCCTTCTTCCTCCATAGTGATTTCTATCTCCCCTCATTAATCTGGAATAGCAAAGAACAAAATTTTGCCTAAAAAAAAAAAAAAACAAAGGAATTTGATAAGATACTTGTTTTGAGGAAGTCTTGGTAGGTTCATGAGTTTAAGGACTTGTAGGTTTGCTCTTTTCATAAATTTTGTTGAGAAACAGATTAATTTATGCATCTTCTATAGTTTCGTTAAGTTAGAAGCATGTGTTGCCATGTGTATATCTTATTTCATTTAAGTTCATGTTTCTTATCTTGTTTTTTAGGTTTCTTTAAGTTTTGTTAATGAAGGAGTTGTGCCTTATAAATACATTGTTGGTGGGGTGAAATATGAGGTATTAAAGGATGCTTGATGTTGTTTTTGTTCTATTTAAAGAGTTTAATGATGGGTATGTATGTTTGATCGTAATTCTTAAAGGAAGTAGGGATTAGGTGAAGTTTAAGGAGAAGTTGTGATAGGGGTTAAGAGTATAATCTCTAAATTTTGCAAATTAAAGGAGTACTGTCTAGATGGTACAATCTCTACTTTCCTGCTAGTAAAAGGAATAAAAGAGGATGAGTCCCTTGTATTGATTGGCAAATATACAATGGACCATCTAACTATTGTTGTTCAATTTTGTAAATAGAATGTTCCTAAGCTCCTCCACGCTCCCTTATGTTAATTAAACATTGTTTTACTTTGTTTATCAACATTTTCCTTATTCTTTTACAATTCTATCACATATTCTAATCTTAGTTTTAACAATTTATATAAAATTAATCCAATAATCTATAGTAGTGCTAAAGTGATTTTTTTTATCTTTTTTTTTTCATCAAGTAATAGTGCGGATAGTAATTGTTGTCAGTTGGAGACCTTTGTCAAGTAATTGTTTACTGTGTATGCTGATTGTGTTTGCTAGGAATAGTAGTGAATGAAATTAATAAATATTCAATTAATAACTTGTTTGTTACTTATACATAGTTTGACCCTAGTACAAGTGGTAGTAGAACCTTAAGGGGCATCCGTTGATCTGCTAATCCATATATGATGGTGTCCCTTATAGAATTGCATATCAAAAGGTTCTAGTGGATTTTAGGACTTAACATCATAGTTGTTAGGGCCACTAACAGTAGTTTCCATCATTGCAATATCCAAGTCGATGGTGGAAATATCTCAAATTTATTATATATATATACATATATGTTTATATAGAGTTTGTAGGATAATTAGTACCTTTACGTTATACTTGTCATATGTAAATAAGATAATAAATGAATGGTTATCTTACATGGTTGCATTAAATGCATGTGATTTGTGTATTTAGTTGACATACACATGTGCTTTTTTAATTTACGTACTGAGCATTAGCTTACTCCTTGTAAGACCCTCTTTTTTAGCTATAACTATTATAGATGTTCTTAGAGCTTTTGAGGAGCATTTATAGAGTATGACTAGGATGAATAGGATATCGAGTAATATTACTATTATTTTGATTGGTAGATAGAGTTGTTTCCAATAAACTATACGTGTTAAGAGATGGGACTACTATGTATTTGGTTTTTGGTTGTGTTATATGTTAGAGAGAGACACCAATAGATTGGCTTTCTATTAGTACTTTGCAAGTTGTTGTTATAGTGGGAATAAACATAGACTTTAGTGGTTCGTTTGTTGATGATATTGATTGCTTTAGATGTAGCTAACTTCTATTGATATCAATTGTTACGATTGTAATTGTAGAGTGGATTATGTTACTCCACTTAAAGATGATGTTATTTGATTTATTTTACGTAAGTTTGATAGACTATAGAAGTGCTTTGTGAATTTCTAAACATTTTAAGAGCCTTAGCATATTATTAGCTCGAAATGACATGTAGTAGGTTATAACATCTTAAGTTCTAAGGCATTATATTATATTATAAAAAAAATACTACTATGAAGAGCCATATAAAATCTAAGGAAAAAAAGTCCCGTAATTTAGAGAAATTCTAAAAATACATCTAAATCAAACAAAAAGAATGAGATGCAAAGAAGAATTATTAAGCATCATAAGTGTTGATAAGGTTTTTTTAATAAACAAGCCATAGGCTTATCTTCCCTGACCCACGACTTAAGCCCAATGATAAGGGCCCATTCCAAATACAATTTCCTCTCACCCACTATAGATATGGTATAGGATCATAGGTAAAGGGGTTCTCTCCTTCCTTAACTTAATAAGGGACAATTTCCTTCTTATACGATAAGAGAGTAAGCTTAGGCATCAGAATGGCTATGTTAGAATACTCTCTGGTACGCCTCATTGTTGTTTTCTATTTTACAAGTATCGATTTACCCAAACAAAAATCTACAATCAATAACAAGCTTTAAATTATAGAAAATTAAGAACAACCTATACAAAAATTGTATGAAATTTTAAAAATGAAAAAAAAAAAAAGATTGCATACAATTACAATGTACTTTACTTTATGCTAGTAAAATAACGATACTTGTGTATACAACCATAAAAAGAGAACGGTAATGAATTCTTTGATAAATGCAACGGGAGTGACGAAAAATAGCTTCTAATGACAACAAAAGTGTCAATAAAGGTGAGATTTGGTCAAAATTGACCTAATATAGATAGGAATTTTGAATTATAAAGAGAGTTCAAGTTAAGGTTCTTGTAATAAGAGGGGGGTCTTCATTGATTAAGGAATGAGAGACTTGGTTGTGAGATATATCACCGTGAAATTGTGTATTCAGCATATGATTTTAAGCTAATTTGAAATCGTTTTTCAAGACAATTTTATCCATTTTTTGGATTAGTTTTGCTTAACTTAGATTATTTTTTTAACAGTGCAATATTTTACCTTTTTCCCTTAAAACTCTAAAGTCTATTTGTGCCACTTTAAGTGACTACCAAATATTTTTATTATCATTAAAAATATAATTAATAAAAATGAATAACCAATGGATTACCCTTAATGGTCTACTTACTTGTAGATAATAAAGAGAGAATAGAATAGTTATTTCCATAATACTTTCTACTATTTTGTTTAATTGAAATGTGGTATGAGAATTGTTATTCTCGATGACTTTTCTATTTGCTTTATACATGATTATAGTTGTTATCTTATAAAAAATGGAATTTTTAATACTCTATATAGGAAGTTTAAGTGATGAAGGGAATAAAAATTTTCAAGTGATGGATAATTATGCTCTTAATCAATAGGAAAAGTTCATTAACTTTTAGTTTTTTATTTTTTTTCAATAGGGATCAAATAGGGGCATATTGATATTGTTGCTTATATTCCCAATTTAACACTATAATTAATGAGATAAAATAAATACTTTAATAATTGTTCCTCTGATAAAAAAAAATTACATAAAGTAAATATTAGAATTTATATTTCTAACTTATTTTAAACGTTAATTTTGGCTTAGAAAAGATTCAAAAAACCCTCACTTTATTTTATTTTGCTAACAAAAACCTGACTTTATTTGATGGATCATTTTTAACCCTATTCTCACTTAATCCTAGTTTTGGTTCGGGAAAGGCCTCCCCCAAACTTCTTCTTACGTTGTTGACTCTTTCTAGAAAAATATAAAAGAAAAACTTATTCAAGCCCTTTACGAAGGACCCTTGATTTTGCAAGGACTTCTTACCATTGTGGAATAATCTCATGAAGTGTTCCTCCTTTTATCCCTTAAATTTTACTACTTACACAGGAAACAATGTCAAGCACCTAGCAATTGCTATTAATGATCCTCTAAAAGTATGCTTATAAAAGAATTGCTTAAAAAAGATAATTAAAATATCATATCAACATCACAAATATTTCTTCTCAAATAATTTCCCATTTTATATTAAATTATTAAATTAGTTACCAAGCTCTTCAAGTTTTTTGTAGTTCCTATAAAATCATATACGGCACGTTGTAAACATTTTTTAAGTTTGAATAGTTATTTTATATTATAAAAATAATATTTAATTTATTATTATTAAAATCGGATAATTATATATTCTAAGTAGTGTATCTCGTTCACCTTGTTTCACATGACAGTAAGATTCAAGCACATGTACAACTGAAAAACGGTGAACAACATTAAAATCGTCTAACTGCAACAATTTCTGACCGAGAACTTGCCATCTTGCTTCTTCTTGGAGCTAGCCAGATCAAGATCGAACCAGTTGTATGTCTTTACTAAAGCCATGTACTTATTTAACACCTTTTGATCGTGCATCGTCATCATCGATATCATCACCATCTCTTCCTCCTGGAAGGCTTCCAAATTTTTCTCAAGTCCCATCATGGTTCTCTCAAAAAACCACCAATCCTTCTTCTTCCCCGCCACGCTGCCAACGAGGCCATCTCGAGAACATACATTTGGTTTCCCTTTCCCAACAAGGAAACCTCAAACAAGTTAACGAATTCCTCAAAAGCATGGAAGAAACCCGTATCTCTGTCTTTCCTTCCACTTATAAATCCTTATTCGAAGCTTGTGGGAGCTTCAAATTGTTATCGGATGGAAGATTGATTCATCAAAGATTAAAACTTTCATTGAAAAACAATGTACCCATGTTTTTGCAAATGTCTGCGTTGAAGATGTATTGTGATTGTGGGAGTCTGATGGATGCACAGAGATTGTTCGATGAAATGTCTGAGAAGGATTCGGAGTGTTGGGGTGTCATTATTTCTGCCTATGCAGAAAATGGTATGTGGGAGAAAGCTGTTATGTTGCTTTTAAGGATGGTAAGGACAGGAGTCCGACCAAGTTCCTGGGTTTATGTTGGTTTGTTCAAGTCCTTTTGTGATTGGTCGCTCTTGGAGATTGGCAAGCAGATACATTGTCAATTGATGAAATTCGGGTTTGGTTTGGATGACGCTGTTAATGTGGGGATTTGCAATATGTATGTGAGATGCGGTTGGTTGGATGGTGCGAGGTTTGCTTTTGAGCTGATGGATGTAAAAAACGTTGTTGCTTGCACTGGATTGATGGTGGGTTATACCAATGATGGGAAATGCGAGGACTCGCTGGAACTGTTTGAGAAGATGGTTGTGGCAGGTGTTGAATTGGATGAGTTCGTGTTCTCTGTTGCTCTTAAAGCCTGTTCTATTTTAGAAGACATGGAAACCGGAAGGCAAATCCATGGCTACATTGTCAAGCAGGGTCTGGAATATGACGTAACTGTTGGGACTCCTCTTGTTGACTTCTATGTTAAATGTGATGATTTTGAATCTGCTCAGCAGGCGTTTGAAATGATAAGAGAACCGAATGACATTTCATGGAGTGCATTACTCTCTGGTTATTCTCACGCCGGTAAAGCTGAGGATTCTCTGAAGCTCTTTGCATCTTTGAGGAATGGAGGAGTTCCATTGAACTCATTTACGTATACTAGCATCTTCAAGGCAAGCGCTTTACTTGCAGACGTCAATTCTGGTAGCCAAGCTCATGCTGATGCAATTAAACGGTCTCTGATTTCACCCTTATATGGAGAGAGTGCATTAGTAACTATGTATGCAAAATGTGGCAGGCTGGATCATGCTTACAGAGCCTTTCAATCAATGGATAAACCCGACACAGTTGCATGGACAGCTTTAATATCTGGACATGCATATCATGGAAATGCCTCCGAGGCTCTGAGACTTTTTAGGAGGATGCAAGAGTCAGGGGTGAATCCAAGTCAAGTCACCTTTGTGGCACTACTCACTGCTTGTAGCCACTCAAATTTGGTTGCAGAGGCTGAGGAATATCTGAATTCAATGCGTGATAAGTATGTTGTAGATCCGACTATCGATCATTTTAATTGTATGGTTGACGCGTACTCCCGATGTGGACTACTTTTGGAGGCATTTGACTTGATAAACAATATGCCTTTTGAGCCGGATGCTATGAGTTGGAAATGTCTTTTGTCTGGTTGCTGGAACCATAGAAATCTGGAGCTTGGAAAGATTGCATCTGAAAATCTCCTCAAGTTGGATCCACATGACACAGCAGGTCATATCCTCATGTTCAATTTGTACACCTTCCATGGCTTGTGGGAAGAAGCAGCGAGTATCAGAAGGGAAATGACTGAGAAGAATCTAAGGAAGGAGTTGAGTTGCAGCTGGATTTCCGTCAAAGGGAAGATGCATCGGTTTATAGTAGGCGATAGACACCATCCTCAAACCAAGGAAATCTATGCGAAGTTAAAGGAAATTGATTTTTCTGTCAAAAGCGATGCAGTTTCTCTTTTAACAGAGGAGGATATAGCGTCAATTTCACCCAAGCGGCAGCAACAGCTTCTTGATCACAGCGAGAGGCTTGCCATTGCTTTCGGCCTTATATCTACACCTGGCAACTCCCCGATTTTCGTTTTAAAAAATCTTAGAGCATGCAAAGGCTGCCATGATTTTGCAAAGCATGTGTCTGTTGTAGAAGGACGTGAAATAGTGGTTAGAGACACTAGTAGATTCCATCACTTCAAGTCAGGGCAATGTTCCTGTGGAGATTTCTGGTGATAGATAGATAAAACTTAATTTCAGTTGTCACCACGATCCGCTAGACCGTAACAGTTCTGTTATAGAAGTGCTAAAGAAAGTAATAATGGAAACACTCCAAATCCTTGCACTAACAAAACCCAAACATTAACCACCTCCAAACCTCGTCATTTATGCAGCTGTTATTGCATTCTATGGGTAGTTAATTTGAACACTTCAGAGCTGGGCTAAGCGAGCCTGGGATGAGTGGAATAGGATCTCCTAACCCGTGCTCTAACTAAGTAAAGGATCCAAAAATTTGGAATTGGGATGTATTTGCGACTTCCTAAACCACTTTAAAACCCGTACCTATAAAAATAGTGTTCTACACACTTTATGGAATTCATAAAACTTTTTTCTTTTACTTCTTTCATTTATAATACTATAATCATTTGAGATCAATATTATTGAAGGTTCCATATTTTTAAATCATAAATAATAAACAAGGCATAAGTAATAAATTTCAATTAAATACATGAAATTGCAAATCATTCCCTAAACTTAAATCTCAGTGTGGATACATCCTAGAACTATCAAATATTATAGATAAGTTCTAAATTTTTATAAATTGGCCATAAAAAGAATGTTTCTTTTATCAATTCAAAGAAGACACACTAAGGTTATAGTTTAGAGTATATTAAAATATATTTTAATAAGTTCAAAAGATTGCTTACACATTAAGGTTTTTTACATTTTGCTAGTAGGGGAAAAAAAAAGTACATTGATGTACAATAGTAGGTTATAAATACAACTCTTTCTTCGATTTTTGATATATATTGTCACACTTCGAACCAAAGGACATGAATAGTTATGAATAAGCTAAGTGTTAAGGTTCCTTTTTGTAATACATTTGTACTAGTAAAACCTTATCCTTTTTTCACATTATGTATATAGAAGGGGACCTTTTTTTGCTTTGTAGTTAGAATTATTAACTAGTTTTTTACTTTCCATTTATAGAGCCTACAGCCGTTTCAAGGATTTTAATATCTACTCCTGCTAGAGCATGAAATGTTAGTAAAGCTCTTTATTAGGGTGTGAATACTTTTATGAATTGGAGCTCTTACTCACTACTTTGGTTAATCACGACTAAAGAACTATGTTATGCACTAAACCTTCTTGCACACTCGATTCTAGCCTTGTAATATCGACAAACTAACAAAAGTGTGCTATTTCATTTTATAATTCTTGCTCGTGACCCTTTACTTATTTCCTTCCTTTCTATCTTATTTGCATTGCCGTATAGCTGTTATGTTATATCAACCATCATTGCACAAGTTAGGCTTCCTTACTACTAAAGAAGGAGCACAATAAACACCTCATGGCCCATCAGTATGCTAATAGCCATGGACCATGACGGTTGGCATCGGAGCTTAGTTATTCCAATAAAAACAATCATGACATGACAAGAGGAAGTAACCAAGAGGTTAGATATCTTGGAGGAAATCTTAAAAGGCATGGACAAGTGAACTGAGGATTTGGTTGCCCTTTTTATGAGGCTAGCCAAGGTTAAGGCTAGTCACCAAGAGATGAATAGTAAATTGGCAAAGATGGCTAAGGACTTTGGTGTCACAATGTAGATACCCAGGAAGAGCTGCATGTGACAACTAATGATGTGAGATAATAATTAGGTGCTGAAGTTGATGACTTGAGAAGATAAGTGGATGCTTGTGCCTCAATCGACTTTATTGAAGAGTTAAGGGCATAGGTTGTCGTGTTACCCCGAGTTATGGGGAATGCTCTTGCCTAAGTTCCCATATATGCTCTTTCTCCTACAAGATATATGAAGATGCCAAAACCCAAGTCATTCATTGGCGTGTGAGATGCCAAATTGTTAGAAAATTTCCTATTAGATATGGAACAATACTTTACAGCTATTAGAACAAATGATGAGAGGACAAAAGTCATGATGGCTATAATGTACTTGATGGGTGATGCTAAATTGTAGTGGTGCACCAGGCATGAAGAGATTTAAAATGGGACTACACATGTAGATGCATGGGCAGACTTGAAGGTTGAGTTGTGCACCCAAATTTTCCCTAAGAATGTTGAGTATAATACCCGAAAGAAGTTAAAGGAACTTCAATAGGGTAATGATATTAGAAAGTATATGCACAAGTTCTCTACCTTGATGTTGGACATCAAGAGCATGGATGAAGATGATAAACTATTCTACTTCTTAGAAGGGTTAAAATCTTATACCAAGAATGAGTTATAAAGGCAACAAGTAATGAACTTGGCTACAACGCAAGTGGTAATTGAGCACCACTCATGACAATATAGGGAAGAGCGTATCGATAAGGCATGAAGATGGAAAGTCCATTAAGATAAGTAAACCTAAGAGCGGGGTAGCCCTAAATTTAAGTAACAACAGCAATACTGGATGGGTTTAGAGAAAATCTTATAATTCTCACTAGTCTAGAAAGAATAGGGCAACCAATAAAGGCAAAAAGCCCTCATTATCTTACTTCTCTTACAAAGGTTCGTGTATGGTAGCAAATTATCCATATAGAGCTTCACTCAATGCCATGGCTTAAAAGGTAGAGAATTATGTCAGTATGAGGAGCTAGGGAGTAATGGTGAGGAACAACCCCGAATGGGTGCATTACACATGTTATTGACTATTGGAAAGAGTTCCTCAATATGAATGAAGCCTCAGACCAATAACAAGTTGATGTAGATCCTACTAAACTTCAATGGTAGGAGTGTCAATGCTATGGTCGACTTCAGAGCTATACATAATTTCATCATTATGCTAGAAGCGAAGAGATTGAGGTTAGTACTTACAGATGATGCTAGCTAAATTAAAGCTTTCCACTCCAAAGCTCATCCTTTCTAAGGAGTTGCGAGAGTGATGAAGGTAAAGGTTGGAGATTGGAGTGGAAACCTCAACTTTACAACTATCCCATTGGACAACTTTAGTATAGTCTTTGGGATAGAATTCTTAAGACATGCTAAAGTTTCCTCCATGCTTATGGTCAATTGCTTGTTGTTCATAAACAAAAAGGCATACGTGTGTCAGTTTAAAGAAAGAAGGTAGATAGCAATGGGAAAGAGTCGAAGAATATCAAGGCCATGATACTATTAGCCCTCCAATTAAAGAGAGGGCTCAAACATTAAGAGGCTACCTTCCTTGCTATCTTCAAAGAGAATAAGGGGAAAGGACAAGCTGAGATCTTAGGGGTAATTGCAAATGACTTAAAGGAGTTTAGTTCCATGATGCTAGATAAGCTTTCAAAGGAATTACGTCTAAGATAGTGGGTATACCACAAGATTGAGCCGATTCCTAGTATTAAACCACTTGCTAAATGTCTAAACAAAATGTCACCTCCCAATATTGTTGAATTAAAAAAGTAGTTTGATGAGTTGTTAGAGGCAGGCTTCATTCAACCTTCTAAAGCTCTATATAAGGCTCCCATTCTATTCTAAAAGAAGCATGATGGGAGTTTGAGACTATGTATTGACTATTAGGCTCTTAACAAGCTAATAGTGAAAAACCACCACCCGATACCTCCAATTGCTGACATGTTTGATCACTTAAGCGAGGTCAAATGCTTTACAAAGATGGATCTTTGCCCAAGTTACCATTAGGTTTGTATTGTTGAGGGTGATGAGCCTTGCGAAAGAAGAGTCCAAGACCCTTGAACTGGAGAAGAGCTCACTGATATTTAGTGAAGTAGAGAGATCGAAGAGTAGAAGACAATAGTTGGGAGACAAATGAAGACCTCGTACCCTTATCAAAAAGAAAGTTGGCCATGCGAAAGAGAAGACCTATGCGACCAGATTTAAGCTCCAACATATATCACCGAAGGCATCAATAAAATTAAGTAGGGAGGGTTAAAGTTCCCTCTTGTAATACATTTGTACTAGTAGAACCCCATCCTTTTTGTACATTATTGTGTATAAAAGGGGGATTTCCTCACCTTATAGCTTGAGTTACTTACTGTTTTTTTACTTTCCATTTATGGAGCTTGTAGCCATTTCAAAGATTATAATCTCTACTCCTTTCGAAGCCAAAAATGCCATAAATTTCTTTACAGGAGTGTGATGACTACTTTTCTAAATTGAAACTTTTACTCATTACTTTACTTGATCATGACCAAAGGAATTACGTTATACACTATACCCTTGTGCATATCTCGATTGTAGCCTTGTAATATTAACAAATTAATAAAAGAAGATATTTCATTTTATGATTCTTACTTAAGTCCCTTTATTTATTTGCTACCTTTCTATTTTATTTGTGTTGCCTTATAGATATTAGGCCACATTGACCATCACTATGTAAGTTAGGCTTACTTACTATTGCCAAAGCTAAAGTAAGATAGTAAGCATCATATGATCCATCTATGTGCTAGATAAAGCCATAGACTATGACACTAGGACCCAAAATAATTAAAATCCTTAAAGTCATAAGTATTCCACAAATAATACAAAGTTGCACGTAAATATCTCCTATTTATTTACAGCATTCCATATATAACTTTTAAACTTCCACATAATTAAAAATCTTTACTAACATGGTTAAATGTAAACCATAACTACTTGATTTGTCATAAATCACTAATCACTATACTAAACCCCATCCTAAGTCTCCTATCGTGATCATAACACATAACTTCATATGTACCTAAAAAAATAAAAGACAGAAAATATTTCCCAAAATGGGTAAGCTAAAGCCGAGTACGTAAACACAAGCATATACACGGCTGCCATAAGTATACATGCACACGTATACTTAACCTAATGCAAAAAACACAAGATTATTATCTTTGATTTAAGCCATCAATCAATAAAATTTAGAGTCATGGGTACCCAACTCTAGACCTAGAGTAACTCATAGCTCCGCAACATAATCCTTACAACATTTATGACATTAACAATATCCTTTAGTCACTTCATTCCATGATCAACACTGAATTGATTCATTAGGAGACCAATCTACTATATGTCCATTGTAAGACCCCATAGCCCTCATAGTGACCCAACTTACAGCTTCTCTCTACAATACTCTAATCCATTTTCCTAGTGTCACATGATCAACAACCTACTAAGAACATCAACACCTAAATCTACCTAATCATCTTAGTTTATGACTCCACTAAAGATAATATCACACACTGACCAATGGGTGCCATGCTAACTTACCAATTATTTGGATCCTTAGCTATAACCAAACACAAGTAATGAAAATTTTTGTTTTTAGTTTAATTATGACTTTTTTACAACTAGCCTAACATACAAAATATAACAAGCAAGGTTACATGCTTGTTCTCGATTGTCCAAAGTTTTCATTTTCTTTGTGTCACTTAAACCTAAATCAAAGTATATAATTTCTTATACAAATCCATACTTATTTGTAACTAGGATTAGTGCCTACATATTAGGTCATTATGAAATAACTATTTGTTTAACTTAAGGAAAAAAGTAATTTTTATAGTTAAATGAATTTATTCCATTTTAGGACTATAACTTTCACTATAGCTTAACCATTAATTACCCATAGGCTATCTACTAAACTTAACTATTTTTATCATGACAACATATTACCTTATTTTAAATAACAATTAACTAACATCTCTTAACTTATTGACTAAATATTTGATTTAGCTAATCTATTACCACTTATTAGTGAACAAGAACTTATCACAACCTACCTATAATAAACTTGTCACAACAAAATCTAAGTTAATATAATTAACTAACTTATTCTGGCGATTCTATCTTATCACAACTAACTAACTCATGAACCCATTACTATCCCATAATTATATTTGATTCTAAGTTTTAATTACTTTTTAATAATTAAGTCAATTAAAGGCCATTAACTTTTATTAAGCAACTTTAATTATAGGTCATCAACTTTGTTAATTAAGGCAATTAAGGTCCTTTTACGGACGGTTCATTAACTTTTATTAATTAAGTAAATTAGGGATTATTAACTTTTGTTAATAAAGTTAATTACCCATTCACTTTTACTAGTCAAGTTTCATTTTTTTTTTCATCAATATAACAAAAATACACCTATACTAACAATTTCATGTCTAGACAAAACAAAACAATCCTTCATTATAACAAAAATTCAATTGCAGTACCAACTTCTAATCACTAACAGTTTATAAACTTATTTTCCAAACGTCAAGATATGACAAATCCTTGATTTTAGACAAATTTGACAGTTTAATTAACAATTCTTGTAATCCCATAAATTTAAGAGTTAAAAAAGCATGTCGAGCATTCATTTAGGTTAAACTCTTTACATGAAAACTCTAGGGAAAACTTTCTTGTTTCATCTAAAGATGGAGAAAGCAATTGATCTCTCCAAAGGAGGAAAAGATTAGCAGTAGATAATTTAGATTTAATAGAGGTGATCAAGAAGAATGATGCTTATACATCTATTCAAGAGAAAAGTAAAAACCTATCTTGTAAAGATATAGTCTTGAACAATACTTCAACAGCTTATGAAAATTTTTGTTTTCAAGATACAGTAATGAAGGGAGTGATGGATCATGATACATATCTCACACATGAAGAGGAACATTAGTTAAATGAGAATACAAATTTAAGCATTTGTTATGTGAAGTTCGCAAAAGTGAATAGGGACATCATATGTGCCCTGTAGCAAAGCACCTTCATTGACAGCAATTAGGACCTAACCTAGGATATAAGGTGATGAGGGATGGATTTAAAAAAAAAAAAAGGGAAAATCTTTGAGCAATCTTAAATTAATTCATGCAGGATCAAGAGTCTTTCTTATCTCTCTTAATAATGCCATGGATTTTCAATAGGTTATTAAAAATGGCCTATGATTCATTAATGATTATTATTTAGCTCTTAGAAAATGGGAACTTGACTTATGACTAGATCTAATAGCTTTTGATTGCATAGCGGTTTGGGTTTGCATTGCTGGATTACCCATTTAGTATTTTCTGCCCTTTCTTATTTGACATATTAGCAAGAGATTAGACCAGTCCTAAGGTATGATTTATATCCTATGAGTTTATAAAGAGGCAGATTTGGTCGTATTTGTGTTCAGATAAATATGAATAACCTATTGAAACATCCTCTTATTTTAAATAATATCCCTTATTGCATTTAGTATGAGGGATTACCTAAACTATGTGACATTTATGGTAGAATTAACCACAATAGGATGATGTATCTAAACCATGAAGTTGAGAGTAGTAAGAATATTAAAGAGGTTAGAGATATAGAGAAGAATAATGCAAATGGAACTAGCATGGGAAACAAAAAAGATCAAATGGTGGAAAGTGATACATGATAACCGAGTTATATCTCAGCGGTGGAAGATTTAGAAAAGATGAGAAAAGATGTAGTGAATAGTGAGGAGAGTCATAGGGATGATAAGGAAAATAGTGATTTTTCAAGGAACTAGAAATATGGGGAGTGGATTAAGGTGCAAAATAAAGAGTATATGGGAATGGTTAGGAAAACTGGATATGAATAGCTACCTAAAAGTTATGAAGAAGGATTTAAACAAAATATAATGTAGGAGTCATGATGATGCATAGAGAATTAAATGAAAAGTCATAAGAGTCAATTACATTATCTCAAAAATTGACCAAGACGGTTGGGAACTCGAACTAAGGAGTCTTTGAAGATATAACCAAGCGACAAGAGAGAGAATCACGCTTGTCGCTCTCTTCATGTGTCAAAGATTCTAGAATTAAAAACAAAAAGTCCAGTATATCTCTAAAAAAACTTTCATATCAAAATGGTCTACATTCTTGAAATAGAGATTTTAGTTCAACTTCTACAGTTCAACTCTCATGACCCTGTTCATCATGTAGATTTGAAAATTTAGGATGTTCAGTTGGGATCATATTCAAGGTAAGTAGTAGTGGAAGTCTAAGGGATTGTCATGACTTCGACGATATGGAAGAAAGATAGAGTTCCAAAATTTCTCTTCCATCCAACTTTACCACAAGGGTAGTCTTATTAGCAAGGGTAAAAAAACCATTTCAACCATAACAAAGGGAATTTTGATGGTAAAAATGCCTATGATTAAAGCAAATCTTTTAAGAAGGAACATTTTGGAAATTCTACGATAGGTATGCAATGAACTAGTAGAGAAGGTTCTAGTAAATGTAGAAGTTCTGCTAGATGTATAGAGGATTCCCTTTCACTTTATCCTAAATGGAGGACTAGAGGAATAAAAATTTACTTACAACATGGGAGATGAAAATGGTACTCGTCTGAACCATGTTTAAGCCATTCCAATGAAGGAAAGAAGTTGATCACTTCCAATAGGAATTTGAGGAATAAGTGGTATAAATTGACTGCAAAAATGGTGAATCCAGGTTTCACATATACCTTATCCTTTTGTTATGAGACTAGAACCTTTCAAGGTTCTTGCTTATAATGTTCGGAGAGAACTCAAGTAGAAGGCAAAGGGCTATCGAAGATTTAATTTGTCAATATGCTGATTATACTAATTAAGATGAGAATGGGAAGAACAACTACTAGCACTCTTTAAGAATACTTAAGGTTTCATCATATGGCGTACTATGAAGCAAAAGGATTTAGTAATGGATAATTGTTTTATGGAATGAGAAGGATGTAGCTATTCTTGAACTCTAGGTCTCTCAATAGCAAGACCTAATGGAAATTTAGGTATGCAAGTCATCCTATTCATGGTTTTTGTTGTTGTTGGGAATATATGCTTACCCTTTGTTTGATATTAGAAATGAATTGTAGGAGGAACTAAGTTTGGGGGAAATTTTTATGGACCTTAGTGTCTTTTAGGGGATTCTAATGACATCGTCTATAGGCTAAGGATTTCCCTTTTTTTTTCTTTATTTTTCCCTTAGGGAGGGTGGGTGGGTAGGTGGGTTAGGGGGTGTTGAGGGGATGGAATGAGTGACTTAAGCTTTATTGAGCCTAAGTTTACTTAGTCAAAAAGATCCAAAAAACTAAGTCAAATCGTATAAACTAGGCTGAGTAGACCTTAAGTAAATTATGATTGGAGGAAGCTTTATCCGGAGGCTAAGGTCTTTCACATTATTTCTTATCACTCAAACCATTTACCTATTAACTTAAATAACTACCTAACTATGAGAGGTGGCCCAAAGGTTTTGAGACCCTCTTTGGTTTTAACCCATGTAGTTAGAACATACAAATTTTTTTAGCTTTGTTTCCAACAAATGGTATTAGCCAAATTTCAGATATGCAAAAGACTTAAATGGCTTCATTGATGATTTGAAAGTATGGAAAAAAGAAGTTTTTGGAGTTATCCCTAAAAAGAAAAACAGCATTTTGGTAAGCATTGCTCAAGTAAGGAAAGAGATATTCTCAAGACCAACCCATGAACTTAATGATAGAGAACAATGCCTATAAAAAGAGTTAGATTAGATCTTGAAGCAAGAAGAAAAGCTTTGAGTAGCAAAGGTTCACTCAACATAGATCATTGAAGGAGAAAGAAATATGAAATTCTTCCATATGAGCTTAATGACTAAGAGGTCCAAATCTAAAATTTGCAAGCTATTTGACACAATTTGAAATTGGATAGATGATGAAGACAAAGTCAAAAAGCTATTTATCAATTTTTTTGAAGGCTTGTTCATGTCAAAGAGGTTCTTTGTATGGAAAAATTCTCGTATATGGAATGGCAACAAAGAAATATTTTTTTATGAAAAGAAAGTGAGTCATAGTGGCTATAGTCAAACGAGGAAATTAGAAAAAACTCTAGTGTATTCGCAATAATAAGACTTTAGGTATAGATGGTTTGCACATGAAGTTCTTCAAATGCTATTGGAGCATTATTGGTAAAACTGTATGTGAGACCATTAGGCATATTTTAAGGATAAGGGATCTCCTATAGGAATTAGATAAAACTCTAATTGTTATAATACCAAAAGTGATAAGTTCAAATAGATTTCAACCAGTAAGCTTATATACAACTATGTACAAATTAGTGAGTAAATGCTTGGTCAATAGACATAGGCTACTATTGAATGAATTGATTAGCTTAGAATAGGTGAGTCTTATTCTAAAAAGATTATCTAGAGACAAGATTATTATCTTCCAAGAAGTCTTGCATTCTCTAGATAAGAAGAATGAGAAAAAGAATTGGATTATTGTAGTGCTAGAACTAAAGAATGCATATGATCAAATGGAGTAGGATTTTGTAAGACCCATACTATAAAGCCTCAACTTTGCTAGCTCTTAGGTCAATTTAGTCAGCTCATGCCTGGCGATTGTCAAGTATAGAATCCTTTCTAATGGATCAATGTTAGAAGAAATTAAACCTAGTTGGGGATTGAGATAGGGAGATCTGATTTCACCTTATCTATTCATTTTGGCCATAGAGTTACTAAGTAGAATTATCCATGTGATGGTGGAATATAGCAAATGGAGACATATAGGGATTGGAGGCATGAATTTAAACTTGTCTTATCTCTTCTTTATGAATGATCTACTCTTAGTGGGGGAAGCTAGAGAACAAAATGTAGCCTAAATTATGGAGATTATAGAAGGGTTTTGTAACCTCTTTGGTTAGAAGGTAAATTATGAAAAGTCGTATCCTCTTCTCAAGAAACATGAGTAGGGCCTTGAAGGTGAAGATCTCTGAATCATTTGGAATTAGACTTAATTTTGATAAAAGAAAGTATTTAGGTATTATAATGAAAGAAGGGAGATCCTTGAATAGTATTGATGTTAGCTTTATTCTTAAGAAAATGGGGAAGAAACTAATTGGATGGAAATCTAAGCTCCTCAGCCTAACAAAAGGGAAAATCCTTATCTTTTGCCTTAGAGAGTATAGTGAAGTACTACTCCCAAGTAGTGCTTTCCCTATAGACTTTACAAATAAAGTGGAGAAGTTCCATCAAGATTTCTTGTGGGGGCTCATCTTAAAAATTAAGAAAACACATTAGGTAAGGTGGTCAAAAGTTAAAAATCCCAAGAGCAAAGGGGGCTTGGGTGTAAACCTCTAAATTTCTTGACCTAACCTCTGAACTAGACTCGAGTATGTTAGATAATCTGGGAGTTGACAAGGCTAATGAAAGTAAAGACCCTAAAAGAACTAATCAATCGCGTATAAAACTTTTCTACCTTATATGTATATAAACACTAAAGATTTCATTGAAAAGTGATAAAAAAAAACCCCCTAAAATGATAACCTTGAAGACATACGTACATTTATTCATCATAATATACCCTAAAACCCTAATTGATAATACGATCTTCATATTTTGCCAAATCATTAGTAAAAGATTAGGGATGACTTTCAATCATGCATATATATTTAGAATCCTTAAGTAATCCTTTAGAAACTAAGATAATGTATCATAAATCACATTTATCTTCTAAGTATATGATTAAGATAGTATTACATAGAGTTAGGGTGTAGTTGAAGCTTAGGTTAAATGAAGTGAACATTAACACCCTAATTGATACTTTTCATACTAGTTAAACTAAATAGCTTACCAAATGATATATATAGAATATCAATACCTAAAGTGAGATCTCATCATCTATTTTTACTAATCAATTCACCAAATGCCTCATTTCCTTAATTTTTCCCTTAATTTTTCCTAATTACTACATTTTGTATACAAAATGGGATATGCTTATGGAAACTTGACCAAGTCAAATACATGTTGAGCAAGGTCAAAGGGTTAACTAAGTCAACACATGTTGACTAAAGTCAATATTTAGAAAAGTCAACAAAAAGACACTAATGCATTAGAAAATATCTAATCCATCTCATGATTTCTTTTCTTTTAGCTTTTCTTTTCTCACCTCCCCTTTAATTGTCGTCCACATCTTGTCCCCTTTCTAGACCCTGCTTTCTTCTTCTTTTCAAACATGAAACAAAACAAAAATTAACCCCTTACCTTACCTCCATTGCCATGACCATCCCCTTTCCCTTTCACTTTTAAAAATTTCCAACTTTGTCTCCATATTTCAAACACAGATTAAGGTATGTGATTATGTTATTATGTATTGCTTTATATTACTTATTAGTTAGGTGATGAGGTAGATTAGATAAGTAGATATGTGCTATGTGTAATCATGTTAAAGAAGGCATAAAGTTTCTACCTTTAAGTGTAGAAGGATAGAAATCATAGTGAAGAGGAAGGAGATACATGTGTATATGCCCTTAAGTATATGTACATAAGGATATACTAGAAGAATACAAGTATGGAGATCTTTGTACATAAGTATTTACTATGTACATAACCTAAACTAAGATAAATCCTAACTATACATACCTATACCATATTAAATACACACTTAAAACACAAAAGAATGAAATTAGGGAAGTTTTCTTAAGAGGAAAATTTGGCATACGAAATTTGTACAAAAATATGTACATGACCGTATAAGTATATGAGTATATGTACAAGTATAAATACGGTATAAGTATAAGTATATGTATAAGTATACTAGTATACATATAAGTATAGTAAGAGTATAAGCATATAGTAGTTTATGTAAAGTGTACATAAGATACTTAGGTATGACATAAGCATAAGGTAAGGTATATGTAATCAAAATGATGAGGTAAGTAATGATGTAATTAAAAGATAACATAAGCAAATGATGACATAAGCAATGACATAAGCGATTGATCATGTAAGCAATGACATTAGCATAGGTTTATAAAATAAGAAATAAGAAGAGTGCATAATAATTAGATACATAAATTAGTAAACCCTAATACACTTCCTAAATTGGATTCTACTTAATTAAGTACATGAATTAGTAATAGTAAGGTAAAATTCTCTAAGTATAAGAATTTAAGGGTTAACTAAATCATTAAGTATAAACAAAGGATATAAATATAAGTAATAAGAATAATTAAGTTTCCATAATTAAAATTTCTATAAATTTAGTCCATATCATAAAACATAGATATTAACGTCCAAAACGGACATCATCGTATGAACGTACATTCGAAAACAATGGAAAATGACTATTAATTCATAAATATCAGAAATAGAACGAAAAAGTTACATACGATTAATAATAAGTTTAACCAGACAATTTGAACTTAATTATACTTAGCTTATAAAAAGAAACTGGTACAAGCATTAACATGCATTGCATAGATACAATTTTGGCTGTCACATCACACGTAGGTAAAGAAAGGCCATTCAGGGTTGTTATTATTAATTTATTGGTTCTATATGGTGCACTCGTACAAAATGACTTTACCTTGGCCTGTAGGAATACTAGGTGTTAGAGGTGCCAGCCAGCTAGCTAAGGGTGGAGTCTAGAAGCCTCCATTTAGGGGTGAGTGTGGACTGCAAGGGCCTACTCACGATTATACTAGAACTTAGTTTTTATGAAAATAAAAGAATTATTTAATTTAGGTACATAACGTGGAGTTCCGTAGTAAAATAAGTTATAGTATAATATCCGAATCTTATTAGTGCCGTGTATATTCTAACCCTAACTTTGGAGGGCGTTAAATCTGAGTTACATATATGAACTAGTTAACTATATGTATTGTTTGGCATTCTATTTGATCATTCATTCATATGCGTGAATATAATATATTTATAACTTGCTTGTGGTGTAGCTGAAGGATTTGCTCACTAAGCTTAAGCTTACACCCCCTTAAACTTTTGCTGCAGGATAACTTATTTGTAGAGACTGGTCGAAGGATGCCACAAGTTAGCTTAGGGACTTCGGTAAGAGTGAGTTGTCCTGTGTATTGAGAAAGAACAGTTTATGTAAACTCTTGCTCATGTACTTTTGTTTTACTAGTATTATAAACTTAGATATACTCAATTACTGTGTATTGTAAGCTTTGTAGTTCAAATTTTATATAAATATGTTTGTGTGATGATATCATGTGAATCTGTAAGTTCTTAGAAAACTAGTAGTTGTAGAGCCTTGTATATTGTGTGAAGAGTTCATGATTGGAAGGGTAACCAATTAGGGGTTCTTTGTACAGTATACAGCGTCTACCATAACTAGGCCATCCTCAGTTTGTGACATTGGGAATACTAGACATTAAGAAGAGAAATCAAGCAAAATTTGCTAAGCCAGCCTATTAGGTTAGAAGGAAAGATTTGTTATGGAAAAAATTGATTAAGCATAAATATAAGATGAAGCAAGGTGATGGATGTGTTAAAAAAGAATTGAAGTTTTATAAGGAACTTAATGGAGCTTGTGAATGTGTGGAGGTAAGAATAATGCTAAGATTAAAATCTTGGATAAACCAAATTTTGGCTTGATGATTAGAAGAAATAAGGGAGGATCTTTAATTGGCTGTTAAGACTAATGAATAAATATAATGAAAATTTGCTTATGAGCTAAGATTGGATAATGCAATAGGATGTAAGGATGAGGTCATTTAATACCCTTTAGATGACCAAATAAAGGAGAAAATGGGGGTTGTTCAATTGGGACATCATGACTCTTTAGAAGATGTGAGAAGCTAGCCACTTGAAATCAATGGTGAGATTCCCACTGAATCCATGTTGTATAGAGAAGATGATTTAATAAATAAGGAAGATAATTGGGATTAACTTTGGAAATCTCCAGTAATACCCTGTATACAATTCCTTGCATGGAAGTTGATGATAGTGGAATTTCGCCCTTGATTACAGCTCGGCACATAACCTGCTTTGCTGAAGTCAGCAATGCGACCTGTTTTGACTACTTTAGAGGCTATGGGCCTGGCAAATTTGATGGGCCAAAAAGCTCGGCTTGCCCATTCAATCACTTTAAATTTAAATAGTGACATTGACAATTATGCATCTACCCAACTTAACTACATAACTACACATTATTAATTGTCTTTTGGCATGTGCTTAAATTAATTCCCTTACTCTCCTATACACTAACCTAGGCATCAAAGTAGCTATACTAGACTAACCCCAGCATCCCTTAGCCTAACTTTCTTTCTCTCTTTTAGGAACCAATTCACTATACTATTTTTGAATGACAACATTTTGGCGTCGTCTATTTCAAACCTTTCTACTTATGGCTAAGACAAGCTTGACCAAAGTACAAGAGCTGGTGCTTCTCCCCAACTCTTTTAGGAGGAGAGTAGGCATCCTGATGAGTATTGTTTAGCTAGATTAGAGCAACTTTATGCTGGTCTATCTAAAGAGCTAATTTAGCCAAAGAAAATCAAGAATTATCCAAGAAGAATGATGAAATTCTAAATCTTATTAAAAAAATCAGTTTGCCAAATCAAAATTGGGAGTATAGAGACAATTGTGTCAATGACTCTAATAATTCGATCCATTCACCTAAATTACCAAAAAAGAAGGTCGGAGTGAGGCATGAAACTTCGATCCATTTACTTAAGAGAATAGACGAATGAAAACAACCACAGTAAGCACACTGATAAGGATTATAGACTAATCACATACTCCCAAACTCGAGGATTCTCTCATATGGTGCCGTGTGTTATTCAAGGTAGGTTAAACTTAGAAGAGTAATGCATTCTTTAGTTCGATCTGCCAAGTTACTTTACTCTCTACTTCATCTAAGAGATTATCAAGGTGATTGACCTGTTACCATACTAAACCCTCCTCAATACATCTGCACAAGACCAAGTACAAAATGCACATATTACTAACCTAAATCATTGCTAAGGTTAAGCTAACTCTGACTTAGGCCAACTTGACGAAGGGTCATCCCCTAGGTCAACTCTTCTTTAATCCAACTGATTTGAATTGCCAAGCTACTGAGATTGACTTGATCTGCCTGAACCCTACTTTGCTCAGCAAGCAGCATCATTAAGACTATAGAAAGGACAGTTGACATACGCCTTATTTGTCTGACATTCGTATTATCCTTTATAACTAAATATCCCTCTTTTTGTCTAATTACTACTTTACCCTTGTAAATTATTTCTTTTCCTTTTCCAGTAGCATTCGTTTTATAATTTACACTAACCTAGGACTTACCCTAATTGGGTCATATAAATACTTGTAAATGGTGATAGCCATAACAATTAAAACCATTAATATTCAAACATATTCCTTTTTACATGACCTAAGCATTTTTGCTTACTCTCAACTACTCTTATCTAACCTATTGAGCATAGACTAGTGGCAAGTGCCCTCCAGCCACACTTATGCATCATATCAAGTGCTACTCAAGCTCATGTGAGGTGTTAGTATGTCATATCCATCTTTGGTGCACAAGGACCCTTGCTCATCCTTTGACTTTCATTTATTGTTCAAACAGTCTCGAGGTTTGGACCCATCCCCCTTTAGTTTGTGAGATACCGAATGTCATGTATTCATCTATGCTTGTATCCATATTATCTTGATATCAAAGCTTAGCTACGCCCGAGCAAGTCCTTGTTAGCTATACTTTGAGTGGTTTATTGCTATTGGAAGTGTTTTAGAGTCAGTTTATTGTTATTGCGAATGTTTGAAGAGTGTTTACAATGAAGGAATTTTATGCTCTATTTTTTCCTTATTTCTTACTCATAGAACAAAATGTATGTGTTCACATGATTCATTATTTATTGGTTGTATTAGTTGTTAGTGTATTCAGTGTTTTTTTTATTCCTAATTCGTAGAAGTAAGTTTTGAATAGTGTCTCAACTATCAATCAATTGTAAAAGGAAATAATGTTTGATTCTATTATTCAAGGAATTCTAAGTAACCAAAAGAGTGATGCTTAAAAAGGCCAAGGTCAATAGGGAAGTTCCATAACCCTAATTAGTAGGTGATCGACTAGATAGACTCACCAACCTAGTAGCTAACCTAGTGGCTATCATAAATGAAGATAGGTAGCAAGTCAGAGAAGGTCCATATAAGGACAAGCATTGAAAGCTTGAGAGAGGCAATGATCAGTATGGCTAAGTTAATGCCCTAGTTTGACCACCCCAAGCTAGAGGAGTAGATAGAGTTGTTAGGTGCAAGCTAGCACTTAATGAAATTGAAAAAGTAGATGAGGAAGAAGGTGATCAAGTGGAGGAGTACTATGATCCAAGAGAAAGGAATGTCCAAGCTCCAAGAGTAAAGGGGTTGAGGATGCATATCCTAAGTTTTTTTGGAAGTAACGATGCAACGGACTACCTAGATTAGGTAAATAAAATCGAAAAATAGTTTAAATGCCATGAGGATCTTGAGAGTGCAAAGGTTAGACTTGCTGTACTAGAGTTTACTAGCTATGCCACCTTATAGTAGAAGAACATGTAAGCCACAAGTAAAAGAGAAGGAGAATGTAAAGTTAAGAGATAAGATGAAATGAAGAGAGTTATGAGGAGAAGATTTGCTCTTAGCCACTATTTGTAGGATGCATTTAAGAAGTTAGGCAAGTGAAATATGTTGCTTCAAGTGTCAATGATTTGGGTACATGGCTACTTAATGCCCTAGATAGAAGAACCATGGTAATCCAAGGTAAAGTGCTAACTATTAAGGTTGACAATATTGATGATGAAGTGGAGGAGCTAAAAGAGATCGGATAAAAAGAACAGTTTGAGGAGGAAGAAATCATCTATAGTGAGGAGGGTAACTTTATGCCTATCGAGAAGAATAATGAGTATGAGCTCCATGCCTAGGGATAGGTGGTGAGATAATCTGTTTCATATTGGATGTAAGGTGAATGGGTCATTATGTGCAATGATTGTTGATAGTGACAGCTACACTAATGCAATACCTACTTTTATGGTCCAGTAGTTGAAGCTGCAAACCAAACCTCACCCTAAGCCTTATAAGTTGCACTAGCTTAGTGAGAAAGGAGCCTTGTAGGTGAACAAACAAGTGTCAGTACCTATTAGTATTGAGAATTATCGAGATGAAGTGCTCTTTGATGTGTTGCCTATGAGTATGTCCTATATTCAACTTGGACAACCATATGTTTGACCGAAGTGTGATATACGATGGAAAAAATAACATATGTTCCCTAAAGCATAAGGGTAAGAAGGTGAAGTTGAGCGCTATGATTACTAAACAAGTTAAAGGAATATAAACTCAATTAAGCCAAGTTTTGAAGAAAGAGACTTTCGTGATGAGTTGAGTTGAGCTGAAGAGAGAGATGGAGCTTGAAGAGTTGACCTATCTACTAGTTAGAAGGTTACTTGAGATGAGGGGATTCGAGGAGGAGTTGCTACCTACCAGGATGAAAACCTTATTAAATGAGTTTAACGACCTATTCCTAAGAGAACTGCCTAAAGGTCTGCTTCCCCTTTGAGGTATTGAGCATGAAATTGACTTTTAACCCAAGAGCTACACTGTTGATCAAGCCTACTTATAGGCTAAACCCTAAACAGGCTGTCGAGCTACAGAAGCAAGTAGATGAGCTATTAAAGAAAGGGAATGTGTGAGAGTCCTTAAGCTTATGTGTTATGCCAACCCTATTGGTACCGAAGGAAGATGGGACATAGAGGATATGGCGTAGATAGCTAAGCAATTAACCGCATCACCATCAAGTACAGGTATCCCATACTAAGGCTTAATGATATGCTAGATGAGTTGAATGAAGCATAAGTATTCTTTAAGAATGACCTTAAATCTAGATACCTTTATATCCAAATGCAGGAAGGAGATGACTAGAAGACTACATTTAAGACCCATCATGGACTATATGAATGGCTTATGATGCCCTTTAAACTGTCAAATGCACCAATCATGTTCATACAATTAATGAACCATATGCTTTGAGAACTAATAGGAAGATTTGTGGTGGTATGTTTCGATAACATCTTAGTTTATAGTCCTAATCTGGGGACTCACGAAGAACATCTCGGTGTAGTCTTTTTGAAACTCTAAGCTAAAAGTCTCTATGCCAATTTGAAGAAACGTGACTTCTGCTAACCTGAAGTGATCTTCTTAGGGTTTATTGTGAGTAGTGGTGGCCTCTAAGTCAATGATGACAAGATAAGAGCGATTACTAAATGGCCTATGTAAATTTGTTCAACTAGCGTGCAAAGCTTCCATGGCTTAGCATCATTCTATCGTAGATTTATAAGGAATTTTAGTACAATTGTAGCCTCACTCATCAAAATGTTGAAAAAGAATGTAAAGTTCAAGTAGGGAGAAAAGGAGTAAAGGAGCCTCGTAAAAGTAAAGGAAGGGCTGACCACAACCTTAATCTTAGCACTACTAATCTTTAACGAAGTGTTTAAAGTGGAATGTGATGTATTTGGACTAATCATAGGTGCTATGCTGATGTAGGAGGGCTAACCTATTGCTTCCTTTAGTGAAAAGCTTAGAGGAGCTACTCTCAACTATTATGTTTATGATAAGGAGTTTTACTCCTTAATCTAAGCATTAACTGTATGGCAACACTACTTGTTACCTAAAGATTTCCTAATCTGCACTAATCATGAATTTTTGAAATATTTAAAGAGCTAGCCTAAGTTATCAGGAAGATAAGCCAAATGCATTGAGCTGATGGAGGTTTCTTTAAATCTCTAGCTAAAAATATGTTAAAGAAATTTGCAGAATTCAAAGCCAAGGCTACCTTTAACATTCGATAAGAGGACAATGTAAAGCTTGGCATAAGGTCGATCAGAATAAGTGATAAAAAAAAATGGTAAGAACAAGAAAAGTTTGAAGGATTGACTTGGTGGACATAACTACCAATTCTCAACTGGAAGTGGTAAAATGAAGAGGCTACGTATTCTAATCTATTATGTTCATACTCTCCTTTACCATCTAATATACATCATATTGATGGAAGTATAGAATCAAAAGGTTTGGCAATGGCCTGAGCATATGAGAGGAAACCCATCGCGTAGGAATTTGAATAAGTATTGTGATTTTCATCGCGATAAAGGCCACAACACTAATGAAAGTATTTAACTTAAAAATGCAATTAAGGATGTGATCTAGTAAGGATACCTGAACAAGTTCTTAGCTCATGATAAGAGAATATTGAGTGCCTAACCTAAAGACAAAGAGATGAATGGGATAATAATGATTAGCCTCCTCAAGCTAGAATGGAAGTAAGAGAAGGAGGTAATAACAATAGAGTTCCAAATGGTGTTATAAACACCATTGTTAGCGGACCATTCAATTTAGGATGGTCTTTCCCTTCGAGCTCGACTAATGCCAAGCGATATTTCTATAATGTATAAGGCAAAAAGGTGAAGGTCGATAATTCCATATCTTTAACAAAGAAGGATTTTGAAGGCATATAAAGGCCTTACTATGATGCATTGGTAATCAGTACGGGGATTGTCAACTTCAAGGTCAAGAAGATCCTAGTTGACATTAGAAGTTCATTAAATATTATATTTTAACACCTTTCAACCAAATGAAGTTAAAGATTAAGACTTAATTAAGATCTTATGATTATGACTTATAAGCTTTCAATAACCAACCCATACGAGTGACTAAAGTAATTTCTCTTTTAATCCAAATTGGGGATGATGAAACTGTGGTAGAGGATAAAGTAGATTTCCTTGTTGTTAAATGCTGGTCTCTTTACAATATGACTATGGGCTAACCATGCCAGCACTTACTAGGCATCCTCCCTTAATAGCACATCTAAAGGAAAAATTCCTTACTCCCATTAGAGTTAAGGTGTGCAAAGGTGATCAGTAGTTAGCTAAATCATTGTATTTAAAAGCCTTCAGGTACACTGAAGTTTTCCATATTGAGGCCAATCTAGAGAGGGAATCCAATAATATAAAAAGTGGTAAAGAAGAAGTTGAGGAAATTCAACTTAAGGATAATCCAAATAAAACAATCAAGATAAGGAGGCCATTACCGGCAAAGATTAGATAGGTACTGATTAAGTTCTGATTGAGCAATGCTGATGTCTTTGCATAGACTCCCTCGGATATGCTGAGCATCTTGAGAGAAGTTATGGCACATAAGTTGTAGATAAATCCCAACGTAAAGGTTATTTAACAAAAGGAAAGGCATTTTGCCCCTAAATGGTAGGCATCAATTGGAGAGGAAATTGAGAAGTTACTTAAGGTAGGGTTCATAGGGGGGTGCCTTATCCAACTTAGTTGACCAATTGTATGCTGGTCAAGAAGTCGAATGGTAAGTATATATGTGCATAGACTTCACTGACTTAATTAAAGCTTGCCCTAAGGATTGTTTCCCATTGCCAAGGATTGATTAGATGATTGATTCAACTGTCAAGCATGCCTTGCTCCCTTTCATAGATGCATTCTCTAGTAATAATCAAATCAAAATGGAAAAAGAAGATGAGGTATACACTTCATTTATGAACATCGAGATACATTTCTACATGGTCATGTGCTTTGGACTAAAGAATGTTGGCACTACCTATAGAGGCTCGTAACAAAAAATGTTTAAGCCTTAAATCCACTACAACATCGAAGTATATGTTAATGATATGATAGTCAAGAGTAAAGAGGAAGATCAGCACCTTGCCAATCTCTATGAGACATTCGACACATTGATGAGATATAACATGAAGTTGAATCCATAGAATATGTTTTTGAGGCTACTTCAGGTATATTCATAAGGTATATGGTAACCCAACGCGACATTGAAGTGAACCTGAGAAAGATTGATGCAATGAGGAATATGAACTCCCCATGTATAGTCAAGGAAGTCTAGGAGTTAACAGGACAAATTGCCGCCCTAACCAAATTTATTTCAAAGAGTATAGATAGATGAGTAAAGGTTTTTAAAATCTTGAAGAACCCCAAAGATTTTCGATAGAATGACAAATGCAAAGCTACATTCAAAGAATTGAAAGATTTTTTGGCATTGCCATTAGTACTTTCGAAGCTTATTCCTGAGGAGGATTTATTCTTGTATTTATCTGTCAGTAGCCAAGCTTTTTCCTCTATCCTTGTTCAAGTAGAAGGAAAAGAGCATAAGCCAATCTATTATGTGAGCCATGTCTTATAAGGTCCAAAGCAAAGATACACTAAAATTGAGAAGTTTGTCTTAGAAGTTCTGACTTTAGAAAGGAAGTTAAAACCATATTTTGAAGTCATCAAATTATAGTCCTTACTAACCAACCACTATGGTAAGCCTTGCAACAACCTGATTCCTCGGGAAGGATAATGAAGTATGCCATTGAATTGAATGCCTATGGTGTGTAGTATAGACCTAGAACGGCACTAAAGGCCCAAGTTTTGGTATACTTTGTGGCCAAATTCATTCAAGAGGAGGATAGTATTGACATGGCAAAGAAACCTACTTAGAATTTGTACATGGATGGCTCCTCCACAAAGGAGGGAAGAAAAGAAAGCCTTATCTTGCAAAGGTTGCACAATGTAAAGATATAGTATGTGTTGAAGTTCAGATTCCTAGCAAGCAACAACAAAGCTAAGTATGAAGCCTTGATTGTCAAGCTAAAGTTAGCAAAGGAACTTAGAGCCAAGAAAGTTGAGGCCTTTTTAGACTCATAATTGATTGTAAATCAAGTAAAAGAAGACTACGCGACAAAAGAGGAAGTGATGAGAAAGTTCTTGGTTATCGTACAAATGCTCATGAAAGAGTTTCAGTCCTTTACGATTGAGAAGATTCCTAAAGCTCTGAATATTGCCGTTAACAAATTGTTAAGATTAACCTAGCAAGAGTTTGGAAGTGATGGGATAGCATTATGAAGTGTAACCTTGCTTAAAGGAGAAGTCATGGATAGACCTAATGATCGAGTATTTAAAGGATGGGGTCCTACCTATACATAAGAAGGGAACTCGGAGGCTCATATTCCAAGTAGTAAATTATATTCTGATTGACAACAACTTATACAAACTTAACTTTGCTCAACCTTATCTTCGTTGCTTTGCACTGAAGGATGCTTAGCAAGTTCTTTTTTATTTAAATGCAAGAGTATGCAGCAATCATGTGAAAGCTCAGACTTTATATGTTCGAGCATTGAAGCTCAGCTATTACTAGCTAACCATGAACAAGGATGCAAAAAATTATATTATGGCAATGCCCATAGTGCTAAAAGCATGAAGTCTTGGGCTATGTACCCTCTAATGGCCTACATAGTTTGACTACCCCTTGATCCTTTGCTAAATGGGGAGTGGATATATTCGAACCTTTCCCAAGGCTATTGTACAACGATAGTTTACAATGGTTATGGTGAATTATTTTACCAAATGGGTGGAAGCTGAGGCAGTAGCGAAAATTACTGAGCAAAAGATTAAATCAATTGTGTTCTTCTTTATCATGTCAAGGTTTGGAGTCCCCTTCATGTTAATCACTAATAATGGTCCGTAGTTCAATAACGATAAGTTCCAAGCTTTCTATGAGAGGCGTGGCATCTAACTGAACTATACTTCAGTAGCTCATTCCTAAACAAACAAATAAGTGGAGGTTGTCAATAAGACCATCTTGTATAGCTTAAAGAGGAGAGTTGATCAAGTAAATGGCAAGTGGGCTGACAAGCTACCTACCATTTTATGGGGGCACAAGACTACCTACAGGACTTCAACAAGGGAAACACCTCTTAGATTAGCTTTTAGATCAAAGGTTATCTTACCAATTGAATTTGAGCTGCCTAACCTACATATATAGAAGTTTGATGTCATGGAAAATTAAGTCAGCCTGATGGCCAGTTTAGACATAATAGAAGAGATAAAGGACATTGCAAGAGCAAAGGTTGTCACTTACTAACATAAGGCACAAGATATTAAAATCAACATAGAGACCTGGTTTGCAAGAAAATGGGGGTGACAAGTGCACGAGATAATCAAGGGAAAGTTGGTGCAAATTGGGAGAACCCGGTAAGGGTCTGGCAAGTCGTAACCAGTGGGCCCTATTGACTAAAAAGGGTGGATGGGCAAGTTATCCCTTTTGCATGGATGTTAAGAATCTTTAGTTGTATTTTAAGTAATTGTTCCTTTTTATCCACAATATTCTGTGTTTATGTTCAGCTTATATTTCAAGACTATGTAAAGTGATGGCTTAGTTTTATTGATGTGAAGTATTTATTTTCCAATCTGTTGCATGAATCTTTACCAATCTTATTAATTCCTGATTTAACTACAATTAACGGATAATATAGTTCAAGCCTATAGGCAAACGAGCCATTACTTAAAAAGTTCTAACCAATAATGGCGAATGAGCTTAATTGTAAGTGGAAAACAAGCCCAACTCTCTCGATAAAGAGTTTTGACCTAATACGACTAACAAAATTAAAATTGCCTTCAACTAATATTAATTTAGTTCGACTAACGAACTCTAACATTCAAAGTAAGTTTAGATCTTATACAAATAACGAACTTCATTTAAACCATGTCTATGGATAAGTAATAAAATGCTTGCAAAGAAAAAAGTGCTACAAATTAAATTGAAACAATCAATAGAAGTTAAGGTTTCATTACATCCACCAATAGGTTGGCATCCTAACTTGAGCAAATGTCAAGAAAAATTCAAATAAAGATGACGTATCTACTACTAGCAAAATAATTATTAGATTGAAGATAGGGGACATTCTCTATGGTAGGATCGGTGAAGTTAAGGCCTTGGTAAATAAAGCTATCTTTGACCTTAGTAGGATAGGGATCTTTACTAGCATTGGTTCTATCGACTAGATTACTAGGGAGCTCTTTTCGTACGTAGGGGGTCTCCTTCACAACTATTTCTTCAACAGGTGTGGGGGCTTCAACATTGGCCAGTTGGTCATCGTTTTGCCCTTAACCTTTGATATGAACCAGAGCTAAGGACACGTAAGGTTGGCCGTAGGGGTAGTGGGTCCGATCTTGCCAAAGGAATGAAAAATAAATAGGATTAGATGGTTTAGTATATCTCACACACTAACTCTATGGATATGATGCACTATAGAACCACATATGAACTTAAGACTCACCGGATGTGATGCACTAGTCCGAATGATAGGGTTACTCACCACAATCCTTACTAAAGGAATTGATAAGAGCTAGTAAGGGAGAGAACTTTTTGAGAGAAAGGACTCAAAATGGGTTTTTCATTAATTCTATTATATATCCCCATATTGTGACAAATGTTGCTATTTATAGTACGTCCTAAACTCTAGTGGTAAAACTGTAAATAATGTACAAAGCCTTAAACCTTAAAGAATTGGGCCTATAAATAAAATAAAGACAAACATGTACAAAAATATAAAATTGTGCATTTTGTAGGGAGAAATCGGCATGTGGTCATTTGGCATGCCTTAAAGATAGTTTCGTAGTGCTTGCTCGAGACATCAAAGAGGTCGGCCCATAATTTCCAAGTACTGAAGTCAATCGGCAATAGTTTCTCTAGGGTATGCCGAGTGGATCCAACATTCAAAGGTGAAGATCGGTTGTTGTCTCAACATTTTGCTTCTTGACACTCTATCTATAAGAAATAGTGTTATTCGACTTGGTAGATAGAATGAATCAATAAGTAGAAGATCTCGGCTTTAGCAGTTGGGTTGGGTCAATACCTTGAAGCTTATCATTTCCTTTCCCTTAAAGAAGTTTCGACCCGAAACTTGATAATTGGTCGCTTTAGATCCCTCCGGGGTCAAATACTAGTTGAAAAAATTCAAATTTAAACATTATATACTGTAGTTCTTACAATAAAGGCATTACCACCAATTGCCGCCTCTATTCGTCATGGGCTCTATCAATCACACCTTTTGTGTTGGATCTTTCCCTCCACTCATCATGGATCCGATCAACTAGACCTTGGTAATTCCAAGAACTATCAAGTACAAAAAGTAACACAATCTTTAGGTCATACAAAAGATTATGGGTATGTGGGCTCGGTGCTGACAAAACGTAAGATAGCTTGTTAGTGGTAAGTACTTCCAACTCTTCAAGCTTATTTAGCTCGGATCTCACACTCTTCTCATTCATTGAAATTAATATTCCCTCTACTTTCTTGCAAATCGATTCTTCTTCCTCCTTCCACCTTCCACCTGGGGTCATGCTCATCAGTTTGGATGGTCGATAGTGGGGGTACGTTGGGAATATAGGGGTTTAACTCCAACTCGGCTTGGTCCTTTACCTCTCTACTACTCACTTCTCCAGTAATCTCTACCTCCTTAGCTCTTCCTTCAATACTTTCTAATCCGGCATTCCTCTATTATCTTATTTCATCTTGGAACACTTTAAGCCGTCTTTCAATCTCCCTCAGCTAATTCTACACTTTTGAAAGGTTAGCTTCATAGGTGGGTTTTCTCTCATACAATCTGTTGTGGTAATCTCAGGGTACAAATTTTCTTCACATCAAATATTTTATCTTGTCTCATGTAATGATCTCAATGTTTCCCTTATCGATCCTTTGATTTATCATTCTTTTCCACCAAGTAACTGCAAAGCCAATCATTGAATTCTTTATAGCATAGGCTCTCTTATGTTCAAGGTAAGAATAATCTTCGAAAACTTGATCGACTTGAAATTCTTAATTCATATATTCATCCAGAGTGTCATATTCATCAAACTCTAGAATTTGTGATATTATGTCTTCATAATAATAATATTCATAATCGTATCCAGCTTCTTATGCCATGTTGATGATATTCAAATTCAATAGTATGGTACTTAAGCTTGTATGCAAGAGAATTGCTTGGCAATACTATAGAAACACGGCACAAACAATCAATTGTGGAAATTAACAATTCTTTTCCTTTTAGAGTTCAGCAAGTTATTTGTTAGCCCAGATAAATTCCACAATCGCAGTTTGACAGCCTTCAAATAGCACAGCCTGGCCATTTACGTAGTAAGAGCTCAAACAACGCTAATGCTTGTTCAAAGTACAATGACTGGGCACTTAGGAAACAACAGCTCAAAGAACTATAGTAGTTCAGCACTTGGCCACAACAATACGGCTAGTATAGTAGTAACACATCACAACAACTTGTTAAAGCAACAATCTTCAACACATACAAAAGTACTTTCTCAACCACTATCGCATTACCAAAAAGTAAGATAACACATTGAACAACTTGAAGAAGTGATATCTTGGTAAACATCTTTTTTTTTAATACATATATTCAATATGGGACTTACAATGTAAAGAAATTGCAATCTAAATTTTCCCTAACCTACCCGAAGGAAGTTCAATTGAAACCAATCTAATATCCAGCAAATAAATCCTTGATATCCCAAACAAACCCAACAAGTAAGCACATTCTCAAACAGAAAATAGGATAGAAACAATGACTAAAAATCTCGACCCTATATGGAACCTCGAGCTTTGATACTAAGCTGATACGAACCAAGGCCAAGGATAGACAAGGCTAGCCATAAAGGTAGTAGGTCCAATCCTACTAAAGGAACGAAAAATAATTAGGGGTCGATGGTTTAGAAAATCCCACACACTAACTCTATGGATATGACTTACTTTAGAACCACACATAGACTTAAGACTCATCAGATGTGATGCATCGGTCCGAATGATAGGTTTGCCTATCACAATTCTTACTAAAGGGATTGATAAGAGCAAGTAAAGGAGAGAACTTTCTAAGAGAAAAGACTCAAAAGGATTTTTTCATTAATTCTATTATATATCTCCATATTGTGACAAATGTTGCTATTTCTAGTGCGTCCTAAACCCTAGTAGCAAAATTGTAAATAATGTACAAAGCCTTAAACCCTAAAGAATTGGGCTTATGAATAAAATAAAGAAAAATATGTACAAAAATATAAAATTGTGTGTTTTATAGGGAAAAGTCAGGATGTGGTCATTTGGCATGCCTTAGAGATAGTCTTGTAGTGCTTAGCCGAGATACTAGAAAGGTTAGCCCATAATTTCCGAGTTTTGAAGTCAGTCGGCAATGGTTTCTCCAAGGTGTGCCGAGTGGATCCAACATTCAAAGTGATCTCTCGACTACTAAGTCGACAACAGAATTTAGCCAAGTGAATCCAACTCTCAGAAACATGATACCTCGGCCTATCGGTAAGCATAATGCCGAGTAAGTGATTGGTTAGGCATAGGTGAAGATCGGTTGTTGTCTCGGCATTATGTTTCTCGACACTCTATCCATAAGAAATAGTTTTATTCGGTTTGATAGATAGAATGAGTCGACAAGTAGAAGATCTCGACTTTGGCAGTCAGGTTGGGTTGATACCCCAAAGCTTATCAACCTTCCACTCCTTTGTCACTGACCTCATCATCATCATTGCTATTGGCATCATCATTATCACTGTCGTCGAAATTGAGGTAGTTAAGGTAAACTTTTAGAACCTCTGCACTAGCTAGTTGAATGCCTTCCAAAAATTTCTTACAAAGAAATTTCTCATATTGTCAGCTTAGAGTAACAATTAACAGTACTTCCTCCACAAACGGTTTTCCCTTAGCAACTTGCTTCAGCTCGACAACACATGCCTCGAGTTTAGAGTTCTTAATCTCTAAATTCTTTAGTTGAACCCTCAATTTGTCTTCCTCTTCACTCATTGAAGTAATTTTCTATCCTAGACTCCAGCATTTCTCCCTTCTCTCTTGTTGTTGTTCCTTTAACTCCTCCATTTCTCTAAAAAGCTCATCATTTTTTGTCTTTAAGCTTATCACCTTAACAACCACCAACAAGTGCACTGATTTTTCGACAGCAAGCTCTCCTACAATTTTCTAACCTCCATTTCAGCTTTGATCTTGGCATTCTTAGCCATGATAGTTTGTACCTTGGAGGATTTGCAAGCCTCCTCCATCTTTTGCAAGAAAACATTAACATAATAAGCTAATCAACTCTCGACTACATTAACATACAAAGAAGATTGAACGGACCTTTATCATTACTTCTTTAGCCTCATCTATAGTCGACAAAACGTGATTGTTCATCCATAGAACATGTACAAAGGTCAGCAATTAGATAGACAATGCATGTTAAAGTAAACTACAGTGATTCAAAGACTTACATCATATAACTTGTCAGCAATGTAGCCTTTGTTACTATCACCAACCATATCTACATATCTCTTTACAATCTCCTTATCTTTCAGCAAAATAATTCCCTCCAATAGAGCTAAGGACTTTATCCAATCACACAAAGCAAAATCAATGTTTAGGACGGTGTAGCTCCAACAGGGTACATAATAGTAGCTCTCCTCAAAATGGGAAGCAAACTTGACATATTTAACATCTAGGGCCTTCCTTATAGAGCTGCCTTAGTGCTTTTATCCAAATCCTTGCTCTTCTTAGATGGAGGCTCGCCAACATGCTTTCTCCCTTCTCTTTTCGCTAGGCTCAGAATAGATGTTGGCTTTATCGAGCTATCCTCACCCTTAGTTAGAACAAGCTCCATATGGTCATCAACGACAACAACTTGACTGGGTTCACCAGTTGGTCTCTCCTCCATTGTGTTCCCTATCATAGGTAGCACTTCATTTTAGATAGGTTCAAGAACCTTCTTCTGCTGGGTTATCTATTCACTCTTAGGACGAGCAGTCTCCTTCTTCTTCTTTTGATTCTTCACCTCAGTTTGATTAAGAGTAGCTTTGGTAGCATGTCAATCTAATTTTTACTTATTACATTATCTTAGGCTAGCAACTTCTTTATATCCATGTCACTTGCACCTATATCTGCAAAAAAGAAGAGTGTTACAATTTAAAGTATAAATAACTTACAAGTCTATACTGAGCAAAGATACAAAAAAAAAAAAAAAAAACTCCCCTTAAAAGTTACGAAGGTCGACTTTCTTCTCGTAGCTCAACTTGGTACGGTAGGTAAATCTAACATTACCTTCCTTGTCAGAGAATATTTGCTCCCTTTTCTCTAAATGTTCAATAATCTTCTTAACATCCTAGAAGAAAATCTTATTACACCACCTATCTTATATCTTTTTAGCAACTTCAGCATCATTCAATAACAACTTACACCTTTGGTCCGATTGGGTTTTGTCCACTTGCTTTAGAAATTAAGATTTATGTCAAACCTTACTGAGATATACTTATCATGCCGTTTGTAAATCTTAGACTCCAAGCTAACCATAAAATTGAGACCATGCCATGCTACTACATATAACCATCCATCAAGCTAACGTTTTATTGCAAAGAAGAATCTTAATAGCAATGGATTAGCCTTAACTTTGAGTTATACACAAATTATCTCGAAAGCAATGAGGAGCCTATGTGTGTTCGGAGAGAACATACTCGATGAGATGTGAAAGTAATTAAAGAATTATTTTTGAAAAGGGGAAAAAGAAAGACACAGCCTAAAATCAAAATACTTCAAATAGAGGTGAAACTCTCACTTTATCAAGAAACATACCATCTCATCATCTCTTAGCCTAAGAAGACGACATTCAAGTGGAAGATTTTTGAAATACTTATTCAACGTGTTTAGTAGGGGGTAATAGAATTACCATTCGTCCCTCATTCCCTAAGTAACCTATTAATCCCCTATTCAGTAGTAATGAAGCCCTATAGAATTTCAATTCTTTAAGAAAGCTACAGTACTTAAATTTGGGAATGCAAACTCCTAAGTAGTGCTAAAGAATTCATATTCCCTAATCTTAGAATTCGCTAATTCTATAACTACCCTCTACTCAAATTAGAAATTACGACAACTACCTTTGTATATCCGTCATCTAAACAAAAGATCAACTAAGGTTTCTCCAATAAGCCTCACACCTGATGATTCACTAGGGTTTATAGATCCAAAGAACATTTGTTGAGGTTCTCCACGAGCTTCTCCTCTAATTAGGGTTCCAGGGTTCCACATCAGCAAATCTCCAAGTATGTTGTAGGATTGACGAGTGAAAAGTATACACTCTTCTCGAGTCAAGCTTATCCTCTATTTTTTTCCTTTTTACAAAAGGTATTCATTTCGTTCCAAGATATGGGTTAGGTTTTCTACAGCAAATCTCCAATTAAGTTTTTGTTTTAGGGTGGATGGAAGTTCTATCAATTAGGGCTTCTTGTTGGTGAAACGATGTGAGATCTAATGGAAGAGCATATAAGATCTGGGTTAGGTATAGTTGAAATCAAATTTAGACGGTGCTAGATTGTCCATGGTTAGGGCTTAGATCAAAGATCGGGCATTAAGAAGATGGGATGGAGTTTTCTTTTTACTGATTTGGTTTTTTTTTTCTAACTCATGTTTTTTTTTTTTTAATTTCTTTAGCGTATTTGGGATTTTATGTTCTATTCAAAGAATATTCCCCATTTAATTCTTACCATCAAGTAAATACCATAATTGACTATTCATATCTTATTACCCATCTATTTCATTCCTTTGTAATTTCCATTCCATTCCCACATAATTCCATTCCACTAACTAAATGTGCCAATTATATTTTACTACAATTGCCTTAGCAGCACCGCTCACTACTTCGTTTTTTGAATTGATCTTATACAATGGGTTATTATATAAATACTTAGTAGGTGGTTCGTCTTCCTCATCCTTAGGATACACATCCTTTAAAAGTGCATCAATACAGGTGAGCTTCTCTTGGCTTTTAATTGCATTATCCATTGAGCTACTAAAAGTGGAAGAAGACTCGATTGTCTTAAGGGGTAGGGGGGTGATGGGATTAGAAGGAGTAGCCTCAAAATTAATAGGAGTAATAGAATGGATCTTTCTCTTAGCCATACCTAATGAAATGTTGAAGGAGGTAAAAAGAGAGAGAAAAGTTGAAGAAAGAAATTTAGGAAATTTCATGCAGGATAATTTTGAGAGAGAAGATTGTGGTGTAAAATGAAGCAGAAAGTGGACAAAGACATTTCTTAAGGATTTTATATGTATTGTCCTAAACAAGCCTCTTATTAGAGAATGAAAGGAAGGTTAATTAGGATTTAGGGCATGGTTAGATTACCAAGCACTAATAGAAGATACGTATTTGTCATTAGAGATCTAATGAATATAGTATCACCGATAGTTACTAAAGTGTGCAGTGTAATAATGACAAAATTAATAGCTGTCCCATGCATACATATCAGAATATGAGAAGGTACAAAAAAATGAAGTCATGACCTTTAGATTGAGAATTGACATGACTATTACAATGAATATCAAGTAAAGTATAAGAGCACCAACAGAAAGCATGACAACATTGCTTAGCAACTACATAATTAATTGTGAATATAGGCTTAGATGCCTTGCTTGCTAATCAAGCATATTGAGTAACACTCCCATGCATACTTCCATAGTCGAGTTCTTGACTATAAGAGTCAAGGGACAAATGCTGATAGTGAAATTTTGCCCCTAATTACAACTTGGCACATTACTTACCAAGCAAACTTACTTTGCCAAGGTCAATAATGATAACCTTAAAGGTTATAGGCTTGGTCAATTTGATGGGCTACAAAGCATAGCCTGCCTATTCAAGTACTTTAAATTTGAATAATGGCATAAACAATTAAGCATCCACCTAACCTAACTGCACAAACACCTAGTACTTCTTGTCTTTTAGTATGTGCTTAAATTAAGAATTCACCACGTGGTCCATGATCAAAGGCTACCTATCGCTATAGTTATTGGACAAATGCCTATAAATATGGAGACATAAATGCTATGAGAACTATCATAACCCAAAGATGCAGTCAAGTTGTAGTAGTACTGCCATACACTATGGAAAGATCTGAGATCAAGTACCACTCTTGATCAAGAACCTTCGATACACTACATAAGGTGTCAACAGAATCCTAACTACCACTCAGAAAATCGTATCAAGAAAATAATAAAGCATTATAAGTTAAATCATCATAAATAAGTATAATATACACTAACGGGGTCAAATGTTCCCCTATTAAGTTTTACAAATCCAAAATAAAATGAAACCAGTATTCTATCCTACTCAAAATACTAAAAGATATATATAGGTTTAAGGAGCCTAAATATTATATAAGTGATCACTCATGCTCTCTTCATCTCACTAACAATCCCTATGCCAATAGTATTAACCTCGAGCATCCTACAGCCTGGCATTAACCCAAGATCCTGCTGCAACAACAAACTATAAGGGGGTAAGCTACAACTGCTTAGTGAGTAACCTTTCTATCTTACCAACAAGCAAGTTAAGTAGCTATGCATGCACAATGAAATCAAGCATATGAGATGCAAACATCATACATATCCTACTAGCAACTGTATAAAGCACAGTTTTATGCCCACTGTTAACCAAGTTGGGAAGCATTTAGGCATGTCAAGACTCGAGTCGCTACATCTATCATTGGATAAGTATCATCTTCTCTTAATAGGCCCAAAGCAGCAAACACAACTCAACCTTAACTAGAGGGTAGCACTCTTCAGAGCTAAGTAGTTCCCAAAGATTGAGGAAGAATATGTCGTATGAATACATCGTACGATAACAACAATAAAACATAACAAAATGGATCCAACAACCATGATCTCCTACTCTACTATGTAGTGTTGACGCCCTTTACACATATATAATACATAAACATGCAATGCATGGTAGGTTCTTGTTAGTGTTAAATAATTATTAATCCAGTTTACAAATGACCAACCAAATATATGGTAGACACTCTAGAAGCCCTATTTACTAATACAACAACATACTTAATTTCGATATATTATTGTGCCTTAATAAGTAAGTACAACGAATTCAAGCACATGCGTATAACCTCGACCCCAAACATAATCAATTCATACATTTATATAATTAAATGGTGCTCTATACTATAAGTACAAGCATGATAAGATAAGGGTCGATATACTCACTTAGCTATGAAGTCTAACAATCCCAATAGTCCTTGACTGTGTCAATATCAAGGTTCGTGTCATCTAGAGAATATAAATAAGGCACATAAGTATTCCATTTATGCTAAACTAACTATCTTCCTTGCCCTAAATTTCCCATTTTAACCATTTTCATATTTTAGCCATAACTTCTTCATTTTAAGTCCGTTTTTAATGATCTTGTAGTCATTTTTCATCGTTTTTTAGCGTTCTTTCATTTAGTGGGGTCATTTTTAGGTGTTTGGATTGGTAAGGTTTTGATTTGGGAACTATTAGTTCGTTGGCCCAATATGTGGGTTTGATCGCTTTAGGGTTTAGGCCTAGTTTTGGGCTTTAGGACTAATTTTTTACATTGAGCCTTTCATTTAATATTTTAGCCTTCTTTTCAAGTATTTTAAGTGAGGTTTTTCTACCCAAAACTTTTATTTTCCAACTTGGGCCTTATTATGGCCCTCATGGGCCTAAACGAGCTCCTTTCCTTAGTTTATGTCATTAGCTTACTAACAAGCCTATAGTAGATGTCTTGGATGGGCCTTAGGTTTAATGGGCCTCTTCTTATATTTCTTCTTATGAGTTTTTTAAGGTTGAGTCTAGATTTGGTCACCCAACTATTGGTCCTTAATATTAGGTCTTTTTGGGCTCATTTTGTAATTTAAGGCTTTAAGCCCAATTTTACCAATCTTTTTGGGCTTAAGCCCATCATTAGTCCTAAGTTTAGTCCATTTTATCCAAGTTTATAGATCTAGTCTTGTTTCCTATGATGGCCAATAACACTATTTTTAATTCACTAATCACCAACTAGGCTAGTTTAGGACCCTAACTCATCATTATCCTACTTATCTTGTTTATCAAGTCCTAAACAATACTTAGTACTAATAATCTTTTCATTAAGTTAATGGATCAAAAATTATAGATTTAAAACCTTCATAAAAGTGGTGGCCAACTTAAGGTTCCTAGGGTTTTCATTCCTTTCCTCTTACAACACTTGTCTTAGGGTGTTTTCCTTAATCCAAACCACATTTTTACTTACTTATGGCCATTATTATAACATAATATAATGATGACAAGTGAAGTGAAGGCTAAGGAAGGGGCGGCATGCTAAAGGAAATGGGGGTTTAGTTCTTTTCTTTCATTAATCATGCTTGTCTTCATTAAAACACCCTAAACTCCTAAGACATAGCTATACATAAAGGTGTAAGTGTCTAGAGTGCAAGGTACCAGCATGAAGGCTAAGGAAAAACAATGAAAAACCAAGTTTATTCACTTATTAGAGTTGAAAATGTTGCCCTTCTTTTCCAAGAGGGGCCGACAGCTTTGAAGTATGGGGTAAGTGTAAGGGTTGGTCAACGATGAAGGAGGTTGTATGTATGCGGTATGGATCCTTGTGGTAGTGAATTTGGTAGTATGATGGTGGAGTTATAAGAGGTAATGGTGGAGTGTGTAGTAGTAGGTGATGAAGTTGTTTTTGAAGTGAAGTTTGAAAATGGTTTTTAGAGAGTATTTCAAGAGTGATCTATGAGGAGTGTTATGTGAGGAAAATGAAATGAAATGAGGGTGAGGGTTGTAGAGTATGGTCAATGCATAAGGGAGAGAGAGATGGGACAATTTTTATATGTTTTGGGTAGTGAAAGACATAACTCTTCTAGGGACCATATACTAGCTTGATTTATTGCCAAATGGGGAAAGACCATATCCCCTTAAAGTACATGACATTTTTTATGCCCATTAATTCTTTGTATTTTAGTCCTTAATCGTATTTGACTTGTTGTTAATTAAAATGTAATGGAGGTTGGTTATGGATTAGGGTTTACTTAGGGTAATTAATAGTGATTAAGTACAATTAGGCTAGTTAAGTGTAATTTGGCCATGTTTAGGGTTTTATCATTTTTTTTTTTTGCTTCATTTTAATTAGTTTAAGTATCCTACACATTTGCCTAAGGTTTCCTTAAGGTTCAGTATCCATTTAAAGTTATCAGATCGCATGAGTAATCGAAACTTAAGGTTTTAGGTGATTAGTGATTTCAATTACTTTCAATGATTAATCTAACCATATGATTAGGATTTCTTAGTCACGTTAGGATTTTTGGTTATATAATTGGGGTTTAGTAGTCTTTTTAGGTTTTGTTATCGTTCTAGGATTTCTCAAGTATCAGGATTTTTAGAGTTTTGCATGTATAGTTAGAGTTTTATGGTTTTACTTCTAATAGGTTTTTTACTTAACAGTTAAGGTTCGATTCTTTCTATTTAGGGTTTTCATTATTATGTTTAAGTAGTTCTAGGGATTATCCAATAACTCTCTTGTCCAACTTCGCTTTCAGTTGCTAAAAATTCGTAGGGTTTATAAGAACTCTCTATACTCTTTTAGTGCTTACACACTTATTCTCTTACTCTCTTATATATTGACTTAAACATCGAAGTGACTATGTCGAACTAGCCCTAACACCCCTTTATCCTAACTTTCTTTCTATCTTTTAGGAACCAATTCACTACACAATTTTTGAATGACAATAAAAGCTATTACATAATGGGATAGCAACCTAGGACAACATGGAAAAGAGATGAATCAATATAGGATGACTTTGTACCCTTTGTGATGACATAGCTATTCATTTATGCCTAACTTGTAGATTGATAAGAGATCTTTAGCAACATCTTGGTATACAGTTAAAGGATTTAGAGTACTCTTTTGAGGAGATGAAGATTTAGATCAAGCAAAACTGTAAGTAGAAAATGAAAAGGTGGTACGAAACTAATGTACCTAGAGAGGCAATTGTCCTTTTCCCTACTAGAGGAATTTAGAGGGGAAGAAAACAATGTATATTTCACTCGGAGCAATCTAATGAAAATTGATGTGGAAGAATTAAAATGGAGGCAAATGAATGGTAGGTAACTAAAAGAGTGGAGTAGTTTAATTTAAGAGGAAGAAAATTGGTTGGTTTATAAGAAAGGTTTAAGGTGAATTTCGTCAAGGCTATTGATGAGAAGGAGCAAAAGTTTAGTATAGAGATCAGATAGGAGTTATATTAGGTGGTATTCATAGGTAGATTATCAAATCCTTGCCTCTCAAAGTTTAATTATGGGTTAACAAAGAAGGTATTCTATTAGCAATTCAATTAGGAATATAAGCGATAATCATGGAAGTGCATTCACAACAAGCCATTGAATGGATTTATAAACCTAATGTTAATTTAGATGTTTGTCATCTAGCTTTGCATGAATGTAAACGACTCATAACTCATTTTCCTGACCTTAAATTTTATAGGATAAATCAAGAAGGTAACTATGTTGTAGATTACCTCATTGAACAAGGACTATCAATGGTTGGAGATGTCATTTTTGATGAAATTATTCATTGTTTTTTTACTGATGTTGTTCTTAAGGATCTTGTAGGCTTGTCTATTATGTTAACAGGTTATGTTGAAAGTGTTAGACCTTTTTTATGTCTGGTGGATGATGATGTGTGTTTTTTGGACAAATTTAATTTAATGAATTTGGTTTACGCAAAAAAAAAAAAAAAAATTAATGATACTTATTGGTAAGACCTTTATACCAAGTTTGATTCTCCCTCCCCCATAATTGTTGTAATAATATTTAGCAAAAAAAATGAAAAGGAAAATTAATGATATTTGTTATGAAACTACATATTATATGGCATGATCGACTAATAATTTCATAACAACACATTTTCCTTCTTGAAGACCATAAACTCGTAATCTTAATTTCCAAATTATGAAATATGGCAATCTTTTAATGTTAAATAACTTTAGCACTTCCATAACAAATATATATATATATAAATCAATCAATAATTCTTTGAATCCTACAAAACACTTCATACTAATTCTTTTCACCTTCTCATATTCAAACCAATAACAAAATCACCTAATCTCATAATTTATATAAGTTTATCAACTAATCTCTAGCAGTATCTTTATCATCTCAAATTCGATCCAAGAACAATTCAACTATGTTCATAATTATTACATAGTTCATCAATTCACATTCAATGACTTCTTAATCCAAGCTTCCATAATTCTTTCAAATCTCAAAGTTAAATCTATTCTTCTTCATCAAGAATCTCTCTAATTAAAATATCAATAGGCTTCATCATATTTTCTACTTACAACAAAATTATCATTTGTACATACTTCATATAACATAATGTTCACACTTTCTCAAAATTTCACAACCTCAAATTCTATTAAGTGTTCTAATAATGAATCAAAGACCATATTTTTGTCCCAAAAACAACAGTCATTTTGTATTATCCAAATACACTCAACTCACAATGCTAAACCTTTAATATGTATTTTTTCATTTAAGCTTCTTGGCTAGATTACTTTTGGTTTATAACTTCTTATTTGCTTACGCTTCTTGTTTAGTTTTGCTTTGTTGTTGATAATAACTACCTTTGATTAGCTTCTGGTAATAAACCACTTTTGCAGTTTCACTTCATAGCACTAATGCTTTTGATTTAGCTTCCAATAAATTCTAGTATAGCTTCCAGAACTACTTTTGGCTCTTGCTCTTGTTCTGGTTCTTATGTAACCTTTATTTTTTGTATCGCTTCTAATTCTTGCTCCTTGTTCTAGAACTTAACCAGTATTGCTATTTTCAAAGCTTCCAATGCTTCTAACTTTGGTTATATGCTTTGTGCCACAATCTATAACATTTCCCAATCTTTTAGATGCACACTAAATAAACTAACATAATGTTTTGTTATCATCAAAACATCTTTAAGTTTTTCCATTAAACACTCCTTTAGGGTTGCATAATTGGCTTCAAACCATCTTCCATCAAGATCTTGTGTATGAAAATAAGAAGAGCTAATTCTTGAATTTTAGAGATTTCCATGCAATCGCTCTCTTATGCTCTTTAAGCACATTCAATAGTTTCTCCTTTTGATTTGCCTTCAATTCAGATGCAATGATCATTGCTAACTTCCAAACTTCTCCAAGAATAGATACTCAATGTAATCAAGTAACTACTTCAATCTCAACAAAAGTGGTTCCCTAATTGAAGGCTTCAATCTTACCCCCTTACCCATCTCGATCTCTTCAATTCCCTTCATTCTTATCATGAGTTCATTAGCCCTCGTCTAGGCTACTAACCCTACTTAGATATGATTATTTGCATCATTATTCTCACCTTGCACAAGACATTACTCTAAGGGACACTCATGAGTGATTTCCTACACATAATTGGAAACAACTAGATCAATTGTATCTAGAAAATAACAAGTGCCATCTAACTTAAGTGAATGTTTGATAACATTAGAAACTTTAAGAACTAACTCCTCTTCACTAGCCTAACAAATAAGCTTTCCATCACCAACATTAGTAATGGCTCTAACAATAGCTAAGAAGGGTCAACCTAGAATCAAAGGTACCTCAATGTCCTTATCAACATCAAGAATAAAAAAATCATCTGGAAAAATAAACTTGCTTACCTTAACTAATACATCCTCTATTATACCTCGAAGGTATTTAATTGATCTATCAATTACTTAAAGGTTCATCATAGTTGGTTTTTAGATTTCCCTAGTCCTATTTTCTTAAACATTTTGTAAGGCATTAAATTTATACTTGCTCCTAAATCGACTGATGCCATTTCAATCAACAAATTACCAATGATACAAGGTAAGTATAACTCCTTAGATCTTTTGGATTCTTTAGTGACTTACTCTATAAAATTGTTGAGCACTCTTCATTAAGTGTCACAATTGACATTTCCTCCATCTTCTTCTTATTTAAGAGTAAATCCTTTAGGAACTTAGTTTAATTGGGCATTTGCAACAAAGCCTCAACAAAAGATAAGTTAATATTAAGTTACTTAATGAGTTCAAGAAACTTATGAAACTACTCATCAAAGCAATTCCTCTTAAACTGGGCTGGGTAAGAAATGGTTGAACTAAACTCTTTCACTTTAAGATGTTGCTTATTATCCTTCTATCGCATTACACTTTCATTTAGAGCTTCATTGCCACTAGTTTTCTTCTCAACTAGTAATTCCTTTCCACTTCTAAGGAAACTACCTTAAAATGTTCCTTTGGATTGGTTTCTATTTTACCAGGCAAAGTCCCTTGCTACCTCTCTAAAACCAATCTTGTAAGCTGGCCAATTTGATTTTTCAAATTGCAGATAGAAGCCTACTGATTCCTAAAAGATCCTTCAATAAGGTGAGCTTTTGAAGTTTAGATGAGCTTTATTAGTAGATCTTTCAAGTTAGACCTTTTTTATTGGGATAGATAAGGTTATTGAAATCCTAGAGGTAGATTATTCTTTTCTCAGTAGGAAATTAGAGTAATTTCTTCAGGAAAAATTGGAGTAATTTCTTCATCCAAGGTTATAAGTATAGTTGTATCAATTATTCTACAATTGAGGGACATTACCCATATAATTAACCTACTCATGTAGCTTGACCAATACCTAATAGCTTTACATTCATGGCTCACATGTCCTCCTCCACATATGTTAAACACCAGCACCTATTTTACTTAACATGAAACCACCAATTCATCAATCTTTTGGCTTAAAGCTTTAACCTTAGTTACCAAAGTTGTGACCACATGAACATCATACACACCTACTGTCCTACTAGGTTATGTTTTGTGGAGCTCCATTGGTAACTATTCATAGCCATCTCTTCGAATAAAGTTTGGGTTTTCTTGGGTATCTTAGTGTTCAATGTACTTAGCCGTTGCATCTATCATTTGACTAGTCAATAGATTTTGACCATTGTTAAATGTTTAGACTTATAGCCAAAGGGAAGCCCATGGTGTGAACACCTTCTCAATAGATCCTCAAATCTATCCTAAGTGTCATAAAATATCTCAAATACAATCTGCTTATGGGCAAAGATATCATTTCTTAGCTTCATAGCCTTGGTTGGTGAGAAGTACTTCTCTAGGAACTTTTTTGCCATTTGATTCTAAGTAGTGATTAATCCCGTAGGATATGAATTCAACTACTACTTCAAGTTGTTCCTCAGAGAGAAAGGAAAGAGAACTAGTGTCAAAACATCATTTGTTGCCCCATTGATCTTAAATGTATCAAGAACTTTTAAGAAAATAGCTAAATGTGCACTTAGATTTGCAGTTGGTAACCTAAAAATTGAACAAACTATTGCACCATTTGATTGATATTTAGTTTGATCTTGAAATTATCAGTTGCAATAGTTGACTTGATAATGCTAGAATCGGCCCCAATAAGTGATGGTCCTGATGTTAGTGAATTTTCAATCTCCATAGTCACTACTCAATGATGTGCCAACCAAGTTTCACACTTTACCAACTTGTTTCCACTTTGCTATAACTACATTACCAGCCTAACCTAATGACTAGGAGGACTCTAGGCTTGGCCATTTAATGGGTTATAAAGTTCGGTGTGCCTTGGTTGAATAGTTGAAATAAAAAAAAGGCACGAGCAATTTAGCAATTGCTAACCCCCAATCGCACAACCATTTACATCCTATGATATTAACACAGGAGTAAATTAAGAAGCTGCCACTTATCTCAAGCAGTTCAACTATCTACCATGTTAGTTATTAGAGAGGAGCCTATAAATATGGGAACACAACTATTGTAAGGACTCTTAGTACACTCTCACTAATTACTCATATACTTATTTATAAAAGCACTTAAGCGAAAATCTGACTTAGGCATTAGAGTGGCAGTGCCAAACTATCCCCCAATACCCTTAAAGTCTTATTTGTTTCTCTCCTTTAAGAATTATTACTTGGTACAAATTTCAACCGACAATAATTTTGCCATTGTTTGGGTCAAACCATTTTGATGGTGGCTAAAACAAGACTTATTAAAAGTGCTAGTGCTAGAGCTGCTTCCTATTAGTTATCGAGGGGGATTAAACACTACATTGATGAAGATCAACTAGCTAGATTGGAACAACTTTATGTTGAATTATCTAAAGAAAATCAAGAATTTCTCAAGAAAAATGAAAATATTTTGAATTTGATCTGAAAGAGTAGTTTGCTTGACTGAAATCATGAGCATGAGAACAATAGTATCAAAGATTCTAACAATTTAATCCATTCTCCTAAATTGGTAAGGAAGCAAGTTAGAGTACACCATGAAACTCTAACCCCTACACTTAAGAAAGTTGATAATGGAAACCCACCACAGTAAGCACACTATGCTAGTCCTTCACATATAAGTGCTCCTACATTGACTAGTCGCCAATTTATCATTAGAAGAGCCCATTTTCCCCAAAAATCCTTAAAGAAATGATGCCTCAACACATCAAGCTTCTATAATTTGAAACTTATGATAAGACTAAAGACCTTGAAGATCACCTTGAATACTACTACACTCTCGCTAATATAAGCCTTATAACTGTAAGATTAGATTTAGTACGTAAAGTTTAGAGTGATCGGCTAAAGGATCTGATCAAGTCTAAATTATAAAATAAAGCTAGAAATATTAGTAAAAGTGATTTCGTAAGTTTGAATTTAAAAAAATGAGTAATAAAATAATAAAAATTATAATATCAAATTTTAAGTATCCATTATTTATCGAAAATATATAAAATGAATTCTAATAACTAACGAATCTCTACAGATAAATTATATGTACACTAAAAATCAAAGAATAACATAAATAATATTTAAGAGCATTTACTTGTACTCCATATATATTTATGTGTAGGTAAAAATACACAAAATTACCTAAAATGCCTAAAAATTGCTAGAAAATTACCAAATAATTAAATAAAATTATAAAAAAATAAGGAAAAATAAAAAAAAAATCAAGGAAGTAGGAAACAATCCAAATCAAGGTCATGGCAACTGGTGGAAGGAAGAAAAAATTAGACCAATTAAATTAACACAACAAAAAAGACAAATTAGAAGGGGATAAACACTTGTTAAGACAAAAATAATGTACCAAAATTTCTTTAGAGCTCTATATATAGCCAATTTTTATAGAAGGTTTGTTTGGAGTTGTAGAAAATTGGAGAGAACCAAAAATTAAAGAGATTTAAGGTTTTATAAAAAATTATAAAAAATCTATGCAATAGGAATAACTAAACTGAATCTACGAAGCACCACCACCACCTGGAACTGAACCACTGCAACCACCTTACTTAAAACCCAACACCTGGATCAGTCGACATACCCTAGACTGTTGTCGGTAGCTGGAAGTTCAAAAGTTTGGTGAGTCCAAAATTTAGCCCGATTTTGTATAAATTACTAAAATTACTAATTTTATCCAGAAAATTATGAATTTTATTATTCTGATATTTTATTGTATTTAGATTTAAGGAAAAAATATTGATTAGGTTTAATTACATCTATAAATATAGGGTGCTTAAGAAATCATGCAAAATCAAGCATGTTTCAAATTGGAAATAAATAGGAGTAGAAGTGTAGTTTGGGACTCAAAATCTTTGTGTAGACTACTTAGGTAATATAAAATAGTGCCATAGACCCCTTTTTTTAGAAATTTATTTTCAAAATTTTTAAGTAATTTTTAGGCTTTAAAATGATGAATAAAATGAGTAATTTTATACTAATTAGGTAATTACATGACTAATTACTAATTTAGTGTGTAATTACATGTTTAGGGATGTTAATCTCTTATGTGGTGACATAATCATAGCACTTAGAGTGTTAAATGTAATTATTATGGGAATTATGTAATAAATATATGTAATTATAAGAATATGTGAAGTTAGGATTATAATAAATATAAAATAATAGGTTAAAATGGATAATATAATAATAATAATAATAATAATAATAATAATAATAATATGTATTAAATTTGATACAAAACTTAAATTTAGGTAATTATAGGAAAGATGTAAAATTTTCTCACATAAAAAATAAATTCAGTACACTAATAAGGATTTAAGCATACTAGGTATAATAGAATACTAATTTAAGACTAAAAGTGATTATTAGGATACTAGAGCCTAATGTGATAAATTTTACATTAGTATTCAGATCGCATTTTTAGGATTTATGTATAATACTCGTGGTTAGAACTGATTTAAAACTTGAACCATAATCGGATTCAGAAACCGAACCCTAAACTAACCAAGGATGAATTAATAATAACTAATATGTATATGGAAAGAATTGAGTTAAATCAAAAACTAGAGTATATATATATATATATATATATATATCATCAAGATATAAATACTAAAAAAATGTATTTACATTATATATTATAGGACATGAAGATAAGTCAACTTGCGACAAGTGATTAAGTGACCAAGGATTCCAAGTAAATTGGGTTTAATACTTCGTCATATTTTAGAGTACTCGGAGACTTAGGATGGTATTTGATTGTGTTTGTAAATAGTTATGTATGCATGAAATTAAGTATTTGATTTCATGCTAAATCCTATGTTATGTTTGGTGATTGATGTTTATGAACTAGTGTGAAATTGTTTGATTACCCTAAACTGTACCTAACCATAACCAACCTAAATACCCTAATTTGACATGCATTACAACCCTTTAAGGGATCATTAGGATTCTCTAACCAAACACTAACATCTTAAACAAAAATAACACTAGAAAACATAATGGTCTTTTCCTCATCCTTAATTGAACTAAGTGACAAGAGAGGAGGTTGCAGTGAAGATAAGGGCATTAGTTCGAAAGATAGTCCTAGGGGGAATGGTGTCTCCATTGCACAAACCTGAGTTTGGTTGTAAGCTGTTATATTAACGAAAACTTTTCAATCTATATTAGAGTGGGTGAAATTACTTTGATTTCACAACGGATTGAACCACGTTATGTGATCACTCTTGCTTGTTGCATTGCATATAATTAATTGTTTGATAACCTTATTTGCACTTGTTATACTTTCATAAGTCTCTAACTTAACTTATTGAGCTGTAGTTGTTCATACCCATATAGATTCTCTTATAGGTTCAGACTTTTGATTACTATGCCGCGATACAATTATCTACATGCTAATTCTCTTTTGAAACTATGGGGAAGTGAGGATCAACTAGCTAAATGATCTAGTTTTTAAGGTCTTGCTTATATCTTTAGGATTATGAACTGATATATGATATGTAAGTTAGCAGACTGTTGTATTGTACAGAATCTCTTAGGAATTTTATGATAATGTGAATGTAAATATTTATATGACTTAAGGTTTTAACTTTTATTGTAAATTTTAGTTAAAGTCTTAATTGAACTATTTACTTCAAAGCAAGAAGTCATGGATGCCTTATGTAGATCATATATATGATAAGCATTGTAAGGTCAGTTACTGTCATAGGTTAGTTTATACGATGGGACTATTGCGACTCCATAACTTTGGGGTGTAACAGTTCTTGATTGGTATCAGATCATAGTTTTAGTAAACTCACTTTGAAGTACCATAATTTAAAAGAAATAGATATCATAGGAACATTAATTGTGGGTAGTATTAAGTGGGCAATAAAAGATTGTATTAAGCATATTCAAATAGAAGTGTAGTGAATGTTAACTGATTCTAACTGTAATTACAGGGTCGAGGGGGAGTTAATACTTAGTTAAATACAGTTTAGATGGAATGGAGAGGAGTCCCCTATCGACTATAAGGTTGAGTTGCAGCAGTTACTCCTAGAGTTGGCTGACTGGAATATATTTAAGATAGCCGATGAGATTATTGATAAATTTTGTGATGAGATGTGTTATAGTTGAAAGGATCAATGGGCATAAATGGAGTTGAGTTTAGGGCCTTAGTATGATAGATATAATACCATAGCATCTTTTGAGCAACAATGGTTGGAGAGATAGGGGATTATATCCTTGATGATGCCGTTAAGATATTTTCCTGCTAGGTTAGAGAAAGAGAGACCATACCCAGCCAGTATCACTCATATCTTTGTTGACATTCCATACATTCATAGACAATATCCACTAAGGATCATCGATTGGTTTCCTTAAGTTCTAGAACCCATTGGAGCAGGCATAAAGATACCTCTAGACCCTAACCCTAAACTAAATCTAGAACATAAAATGAAAGAACCACCACAAGGAAACCTACCTCTTATAGAACCCTAAGAAGTAGCCCATTCAAATTCCTAAAGTAATTATCATGAGGGTAAGGCTAATGTTTAGGAGGAAGACCCTGAAGAAGGAGATCTTGAAGAAGAGGAACCTGAAGAGGAACAAGAGATAAAGAATGAGAACAAACCTGGTGTAGACATTCAAGCTTGGGTTATGCAGGTAATAGTAGACACCGAGATAGCTGGAGTAAGAAATGGAAATGTGGTTAAGTCAAATGATGTTGAGTGCAGGAAGTAATTATGATTCTTGAGACTCTAGAAGTAAGACCTATAAGTTTTGAATTAGATAGTGAGGATGAAGATCACTTAGTGGGGGGTCATATGGATCATGATTCCTTTGATGAGGAAGCTACCACAGATTATTTAGATGAAGTCTAGCTTTATCTAGGTGATTGACTTTGTTTAGTCAGATCTTAGGTATGATCCAGTAGCAATTTTGGTAGAAACTGATGTATTTTGACTTTTGATGTATCTTTTTGACTTTTAATGTATTTTATAGATCTTAGATCAAGTTAGATGTATGTTGTAAAAGAGTTTAGTATAATCTTTTGTATTATACAGTTGTAAAGATTAAGTTTGTACTAGATTATATAAGTAATGATGTAATTAAGTTGTAAATTTTATGTATGTATTCCCAAGTTTATCAAGTTGTACCTTTTTTATTCTAAAGTTGTAGTCAGTCACAATGATGTAAAGGATGAATCAAGTTGATAGTAGAAGTTAGATCTAATATGTACTTTAATTAAAATGATATTGTTATTAGTATTTTATATAAGCACATATTGCAAGAATTTACTAATTTCTAAAAAGTTTATAAAAATAAGGAATGAAATAACTTATAAATAGATATGTATGCAAGGTTATAAGTTACAAAATATTAAGTGACTATGGTTGAAGCTAGAAATAAGAGTCGTAATGGAGGAACTAAACGAAATCAAAACCCTCCACCATGAGTACCATCACCCCTAAGAGAACAAAATAGACAAGATTTACCCCTGCCACCTCTACAAGAGAATATACCTATTAGACAAATAATTACTAGAATGCATACGATAATGAGGCAGCAAGGAATGTTAATTCAGCATCTTATGACTGGTGTTAATATAGGAAACAGGAGACTCTAAGAGGTAAATAAACTTCCTAAGTTTGTAAAAGCCAACTGTTATTTTAAGGGAGAAATAGGTAAGCTAAAAGTGTTAGATGACTAGGTAGCTCAACTTGAATGGAGTTTTGAGACTTTTAGAGTTCCCAAATCTCAAAAGTTATCTTATGGCACTTTCATTCCTATGTTAGTTGCTATAATTTAGTGGGACTCAAAAGTAAGGCAATTGGGGATAATATTACTTAGCAAAGGTTTAAAGAGGAATTCAAGAAAAAGTATTTTCCTCATAGTGTTCAAAACAAGATAGGGTGAGATTTGTTTAAGTTGAAGAAGAGAGGTATGGTATAACTCAGTATGAAACTGAGTTTAATAAATTGTTACAATATGCACCTAATTCATATCAAGATAATATTGAATTAAAGAAGGATCTGTTTCTTACTGGATTTGACCTTACAATGTGTTGCAAGTTGTTAGATTATGGTTTTACCACTTATAATGAAGTGGTTAATAAGGCGAGGCAATTGGAAGATAATCGTATAAGGATGCAAGCAACGTGGAGTCAAAAGATCAACAAAGGTTATTGACCTGGTCCATCATTTAAGACATCATATCTAGGTACCACTAGTAATTTTGGACAAAAGAGAAAGAAACCAGCAACCCTAACTAGTAATCCAGTACAGTCGGTACCTAATTTGAGTTTTTATGATAAGAATGGTAATGTTAAGTGCTGGAAGTGTGGCGTAAACCATTTTCCATGAAACTGTACTCAACTGTAAGGAAAATGCTTTATATGTGGAGATAAAAAACATATGCTATGAGCATGCCGCAAAATGAAACTTATAAAGTGTAACAAATGTGGTAGAAAGGGACATTTCTCCAAATATTGTCCCCAGTTTGGACAAGGAACTAAGAGGATGGAAGGTTCTGATAACACAACCACACTCATTCGTATCTTTACCATGGAAGAAATGGGAGCTGAGGAGGATGAGGATTTCATAGATTGGATGGAGAAGTACTATAAACCCTTAAATTTTTCGACTTAGCATTTGAAGTAAACTTAAGTATGTTAGATATTTCTAAGATTTGACAAGACTAGTGAAAGTGAAAATCTTAAAATAACTAATCAATCTTATATAAAAATTTTCTACTCTAAACATATGTAAACTCTAAATATTTCATCTGAAAGTGATAAAAACCCTAAAACTATAACTTTAAGGGTATAAAAGTACTAATTCACCATAATTTACCCTCAAACCCTAATTGATAAAATAACCTTAGTATTATATCAACTCATTGGTAATAGATTAAAGATAACTTTCAATCATTCATAAATACATATAATGCTCAAGTAATCCTTTAGAAATTAAGATATTGCATCATAAATCATATTCATCTTCTAATTATATAACTAGGTTAGTATTACATCGAGTTAAAAGTTTAGTTGATGCTTATGTTACATGTAGTAAGTATTAATACCCTAAATGACACTTTTCATAATAATTATATTAAGTGGCCTACCAAATTATTTATATAGGATATAAATACCAAAAGGAAGATCTCATTACCTATCCTTACAAATAATTTCACTAAACACCATGTTTCCTCTCATTTCCTTAATTTTCTTCCTAATTTCTCCTAATTATTTCATTATGTACACTTAGATTACATGTACATTTGAAATGTTGACTAAGCCAAAGATTGACCAAGTCAACATAATGAAAAGTCAACAAAATGTCATTTTTATCTAGAGAATTCTTTACCTTCTCTTTAGCTTTCTACTCATTCTTCTTTTCCAATTTTACCCCTCCTTTTTGCCATCCACTCCCCTCCTCACTTAGCCCCTACTTGTCTTCATATTTTCAAACACAAAACAATACAAAACAAAGTCCTTTTCTTCTCTTCCAAATTGTGATTTCCCTTGCTTCCACAATGCTAAATACTTTCTTACTTCACTTTCACAATTTCTACTAACATAAATCAAGGAGAAAGAGGTATGTTGTCATATGATTTTCTATTTTATGTAATAGTTAGTTGTATAAGTTAGGTTAGTGTAAAAATTTGGTATAATATGTGCATATGTGTTGTTGGAAGTGGAAGCTCCATATCCATGTATAAAAGGGTAAGAATCCTTAGATAATTAAAAGAAGAACAAATGTACACCTAAGTATGTATATATAAGAGTATACTTGATAAATATATGTATAAAGACCCTTGTACATAAGTATCCATTATGTACATAACCTAAAATGAGGCATATACTAACTATACATACATATACCATGCTAAATACACCCTTAAAGTACAAAAATATAAAATTTGTAAAGCTTTCTTAAGAGGGAACTTTAGGCATACGAAAATACGTATAAAAATATGTATGTTATCATATGTGTATATGGGTATATGTATTAGTATATGTATAAGTGCATAAGTATACATATTAGTATGTTAGAAGTATAAGTATAAATATGACATATGTATAAAGTATATGAATACATAAGGATAAGAGTATATATGTAATGGATGATGATGTAAGTAATGACATAATTAAATAATGATGTAAGCAATGATGCAATCAAATGATGATATAAGCCATAACATAAGCAATTGACGACATGACATAAGCGATGACATAAGCCTCTAAGATAATAAATTATAAGATCATTTAAGTATAAGAATTTATGGCTAATGAAACCATTAACGACACATCTAAAGGCTAAGTTTTCTACTCCCATAGGGATTGGTATATGTAGAGGGGATCAATAATTGGCATGGTTCTTATATATAAGGTCCTTAAGACGAGAGGAAGTTTCTCAAGTTGAAACCTGTCCAAATGGCAAGATTGTAGCCAAAGAGAACGCCGAGAATGATACAGAGGAAATTCCTCTAAGAAATTATCTCGAGAAGACAACAAGGATAGGAAAACCCATGTCAATAGATGTTCAGCAAAGTCTGATTGACTTCCTATAAGCCAATGCTGACCTGTTTGCATGGTCACCTTCGAACATGCCAAGTATTCCGAAAGACATTATGGTATACAAGCTCCAAATCGACCCAAATGCAAAAGTAGTCCAATAGAAAAAGAGGCATTTTGCACCAAAGAGACAAGTGGTAATAGAAGAAGAGATCAAAAAATTATTGAAGGCAAGATTCATCCAGGTAGAGCCTTATCTAACTTGGCTAGTAAATTGTGTTATTCAAGAAGTTTAATGGCAAGTGGCAAATGTACATAGACTTCACAGATCCCAACAAGGCATGTCCTAAGGATTATCTCCTACTACCAAAAATTGATCAGATGGTAGACACAACCGCAGGGCATGCATTGCTTTCTTTTATGAATGCTTTCTCTGGTTACAATCAAATTAAGATAGATAAGGCAAATGAAGTCCACACATCTTTCATTACCGATTTTGGAATGTACTATTATATTATGATGCCCTTTGGGCTGAAGAACGCCGGTGCCACATACCATAGATTAGTAACGAAGATGTTCAAATCTCATATCTACAAGACTGTTGAAGTATATGTAGACGACATAATTGTGAAGAGCATGAGGGAAGATCAGCATCTCGCTGATCTGGAGGAACGTTTTCCACATTGAGGAGTTATAGAATGAAACTCAACTTACAGAAGTGCAAATAGGTACGCTAAATTCCTTAAAATTTTGAAGAATCCAAAGGAATTCAGCTAAACCGATAATTGCAAAAGAGCTTTAAATGAGCTCAAGGAATTTCTTTAATCACCCCTAATACTCTTAACACCCATTTCGGACAGAAATTTATACTTATATCTATCAGTCAGCTGTTGAACACTTTCCTCTATACTTGTCCGAATTGATGCCAAGGAGCACCGACCTGTTTATTACGTCAGTAATGTTTTGTAGGGGGCAGAGCTTTGATATACAAAGAGAGAAAAATTTGTATTAGCAGTGGTTCTCTTAGTAAGAAAGCTGAAGCCATATTTTGAAGCTAACCAAATTATCATCCTCACTGATCAACCATTATGGTAAGCATTGCAACGGCTTGACTCCTCGGGGAAGATGATGAAATATGCCTTAAAGCTCAGTGCCCATGGTGTGCAATATAAACCTAGAATGGCACTAAAAGCCCAAGTATTGGTGGATTTTGTTGCCGAGTTTATGGGAGAGGAAGACTATGTGGAGATCGCTGAGAAACCTATTTGGTTTCTTTATGTCAATGGTTCTTCGACATGAGAAGGAAGCGATACAAGCCTAGTCCTTCAAGGTCCACATAATGTCAAAGTCCATTACGCTCTAAAATTTGAATTCCCATCCAGTAACAATGAAGCAGAGTATGAAGCTCTAATTGTTGGATTGAAACTGGTGAAAGAAATTGGTGCCAAGAAACTGGAAGTATTCTTTGATTCACAATTGGTAGTAAATCAGGTCACTGGAAGTTACGTAACAAGAGGAGAACAGATGAGAAAGTACCTCTTGGTGGTACTAATGCTCGTAATAGAATTCCTATCATTCTCCATTAACAAAATTCCTAAAAGCAAGAATATCACTACCGACAAGCTGTTGAAGTTGGCCAATATGGCATTCCCTAAGTTGAATGAGAAACTTTTCATGGAGTTTTTCCTACCAAAAAGTTTATCCAATCTCTCGCAGAGTTGTAAGTTAGGTCCTTACCTAAGAAAAGAATCATGGATGGATTCCCTAGTAAATTATCTAAAAGATGGTATTGTCCCTAACAACAAAAAGGAGGTGCAAAGATTGGCTTACCAAGCTGTGAACTACATACTGATTGACGGTTAACTATATAAGCGCAACGTATCTCAACCTTACCTTCGATGCCTTTCCTGAAGGGATGCCGAAAGGGTGTTATTTGAACTACATGGTGGCATATATAGTAATCATGCAAAGTTGCAAACACTGCACATTCAAGCAATGAGACTCAACTATTATTAGCCAACTACAAGAGAAGATGCAAAGGACGTTATCCAGTAGTGTCCTCAATGCCGAAAGCATGATTAAATGAGCAACTCACCTGCAATTGAGCTATGCAACCTAACCAACCCTTAACCTTTCGCCCAATAGGAGCCAATGATCTACCATATGTCCTATGGGGATACATAACCACTCACAGAACCACAACGGGAGAGACACCATTTAAGTTATCCTACAACACTGAAGCCATGTTACCGATTGAGCTAGAATTGCCCAATCTATGCACACAAAATTTTGATGTTATGCTCAATCGAGTCGAATTGACAATAAATCTAGACACTATTGAGGAAATTCGAGACATTGCAAAAGCTAGGGTCACGGCATACTAGTATAGAGCAACGGGATATTACAATCAAAAAGTAAAGCACAAGGTTTTCCAACTTGGAGATCTAGTTTACCGTAGGATGGAAGCAATTGGGGAGTAAGCAAACAAAGGAAAGATCGACATAAATTGGGAGGATCCTATCAGGATTCGAGAAGTCGTTGGCAAAAGGGCTTATCAACTAGAAAGGTTGGATGGATCCATCATCCTTCGAGCTTAAAACGCAGAGAATCTAAAATTTTATTTCAATTAATGCAGGATGATTTCTACCATCTCCCATTGGCGGCAACCAACATGTTTGTAAGATTGGTACTTGTTTATGACAATTATATATTTGAAGTCTCATCATATTTTGGTTATGATTGCCGAACTAATAGGTTCCATGCTGCATGGTAAACGAACTGATCTAGGTTTTACCCTAACATGGTTAACGACCTAAACAAATTAACCTTACGATCTAGTAATGCAGCTAGTCTACACCTCAAACGGTTAATGGACAATATAATGATGGGCGTGTGAAATAAAACATGTCAAGAAACAATAGCACGTGAAATAAAACATGCCAAGAAAAAAATAGGGTGTAAAATAAAATATGCTAAGGAAAAATGGCAAGTGAAATAAAACATACCAAGAAACAATGGTGTGTGAAACAAAACATGCCGAGGAAAAATGGCATGTGAAATAAAACATGCTGAAAAACAATGGTGTACAAAAAGAAACATGCCGAAAAAAATTAGGCTTGTGAAATAAAAATGTCGAGAAACAGATAGCGTGAAAAATAAAACATGCTAACGAATGAGATCGCAAAGCAACATACATATACCATACATACCGAGAAAGTGCAGTAAGTAAAATTAAATGTCACAAGAACTCGGCATTGCCTCAATTATATTCTAATTAATCAATTACCCTAGAATGCAATGTGCCAATACAGTAAGTCCTATGGCCTATCTTTAGATTCAGCAAAAGTGATTTTTAAATCGTTAGTTGGGGCTTCCTTGATAGCTGGGTTCTTGAAGTAGGCAACTTCTTCAGCATGAGCTTCATTATCACTTTGATCCATACTCTTGGCACCTATCTCGTCGCCTTCATCTTCGTCAACACTGCTAACTTTGTCATCGATGCCAACAAAGTCGAGACATAAGAGATCATAATCAGGATGAAGCTTCAAGACCTCTTCTCTTGCCGCTTGAACTCCCCCAAACAACTTTTTGCATAGAAGCTTCTTGTATTACCGATTGGGAGTGACTATATCGAAAGCCTCTTCAACAAATGGCCCCTTCCTTACAGTCTCCTTTAACTCAGCAACACAGCATTGTAAGTTTGAGTTGTAGGTCTCCAACTCCTTTATCTGCATCCTAAGCTTACCTTCATCGTTGCTCATTGTGCAAATAGTTCGGCCAAGCCCCAGCACTCTTCCTTTTTCTTCTACAACTCTTCTTTCAAGCTTTCAGACTCTTTGTACTGTTCTTTTATTTTGGCCTTCAGGCTAGAGATTTCATCAGCAGTGAGGTCATGTACCAATTTCTTGGTAGCAAGTTCCTCCTTAAGCTTTCTTACCTCCATCTCAGCCCTAATCCTCACATTCTCGGCAGCAACAGTTTAGGCCTTTAATGCATTATAAGCATCCTCAACTTTCTGCAGCAAATTCATTCATTACAATCAAAAGTGGTAGGGTATTACACATACAACTAAAGATATTACCTTCTTTGCCTCTTTACCAGCCTCGTCTAATGCTGTCAAAATGTGGCTGCTCATCTAGAAAAGGAAATGTATCAATTACCTGAATGAATTCGATAATCAAAAGTAATGGTCGACATGGTGGAAACACATTGTTATACCTTCTTTTTCAAAAAATATTGGTTTTCCATTTTTATAACATCGTATAATTCTCTCAACATCCCAGAAGACCAGCTTGTTTCTCCTTCCCTCTTGAATTTTCTTCATTGCTGCTGCATCATTCGGCATCAAATGTATGTCTTTTCTATGTATCACCTTAGTCCATTAGATCCAGAAGTCCAAGTCTAAGTCCTTGTCAGATACTATCGACATGAACTTGTTGTACCACTTGTGGATCTTGGATTTTAACCCGTCCATGAATTTACACCCATGCCTTACAGCAACAAAATACTACCCATTAAGCTACCTTCTAATAGTGAAGAAATATTGAAACAGTTGAGGTATAGCCTCGACTTTAACTTCTTCGCAAACTATCTCAAAGACCGCCAGAAGCCGATATGTGTTAGGTGAGAACATATTCAGCGTGACTCTGAAACAGTTGAAAAAGCCCTTAATAAAAGTAGAAAAAGGAAAGCGCAACCCAAAATCCAAATATTTCAAGTATATATGGAACTCACGCTCCTTAGGGAAGCATACCCTCTCCCCATCTCTCAGCCTCTTCAAATTCCATGTCCTGGGAAGATCTCGCTAGTATTGATTATATTTTGTGACGAGAACCTTATCGACAGAATTAGCATTTCCATCTGGAGAATTGCAAAAATAGGCTATTGTGTTAGACAGATATCTTGTCGAAGACCTCCCTTCCTTATCCTCGGGGTAATTATCTATGGAGAGCTCATTGATCCACGCAAGTTTATCTCACCTTTCTCCATGCCATCAACTGAATTGCCTAAAGAACAAGCTGCCTCGATCCTTATTTAGGGAGGGGAAGCAGCCTCAGTCTCCGTTGCCTTGGAATCGAAAAGCATAAGTCGGCGAGCAACTTTGTGAACCATACCTAAATGGTTATGTGAAATGATACAACACAAATTGAAGAATTCAGGTTTAAGATTAGGAAATGAATGAAAGTTTAAGATATGACTAGAGAAGCCGATTCTAACTGAATATTACTTTATATAAGGGCGATTCATCCTCGTAACTGCAAATCTCTTTTCATAGTAATGATGTACTGATATGGTAATCCTGTAGATCACTAACACGTGTCTCGTGACAGAAATCTAAAGGCTAAAAACTCTCTAACAGTTATTAGGCCTGCCACAAAATAATAACCTAAGCAATAGATTTCATGCCTCCATTTTCTTAGTTTCTCAAATGGGCGGGAGTTTAGAAATGGCAACCTTTCGGTTGGGATGTGATCCATCCTGCTTCTTTTATTACTCGGCATAAATTTAAAGAATCCCTCCCCACTCAGCCTCTAGTGCAATATATGTGTAACTCCCTTTGTCAATTGCTTAAACATGGGAATTGGGGGGCAAATGTTGATGGTCAGTTTTCATTCATCTAACATTCGACCTTTCATCCACCAAAAAGATGCCTAACCGACTCTCTTGGCATTCGCACTGCTTAGATGATGCACAGCATTTATGCCGAATATAAGAAGCACTCCTAGTTTGAATTTAAGTCTAGTACGAATAGTCATCATAAGTATGGTTATATTACACAATCGCCTGCTACTCCTACATATGAGGGGAGATGTCAACCTAAGAAGCTTCTATGTATCTTAATAATTATCTTGACAACTGCCTTGGATACTACAACCATCTATAAATATCGAAAAGAAACTCTGTAAGGGGTCCTAACACTTCTTATTCACATACTTACTCTACTACTGAGGCATTGGAGTGACCGCACCGGACTGGCACTGGTACCAAGTATTCACTTTCTTTTACAGGATTTTTCCTCATCCCAAAATTCACTAACAACACCTGCATTGATGACTTGTTTGATCAACTGTAAGGTGCAACTATATTTTCTAGAATTGATTAGAAATCAGATATCATCAATTATGAGTTAAGCCAAAGGATGTGCATAAAACTGCATTTATAACTTTATGGTCATTATGAATTTTTAGTGATGCCATTTGGTTTAACAAATGCCCCAACTTTATTCATGGACCTAATGAATCACATATATCAATTATATTTGGATAAGTTTGTTGTGGTGTTTATTAATAATATTTTAATCTATTCAAAAACCAAGGGGGAGCATGCAAAGCATTTACGATTGGCGTTATAGAAGTTGAGAGAAAATAAATTGTATGCTAAGTTAAGTAAGCGTGATTTTTAATAGAATAAAATTTCTTTTCTAAATCACATTGTATCTGGTGAAGGAATCTCTATAGACCTTGATAAGATGAAAGCAGTAATGGATTGGAAGAAACCAACCATAGTTACAAAGATAAGGAGTTTTCTAGGTATGGCTAAATACTATTAATAATTCATAAGGGATTTTTCTAAAATTGCTTGGTCATTGACTCGACTAACTTAGAAAGATGTAAAATTTGAATGGAGTGAAGATTGTGAATTAAGTTTCTAAGAGTTGAAGCAATGACTGCTTATAGCACTAGTATGAACATTACTTAATCCAAATAAGCCTTATAGTGTGTATAATAATGCTTCACGAAATGGATTAGGTTATGTACTGATGCAGAATAAAAAAACCGTTGTATATGCATCAAGACAATTGAGGTCACACAAAAAAAATTATCTAACCCATGACTTGGAGTTAACAGTCATGGTGTTTGCTTTAAAGAATTGGAGATATTATTTATACAAACAACGATGTGAGATATACACTAATCACAAAAGTTTGAAGTATTTTTTTTTTTTTACTTAGAAGGAATTAAAATTAAGACAAAGGAGATTGTTAGAGTTGATTAAGGATAATGATCTAAATATAAATTATCATCCTAGAAAGGCCAATCTAGTGGTAGATGCTTTGAGTCAGAAAAATTATGAATAGGTTGCATTACCATTAACTTCCCAACATGAATTGGTGCGTAAATTTGAAAGGTTGAGAATTGGGTTTGACTGGTGTGAACCTAATAGTCAGATAATGAATCTAGAACGATAACCTACTTTATTGGAAAGAATAAAGTAGAAGCGAAAGGAAGATAAAGATCTGATGGAGATAAGAGAGAAATTGAACAAAGGACATGATTTTGACTTCAAAGTAGATGGAAGAGGTATAATAAAGTTTAGAGGATGGATATGTGTACCATAAGATCCCAACATAAGGAAGGAAATTTTGGATGAAGCAAACATTACAAGTTATACTATACACTCGAGAAGAAATAAGATGTATCAAGATTTAAAACTCATGTTTTGGTAAAATTGAATGAAAAGAGACGTGGTATAGTATGTGGTAGAATGCATTACGTGTTAACAAGTTAAAGCAAAACACCAAAGACTAAGTGGACCATTACAACCTTTGGAAGTACTAAGATGGAAGTAGGTCATATTACTATGGACTTTGTAGTAGCACTACCAAGAACTTAAGCTGGTTATGATTTGATTTCGGTAGTTATAGATAGATTAATAAAGAGTGCACACTTCTTTCCTTATCGAACAGGTGGTTCAATGGAAAAGTTGACTAAGCTATATATCTGAAAGATAGTACAATTACATGGTGTGCTTGAGAGTATTGTTTATGACCGGGATAATCAGTTTGTATCCAAATTATGGGAGATTTTATATAGATATTTGGGTACAAAGTTATAATTTGGTACAACTTATCATCCCCAAACAGATAGATAATCCGAGCAAATGATTTAAACTATAGAAGAAATGTTGCAGACTTGTGTATTAGATTTTAGAGGTGATTGGGATAAATATTTGCCGTTGATAGAGTTAGCCTACAATAATAGTTATCATGTAACTATACAAATGGTACCTTATGAAGCACTACATGGGAGAAATGTAGATCTCCATTGTATTGGGATCATAAAGAGTATGCAATAATTGAACTTGATATGATTAATCAAACAAGTGGAAAAGATTAAGATTGTACGGTAACTAATGAAGGAAGCTTAGGACCATTATAAGAGTTTGGCAGATTTGAAAAGAAGGCCATTAGAGTTTGAGATAGTGATCATGTCTATATTAAGATAAGCCCATTCAAAGGACTTAGAAGGTTTGGCTCAAAGGAGAAGTTCAGCCCACGATATATTGGTCCATTTAAAGTATTGGAGAAGGTCAGTAATGTATCTTACAGAGTAGCACTACCTCCAAGCTTGTCAGATTAACATGATGTATTCCATGTTTCTATGCTAAGGAAGTTTATTAAAAACCCAAATGCAATCGTGGAAATAAAGCCAATATAGTTAACGAGGAATTTTCAAGTGATGAAGCAATCCATAAAAATACTGGATAATCGGGTTGAGAAGTTAAGGAATCAAGATATGAAGTGCGTAAAGGTTCAATGGAATGAAGGTTTAGACTTAGAAATTACTTAAGAGCCAAAAGCAACAGTGATGAAGCAATATCCATGACTTTTCTAACATCCAAGTTAGTAAAAGTATGTGATTAATGTTTTTCGTTATTTAAGTGCAATCTAGATTTTTTAGGACAAAACTTTTTTGAAAGAGAGTAAAAATGTAAGCCCTATAACTATAGGATCAGACTTAGTACATAAAGTGTAGAGTAATTGACTAAAAGATCTTATCGAACCTAAATTATAAAATAAAACTAAAAATATTATTAAAAATGATCCATAAGTTTGAATTTAAGAAAATAAGTAATAAATAATAGAATATTATAATATCAAATTTTAAGTATATTATCTGTTATTTATCGAAAATGCGTAAAATAAATTCTGATAACTAAAGAATCGCTAGAGATAAATTATATACATACTAAAAATCATAAAATAACATAAATAATATAGAGGAGTATTTACTTATACTCCATATGTACTACGCGTAAGTAAAATACACAAAATTACCTATAATGCTTGAAAATTACTAGAAATTTGCCAAATAATTAAAGAAAATTATAAAAAAATCAAGGAAAAATCAGAAAAAATCAAGAAAGTGGGGAATGATCTAGATTAAGGCCATAGCAACTGGGGGAAGGAAGAAAAAATTAGACCAATTAAATTAACACAACAAAAAAGGCAAATTAGAAGAGGATAAACACTTGTCAAGTCAAAATTAATGTACCAAAATTTATTTAGAGCTCTATAAATAGCCAAATTTTATAGAAACTCATTTGGTCTATTTAGAGTTATAGAAAATTAGAGAGAACCAAAAATTAAAGAGAATTAGGGTTTTACAAAAATTCTATACAATAGGAGTAATTAAATCGAACCTATAAACCACCACCACTTGGAACCGAACCAACCGCCACCACGACCACCATACTCCAAACCCAATTCTTGGACCAACCGACACGCCCTAGACTGTAGCTAGTGGCTAGAAGTTCAAAAGTTCGGTAAGTTTAAAATTCAGCCTGATTTTGTATAAATTATTAAAATTATTAATTTTATCTAAAAAATTATGAATTTTATTATTTTGATATTTCATTGCATGTTGATTTACGAAAAAATATTAATTAGGATTAATTATATCTATAAATATAGGATACTTAAAAAATCATACAAAATTGAGCATATTTTAAATTAAAAATAAATAGGTTTAGAAGTGTAGTTTTGGACTCAAAATTTTTTTATATACTACTTAGGTGATAAAAAACAGTACCATAAAGCCCTTTTCTAGAAATTAATTTTTGAAATTTTTAAGTAATTTTTAGGCCTTAAAATGATGAATAAAATGAGTAATTTTAGACAAATTAGGTAATTAAATCACTAATTACTAATGTAATGTATAATTACTTGTTTAGAGATATTAATCTCTTATGTAGTAACATAAGCATAGCACTTGGAGTGTTGAATGTAATTATTATGGGAATTATGTAGTAAATATATATAATTATAAGAATAGGTAAAGTTGGGATTATAATAAATATAAAGTAATAAGTTGAAATGGATAATATAATAATAAGATTAATACGTATTAAATCTGATACAAAACTTAAATTTAGGTAATTATAGGAAAAATGTAAAATTTTCTCATATCTGGAATAAATTCAATACACTAATAAGGATCTAAGTGTACCAAGTAGAATAAAATACTGATTTAGGACTAAAAGTGATAATTAGAATACTTGACCCTAATGTGATGAATTTAACATTACTGTTCGAATTGCATTTTTAGGATTTATATATAATACTCGTGGTTAGAATTGATTTAAAACCTAAACCGGAATCAGAGTCAGAAACCAAACCTTAAACTAACCTAGGATGAATTAATAATAACTAATATGTATATTGGAATAATAGAGTTAAATCATAAACTAGAGTATATATATGTATGTATATATATATATATATATATCAAGATGTAAATACTAAAAACATATTTATATAATATAATATAAGACATGTAGACGAGTTGACCTGCGGTAAGTGACTGAGTGGCCAAAGATTCCAAGTAAATTGGGTTTAATACTCCGTCATATTTTATAGTACTATTTTAGAGTACTCAAAGACTTAGGATTGTATTTAATTGTGTTTGTAAGTAGTTATGTATGCATGTAATTGAGTATTTGATTTCGTGCTGAATCTTATATTGTATTTGGTGATTGATGTGTATGGACTAGTGTGAAATTGTTTAATCACCCTAAATTGTACCTAACCATAACTGATCTAAATATCTTAATTTGACATTCATTGCAATACTTTAGGTGATCATTAAGATTCTCCAACCAAACACCGATACTTTTAGAAAAGATAACGCTGGATAACATAATGGTCTTTTCCTCATCCTTAGCCAAACTAAGTGACAGGAGAAAAGGTCATGGTGAGGATGAGAACATTGGTTTGAAAGATAGTTTTAAGGAGAGCGATGTCTCTATTACACAAACTTGGGTTTAGTTGTGAACTATTGTATTAATGGAAACTCCTTGCTTGGATTAGAGCGGGTGAAATTACTCTAATTTCATAACTGACCAAACTACATTATGTGATGATACTTACTTGTTGCATTACATATAATTAATAGTTTGATAACCTTGTTTATGCTTATTATACTTTCATAAGTCTCTAACTTAACTTATTGAGTTGTAGTTGCTCATACCTATGTAGATTCTCTTGCAGGTTCTGACTTCTAATTACTATGCTGCGATACAATTATCTAGATGTTAGTTCTCTTTTGAAACTATAAAGGGAGTAAGGATCAACTAGCTAAATGATTTAGTTTCTATGGTCTTGCTAGTATCTCTAAGATTATGAACTGATATATGATATGTAAGTTAGCAGACTATTGTATTATGTAGAATCTCCTAGAATTTCTATGATAATGTGAATGTAAATATATATATGACTTAAGGTTTTAACTTTTGTTGTAAATTTTAGCTAAAGTCTTAATTGAATTGTTTACTTCAAAGCGAAGAGTTATGGATGCCTCGTGTAGATCATATCTATAATAGCCATTGTAAGGTTAGTTACTATCATAGGTTGGTTTACATAACGGAACTGTTGTGACTCTGCGACTTCAGGGCATAACAGCTAAGTTGCATGGCTTGAGTGATGTAATGGCTTATCGAGCATTCCCCTCAGCATTGTAGAATGCTGCAAATACATGGTTTAAGCACTTGAAGTTGAACACTATAACATGTTTTGAGAACTTAGTAGAGGTGTTTCTATTGTCCTTCCTTGCAAGAAAACTTCCTGTTAAGGATTCCTCTAACCTTAACACTATCAAGCAAAGATCGGATGAATCACTTAGGGAATACCTTACTTAGTTTATGATTAAGATAGTTCAAATCCTTGAATTGGACATGAGCATCACCTTAAATGCGATGATTGATCTAGTGAAGCCTATGGAGACTTCATTAAGTCTTTAGCTAAAAATAAACCAAAAACATTTGTGGAGTTTAAGGCTAAGGTTACTTCTTACATCTAAGAAGAAGAAAATATAAAATATTGGCATAAGGCCAACCAAATAGAATTGACTGGAAGAGCGATAGGAACAAAGAGTGTACAAAGGCTTGACCTGCTAGTTGAGATTTTCAATACTTAGAAGGAGGGATTAATAAAAGAAAAAGGTTACGGATTCCAACCTATTCTATTCATACCCCCCTCAATCACCCAATATCAAACATACTAATGGAATACAGAACTAGAGGGTATTTGAATAGCCTAAGTACATGAGGGGAAACCTATCAAGAAGGAATTTGAACAAGTATTGTGACTTCCATCGTGATAGAGGACACAATATAGATGAATGCATACAACTTAAGAATGCCATTGAGGATGCAATTCAAAGAGGTTATTTGAGCAAGTTTCTAGCTTATGATGTCAAGAACATTAAGTGACCAAAATAAAGGAGAAGAGATAAGCAATACCAAAATGATTAGCCTCTTTAAGCTAGAAGGGAGGTGAGAGGAGGTAATAACAACAAGGCCCTAAATGGTGTTATAAACACAATTGTTGGTGGAGCCTCTAATTTGGCCAATCCTACTCTCTAAGCTCAACTAACACCATGAATTATGTTTGAGATGTGCAAGGTAAGAAAATAAAGTTCAACAACTCCATTTCTTTCATAGAAAAAGATTTTGAAGGCATATAAAGGCCTCATGACGATACTCTAGTGATCAACATGAGAATCACAAACTTCAAAGTTAAGAAAATTTAATTAACACAAGATGTTCAGCTGATATTATATTCTAGCATGCCTTTGATTGGATGAAGCCAAAGATTAAAGCATAATTTAATTGATACAAGAAGTTCAACCAATATTATATTCTAACATGCCTTTGATTAGATAAAGCCAAAGATTAAAGCACAATTGAGATCCTATGACTATGGCTTGTATGCCTTCAATGACCAACTCATACAAGTGATTAGAGTGATCACGCGCTTGATTCAAGTTGAAGATGATGATTATGTAACGAAATACAAAGTGAACTTTCTCATGATCAAGTGTTGGTCACCCTATAATATGATCACGGGCTAACCATGCCAAAATTCATTTGGCATAATTCCTTCAACTACATACCTAAATGCTAAGTTCTCCACTCCTACAAGGGTTAAAGTTTGTAAAGGAGGCCAACAATTTACAAAACCATTATGTTTGAGAGCATACAAGCGCGAGGAAGGTTACCATATCGAGGCAAACCTTGTAAATCAAGCAATTTAGAAAGCTTTGAAGAAGAGGTTGAAGAAGTTCAATGGAAGCAAGCCTAATAAGACTAATAACATTGGCAAGCCTTTGCCCATGAAGATTAAATAGGATCTAATAAAGTTTCTTTGAGATAATGCTAATGTGTTCACATGGACCCCCTCAGAATATGCAAGGTATCTCAAGAGAAGTCATGATACATAAATTGAAAATAGATCCTAATGCAAAAGTTGTTCAGTAGAAGAAAAGGAACTTTTCCCTTGAACAATAGGCTACAATTGAAGAAGTTCAGAAATTGTTAAAAGCATGATTTATACAAAAAGAGCCTTACCCCAACATGGCTAACTAATTGTACATTATTCAAGAAGTCAAATAGCAAGTAGCAAATGTTTGTAGACTTCATTGATCTAAATAAGGCCTATCCTAAAGACTACTTCCCCTATTAAGGATTGATCAAATGGTAGATTCAACTGTCAGACATGCTTTCCTTAGCTTTATGGATGCATTTTTTGGATACAACCAAATTAGAGTAGAAAAAGAAGATGAGGTACATACTTCATTTGTCACAAACTTTAGAACATATTGTTATACAGTCTTGCCCTTTATGTTGAAGAATGCTAGTGTAACCTATCAAAGACTGCTGATAAAGATGATCAAGCCTCGGATCCACTACAATGTTGAAGTTTATGTCGATAACATGATAGTTAAGAGTAAGGAAGAAGATTAGTAGCTTATCAACCTCCATGAAACTTTAGACATGTTGAGGAGGTATAATATGAAGCTAAACCCATAAAAATGTGTTTTTGGAGGTATATCAAGCAAGTTTTTGGGGTATATGGTAACCCAATGGGGCATTGAAGCAAACCGAAGGAAGATTGAAGCTATTAAAAATACAAAGTCCCTAAGCATGATCAAGGAAGTTTAGGTATTAACAAGCCGAATTGCCATCCTAAATAGATTTGCCTTGAAGAGTATAGATAAATGTGCTAAGTTTTTCAAAGTTTTGAGAAACCTTGAGGAAATTAGGTAGATTAGTGAATTCACGGTTATGTTCAAAGAGTTGAAGAATTTCTTATCATCTCCATCGATGCTTTCAAAACCCAATCCCAGGGAGGATATATTTCTGTATTTATCCATTAGCAGCCAAGCTCTTTACTCTTTATTATTCAATATAAAAGGAAAAGAACATTAACTGGTTTACTATGTGAGCCACGTCTTGCATGGCCTAGAATAATGGTACACTAAGATTGAAAAGTTTGTGTTAGCTATAGTAATGTCAACTAGGAAGTTGAAGTCATACTTTGAAGCTCATCAAATTGTAATTCTTACAGATCAATCACTATGACAAGTCTTGCAATGACTTGATGCTTCAGGGAGAATGATGAAATATGCTCTTGTATTGAGTGTCAATGGTGTTAAGTACAAACCTAGAATGGCACTAAAAGTGCAAGTATTAGCATATTTTGTGGTATATGGGTGGCTCATCTATGTGAGAAGACAATAGAGTAGTACTTATTTTATATGGGCCACACAATGTGAAAATTCAATATGCATTGAAATTTGGATTCCTAATAAGCAACAATGAGGCCAAATATGAAGCCTTAATTGCTAGATTGAGATTGGCAAAGGAAGTTGGAGTTGAGAAAATTGAAGTGCTCTTAGATTCATAGTTAATCATCAATTAAGTTAATGGAGGCTTTGCAACAAAAGAAGAAGTAATGAATAAGTACTTAGCTATGGTATGAATGCTTATAGAGGAATTTTCATCCTTTATATTATGAAGATCCTGAGAACATGGAATATTACTGTTGATAAATCATCAAAGTTAGCCAATAAATTGCTTTTGGACTTTTCTAAAGCCGAGCAAAACCTAGAAGTTTTAGAACAACGTTGTGAAGCGTAGCCTTTTCTAAATAAAAAAATCTTAGATGGATCTAATCATCGAATATCTAACAAATGGAGTACTTCTCTTGATAAGAAGGAAGCTCAAGGGGTTATTTATCAAGCTACAAACTTCACAATGATTGATGACCAGCTCTATAAGTGTGGCTTCAGTCAATTGTATCTTCATTGCCTTGCAACTAAGGAAGCTCAACAAGTCCTTTCTTATTTGCATGTGGGAGTATGCAGTAATCATGTCAAGGCTTAGATACTATACATTCTAACATTGAGGCTTAGCATTTTTTACCCGACTATGAAGGAGGAATGCCAAAAGCATAGTTCAATAGTATCTACAATGACAAAAGTATGAAGTTTTGAGCCACTCACCATCAAGTGAACTGCATAGCTTAAGTAGCCCTTTGTCTTTCTCTCAATAGGGGACAAATATACCCAAACTTTTCCCTAAGGCCACTAGATAGTGATAATTCATAATGGTTGTGGTAAACTATTTTAAAAAGTGGGCTGAAGTTAAGGCAATGGCAAAGATAGCTGAACAAAGGGTTGAATCATTTGTATCAAATTTATTTTGACAAGATTTGGGGTCTCTTACATGATTATCACTAACAACAACCCATAATTTGATAATGTGAAGTTCCAAAGTTTTTGTGAGTAGCATAACAGATGATTGAGTTACACTTCGATTGCTCATCCCCAAATGAAAGAATAAGTGCCATATTATACAGCTTGAAGCGAAAAAGTTGATTTAGCAAAAGGTTTAATGGGTTGACAAGCTTTCTAATATTTTATGGGGATACACAACCAGCCGTAGAACATCAATAGGGGAAACCCCATTTAGATTGCATCTAGGTCAGAGGCTATCCTACCGATCGAATTGTGTTAGGTATCTCTCATGAATTTTGATGATAACAAAAAGAGAAGAATACTATGTATTAACGAGTGTACAAGTATTCAGACAATTCTTTAGATTGTTTAAATTATAAAGTAAGTTTCATTAGAGACTTACTCAAAAGGTCCAAATCACTTGAAATGAAACAAGTTTGGAAAGTGTTTAAAGAATGTTTCAGAAGTTCATATAAGAAGATTCAATACAAAACTTTAAAAAGTTCTTCAAAGACCTTGAAGACTCGTAAACTAAGATATCTTCATGAGGTTATTCAGATGGATGACATGGAAGAATGAATTTGAAAAAATAACAAGACATTAAATTCGAAGTGAACAAGGCCTAGTTCCACTAGATTTGATGTATTAGGGAAATATATTGATCTCATTTTACTTAAGTTGGAGTTAAGATTCACAGGGATTATTTTTAAGAGAATTAATTTTTAGAGATAAACAAATAATAAGAAAATATTTAAGATTGGATAAGGATGAAGTTAAGTTAGGATATTATGGGGTATCAAATCCAAAACTCAAGATTATTTAGAGTTGCTAATCTTAGTATATCTATTAAGGAGATATGACCAAGATAAGATCAAATTCATATTCAAACTCCAAGATTTTTTCAAAATATCCTTGAAGGACTACTTTAGAGATTTAAAGGACTCTAGTATAAAAGAAGAGACACAATTCAAAATATTTAGCATAATTCTAAGAAGAAAAAATACATTACACTCTGATCATAATCGTTGCCTATTATCTAAAAAAGCACGTAACACTTCTTAGAGACTACTTCAAAGAGTTGAACTAAAGCTACATATTCAACAATATTCATTTCTATTTCAGTGCCAAATTATTTGAGATTAATATTGTTCCTCCCACTTCTATTTTGTAAACATTATTTACTGACTGAGAGAAGTTTAATTATACTTTATAGATCTAACTTATATTATAGAGAGGCTAGATAGGTAGAGAAGAGAGTTGTGAAGACTAAGAATGGCCAAAAACTTATAAACTTCTCTTGATTTTTTTTCAACATAGTAGATCAAGTAGAACAATACTTATAAACAAGACCGAGTCCCCAACAATGAAGCTAGAATAGAATAGTAACCATAAGGCCAAAGCTCTTTAAATCTTAAGCCTAATTTTCTCCTCCTTATCTCTTTTACTTTGAGTTAATTATTTGTGTTAAATAATTAAAGTACCAATGTCCATCAAATTAAGTTATAAAGAGGGGTAATTTCAATCTATATAAAAAAAAAATTTAAAGATATCAGTTTTCCCATCCCCCTCCACCACAACGCGTAAAGGTTCGACATCATTACAAATCAAGTTAACCTAATAAGCAATCCAGATATCATCAAGGAAATCCGAGACATTGCTAGAGCAAAGGTTGTCGCTTATTAGCATAAAGTGGCATGATATTACAAGCATGTAAGATAATCAAGGGAAACTCGCAACTAATTAGGAAGACTCAAGTACGAATCTAAGAGATTATAAAGAATGGATCCTATAGATTAGAGAGGTTGGATAGGCAAATCATCCCCCAAACATGGAATGCTGATAATTTGAAGCTATTTTTTGAGTAGTTATGTTTGATTTCTTATTTAAAGTATGTTGATCTCATGTTTTAGGATTCAACAATAGTTTTAGAACTATGTAAGGTGATAGTTATTATTGTAATGAAATGAAAGCTTGTTCTATAATCTATTGCATAGCGCTATTTTGTTGCTTTTAATTAATCCTAATCAATATATGGTTAACAGATAGCATAGTTCAAGCCTATATGGCAAACGAGCTAGTTCTAATAAAGTTTTGACCTAATACAATTAATGAGCTTAGGAAGTTCTGACCTTATATGGTTAATAACCTTAAATAGTTTTAATGAGTTCCAACCTAACACAGTTAATGAACTCACCTAATCTTGGTAAACTCTAATCTAGTTCGTTCAACAAACTCAAACACTCGTAATAAGTTTTGATCTACTATGATTAATGAACTTCTTAAATCCATACCCAGAGGGTTAACGAATAAAATATTTAATTACCCTAATCAAAATGGGGATTCAAGCATGAATCACTTAAAGCCTTTTCAGGCAAATATCATATTTCAAACTTATTATGTGAAATAAAACCTGTGGTAATTAAATAGGCATAAAGCATGAACAATAAAATAAAAATGACTCAACCAAGTTATAGACATAAAGGTCAACATCTCAACCTGAGTAAGTAGTTCAATTGGATTTTTGCTGGAAATTTTTTTTTTTTTGGCAACATCAATTGGATTAGTGTCTTGATCGACATGGGGTACTTTTATCGAAGGTCAATGTGACATCCTAACATAGCATAAGATACACCATCACATAGGAATACCTATTTGTAATCAACATAAGTTCTATTTATAATGAAAGTGTACTATAACGAAGTTCAGCTTAACACCTGTTTATACAAAACTTTACATTTGTCAACATAACCAAACCTAAAATACAATACTTTTTTTTTTTCAAGATGTATAAGTCCTCTATAGGAATAAGAACAAAATACAGCCAAACTTCTTTAAAAGCGAATAACTCCATCTTACATACTCTTAAAAGACTTTTCCCCCCAACTAATGTTGCCCTGTCAATTCTCTTTATAACCTAAAGATACACAAGTATTCCCTTAGCTCTCTATGAGCTAAATGATAGTGGATAAAATAAAACATAGAATGCACATACATACATTCATACAGATCAATACTATAAGACATTCAATCTCGTCAATATAAACTGTTTATGCAGAAAATCCATGCTCTGCTCATTCACGTGATATGCATCGATACCTATATCCTATACTTTTCCAATTCCTCATTCGATTAGTCGACATACCCAGTCTTCTAAATATAACATCCAGAAACCTAAGGCAACAAGAAGTTGCCTGGGAGTAGGACCCCCAACAAAAACCACTCTCTATGGTTTGAAAATCCAATATGTAGTCTGTCACTCAATGTAACCAAAATAAGTTGAACAATGCATTCTATATGCTCTAAAGCCAACTCAATAGTTTTCAAGCTTTTCAAAAACTCAACTTGTAGGTCCTTTCATGTCGTGGCATAAATGCAATAAACAGCATAGTAACCTAGTATTAGGCATGAATCCCAAGTTCTACGTTATAAACAATTCAACTATCTCATCTTCAGTTTTGTTTCTCAGCCCTATATTACATTTCTTCAAATAGGGTTCACTTAGGTGAACAACCTAACTAACAGTTCAGTTTCTAAGTTTTCCAAATAGGAATATATATCGATAAATCAATCATACATAAGAAAACATTTCACTCAGTCACACACATTCATCAGAATCAGGTATCTAATCAATCCAACACATCATTACAATTTACAACACAATAGACTCTAAGTTAAGTAGACATAGGTCCGCTTGCACAAAAACAGAAATATCCAGTTACCCGACCTCGATAGTAGCATAAAATCCTAAGCTTTACAATGTAGTCATTCCTCACCTATCACTCCTAGAAAAATACACACAAACCCAAAATCAACTATCGAGTTAATTCTAAGTTCTTATCCATTTTCGCTATTGCGTTTCTAAGCTTAATCCGAGTGTATCTTATTTGTTCTTTATCTGATTTTAATAAACTTTATATTATCACGATCGTTATTCTGAGTACTATTAACATATCTTAAGAATCATAACTAACCAATATTTTAAAATATCTAAAAATACCCTTTCGTGTTACGAATTCGACTGTATGTTATTATGACCTCGTAATTAACTCAATTAAATCCTAAATCTAAATTAAAAACCCCAAACTTCCTCATTCCCTAAGTTGGTCAGCATTCATTATGTACTAAAAAATACAAATCCTTTACATGTTTAACAAATATCATATTATTACTAATTACTATATCTTATATTGGACTAATATATAGGTTTATTATGAAAATACATAATAAATAGTAGATAAAACCAATTAATTCCATGAAAAATCCTATAGACTCACAAAAATATGTAATTTAATTATTGAGCATGAATTATACTAAACTACCTATTATGTATTTTTATGAAAATAGCAATTTTAACTTAAAATTAGCGAAAATTAATAAAATTCAAATGTCCCGAACTATGAACTTCTAGAAATCATAATACATAGGGTTTGTACCTTGATTTTGTCAAAAACAATTTAATTCCATAAAATAGCAAAATTGCCAATTTTATCCAAAATAATTACAATAAATAGTAAACACGATTATTTTAAAAAATTCTTGTTACTACAATTAAATACATATATTCAGTATGTCTTGTACAAATTTTCAACTTGAAAGAACATTATTTACCATTTCTAAAATTAAATTCAATTTTTGTCCAAAGAGAGCCATTTCTTAAGGACCTTATATTTTCAAAAATTATTTCAGAAAAATAAAATTGCTAAATTAATCTAAATATAAAATAAATCTAGAAAAAGCAATTTTCATAATTAAATAACATCATTTGATATTTTTAGAAAAATTACAAAGTTTCGATCGGAAATTTGGTTCACTTAAACTGGTCACCTTCAGCTACCTTCTAGCCACCCAACCTTATCGGATCACCTCTTCTGGTAGTGCTTTCCTTGACCCTAAATGACCACCACAACTAAACACCAATATCCTATTGAACTAGTCTAATCAAATTCCATACCTTCTTTTTTTATCTAATTTTCTTATTTTTTTTCTAATTTGTTTCGAAATTTTCTTGAGTGTTTTTCTTATATTTTCATACTTGTAAAATATTGTTTTTGAGGTGTACAAGCCCTATTTATATTTTCCAAATGGATTAGGATTTATAAAAATTGGGCATGTGGCCTACACATGTCATTTTTTAATTTTTCTAAAGTATGAGGTGACATTTTCTTATTATTTGCCTTTTAACTCATCAATCCAATTTAATCCTTGGCTACCACATCATGGGATGACTCATTCTTTCATTTTTTTTATTAATTTTCCATTTTTATATTAATTTACCTTTTTTAAATAACAATTTCTTATTATATATGTGTATTTAATACAAATAATGTATATTTTATGTTAACACATGTATAATTCAACTTCATTTATTATTTTTATAACTTAAATAACTTATCTCTAATATCCTATTATAACTAAATGTTCAAATTTCATGTTTTCGATATTTATCGACTTTAGCAATAAATTGACGTTTTCCTAAATTAATATTTTTATATGGTTTATTTTAAGAAATTAACTTTACTTGAATTACTTCATTTAAATTTTATAACATTATTGTGAAGTTTGAAATTAAATAGATATTATAGCCCGACACCCTAAATTTAGAGGCTCGAATCCTATAGTAAGTGTAGGGGCTCGGAATCTTAAGGTGTTACAGCTGAAGGGGGGTAGGTGGGGGCGGTACTTCTTTTGGAGTAGGTTCCTCAATAGGTAAGGGATCTTCAATAGCAACAGAGGGATCACAAATTTACTTCCATCATTACCTTCATTTTCAATGCCAACATCCTCTTTATAGTCACTCTTGCCTTTATCATTATTGACATCGGCACAGTCAAGGTAGGATAGTTCATAATTAAGGTAAAATTTAGCACTTCCTCCTTAACAAGTTATACTTCCTCCAATAACTTTCTCTAAAGTAAGTTGTTGTATCGCCTACCGGGTATGACAATCTCCATGGCTTCCTCTATAGAAAGTTTTGCCCTAGAGGCTTATTCCAATTCGATAACCCGAACTTCAAGATTGGAGTTATTAGTTTCTAAAGCTTTGACCTAAACCCTTAGCTTGTCTTCCTATTCATTCATAGAAGTAATAATTTGTTCCAGGCTCCAACATTTCTCCTTTCTTTCTCGAAGTTGATCCTTTAGTTCTCAGGTCTCCTTAATCAGCTTATCATTTTGCACCTTCAATGTCAACACTTCCTCAAATACTTCCCTATGTGCTCTTTACTCAAAACCAAGCTGCCCCTTTAGTTTTTCAACTTCTATTTTAGCCTTGATCCTTACATTCTCAACCGCAATTTTTTGTGCTTTAGAGGTATTGTAAGCCTCATCAACCTTTTACATGAAAACAATAAAACAATTAGCTTCCAACACCACATATAATAAGAAAAATAAAGACAATATTTACCTTCCTTATCTCTTCCTCGACTCATCAATGGCTATCATTACATGCCCACTTACCTACAAAAGTAGAGACAATAAAGATCAACAACAATATAAGCATGGAAAATTGAATCACTTCAAACAACTAGAAGCTTACATCATATAATTTTGCAACAATGTAACCTTTCAAGCTGCCACCAATTCTCTCAATATGCCTTCTCAAAATGCTCTTATCCTAAGGGGGAATGATCCCTTTCATCAACACCAAAGACTTTATCCTTTCTCCTAAGGCAAAATTGATATTCAAAATTGTCTAGCTCTAACACAATACATAGTAATAACTATCATGAGTTTGTGGAACAAACTCGATAGAAGCAATGAAATAAACTCAGCAGAAGCAATTTCAAGAGCTTTCTTTACACCTAGATTCATGGCTTTATTCATGTTATCTTCTAGACCTTTGGATTTCTTAGTAGGAGGATTCATAATAAGCTCCTTACCTTTCTTCTTCTTAGATCTTATGAAGAGGTTAACTCAAATAACACTGAATTAACAGCTACAAGGTTCAGCAAAACAATATTGGACAGTATTAAGAACAACACTTGGTCTGGATCTTTAGTTGGTTTCTTGACAATGGTCTTCTTTGGCTTAATAAACACTTTCTCTTACACAATACCTGAAACACCTCCTTGTTGCGAATTATCTCCTTCTCGACAACCTAACTAATAGTTTGTTGTGCTTCCTTTAGCCTAGTTGCAACTTTTGCAACTCGCTTGTTAAGCTTCTTCTTCTTAGCCTTTGCTTAGGCCAACAATCTTCTTAGATCTACATCGCCTACGCTCATATCTATAGAAAAGGAGGTTATTAGAATTCAAAAATGCTAAGAGCATAAAACTCACAAAACTGTGTCGAGCGAATGTCTCAAAGGCTTAAGGTCCCCCCATGAACTATCCAAATTGGTCCATCACTGCCAGCTTAGCTCGGCATGGTAAGAAAACGAGTTGTACCTTCCTCTTCACCAAAAAAAGACTAGCTCTCCATTATCATAACACTAGATAATCCTATCAACATTCTAATAAAATATCTTGTTATGCCACCTATCTTAAATCTTCTTCACAGCAGCAACATCATTTGGCAATAACTTTATATCCTTAATCTCAATAGGTTCCAACCATCTACTCTAAAAGTTCAGATCTACATCTGACGTAACTGATATATACTTATTATACCAATTGTGGATTTTAAATTCCAAACCATCTATGAACATTTGACCATATCAAGCAACTGCATGAAACTACCCATTTATCTAATGTTAGTGAATTCTCACCCTCCTTAGTAATTGTTGACAACTTGTCAACTAAGTTTTACACTCTACTAACCTATTTCCACTTTGCTGTAACTGCATTGCTAGACTAGCTTGACGACCAGGAAGATATTGGGCTTAACCGTTTAATGGGCCAGATAGCCCAACCTACCTTAGTTGAATATTTAAATTTAAAAAAAAAAAGGTACAAGCAGTTGACTCCCAATTGCACAACCACCTACTTCTTATGGCATTTAGTACATTTAAATTAAGAAGCCGCCACATGTCTCAAGCAATTCAACTGTCTACCTCTTTAGTTATCAAACAAGAGCCTATAGATATAAGAACACAACTACCATAAGGACTCTCTATATACTTACATTACTCACTCCCATGCTTTTTTCTAAAAACACTTAAGTGAACTTTCACTTAAACATCAGAGTGACTATGTCAAATTAGCCCTAACACCCCTAAAGCATGATTTGTTTCTCTCTTTCAAGAATTATCACTTGGTGCAAATTTCAACCAATAGTAGGTCTATTATAATTTGACATAATTGTAGCTGGCTCTCCTATGTCTACCAACTTTTATTCCTTAACTTACTTAAGAGACCTTTTATTGATAGTTCGTTTGAGAGTTTGAAGAGCTATCTCTCAATTGCTAGATCCTCTTTGACCAATTCAGAAGAGTTGCTCCTTGATAAAGAACAATGTACATGAGTAGTGGCTCAAGTAGAGACTAATTAGCAAGTACTCAATGGGTAATGGTCCTAGTTGCAAGATAACTAAAAATATAAGTGAGAGCCGAATGTGAATCAAACTCACGCACTTACGAATGGATATTACACCACCACTCATTCTATATGAAGCTACTGACCTAACTGATACAATGCATAATTAATACAAGTGCCTTGGACTTGCTAGGCTATCACATGCACATAAGAACAAGGAAGAGGAGACAATGTCTCAAAAATGGAGGAATATTCATTAGCTTTTGCATCTACTATACTAAATGGGTTTATATACATAGAGACAAAGGGTTAAACTATTTCTCAAAATATGGTTCTTGACAAACTTATTACAAAAACATTGTTATAAAATCTCATTTAATTAGTGTGATTTAAATTTTAATCGTTTCTATTAGTTTACTGTATGAAAATTGTGAAAAACTCCCATTTAGTAAATGTGATTAGCAAATCACATATGAAAAGTGCAATTTATGAATCATATATATGAAATGCAATTTTGCTCTTCACATATGACTACCCATAATTAATGATACAAGGCATTTTGTTTTTTGTTTGGTGCAAGGGGGTGGGGGGAGGGGGGGAAGGTATATTGGATCGCATCTAGTAGACGCAATTTAGTCAAAAGCCTATTTCCTTCCCAGCCACCAACCCCTGTCTTCTTCATTTTGCAAGTCATTCTCTCTCGCTAAAAAACTTGTATAGCCATGAATTCCTCTCTCCCTCTCTTTCTTTCTTATTCATTTGTTTTACCATTTTATTCTCCAAAACTTACAATACGTGAGTTAAATTCACACATCTAGTGTCTTTTTAGCTAGTAAATATTGCTCTTTTTTTTTTCAATTTACAAATGATTCCACATTTCATGAATTAACCATAATGTGTTTCTCTTTAAAATATTAAAACTTTGTTGGTTTTTACATGTTAATTTTGCAATTGTTGCTTCAATTGTGGTATTTGAAATAGGTAATTATATTGGAAATAATCATTTTACAATATCCTAAAGTTATTTTCTAGCTTTCATGCTCAAGGATTGAAGCTCTTCTATTCATCTATTCATAAACTTCAACTTTATCGATTTTTGTGACCCCATGGTATCATTCTGGCAGCCAATGCTACTAACATATTCTGCTTAGTATTTTTTTTTTTTTAAGGTGACCATCCACTTTCTATAGTGCATCTTACCTTAAATATTACTAAGGGAAAGAGAATATCATAACAATTATTACTATTCTTCTACCATAATTTTTATGCCGTTATAATTTACATTCTTGAACATAACGATTATTATCTTTATTTTTCATTATTTCATTATACTTTATTATTATCTTTACTTCTTTACATCTTCTTTTAGTGTCTTTGCTACTATCATTATAATTATTTCTTTTAGAGATATGCATTTTCTCAAGTTAATTTCTTATTTCAAAATATATCCCTAACGATGTCGAATTTCTTTCTAAGTATAACTTTTAGATTTATTGTAGTTAGGTCTATTATTATACTTATCATATCACTTAATCTTTTTGTCATTTGAGGGATATTGTGTAAGCATTTGTTTATGTTATTAATTTATATGTATTATTTTCTTTTCTTTTCAATTTATTATCACTTTCATTAATGGTTTTATTCTTAGTTATTGTCATTATTTCCTTAACTTGTATTAGCGTCATTACAATTATCTTATTTTTATAATTATTAGTAGTCTTCTATTATTAACCTCTTATTTACAACATAACAATAATTATGGATGTGGTTTTTGAATTCTTGCTAACTTGTCCTTGTAGTTATTAATATGTTCAAATGTATATATGTTTCTTGTTATGTTAAAGTTGCTAATCCCTTGTTGTATTACCAATATTTTTTATTATTGGTTATGGTTATTATAGGTTTATTGTTACTATTGATGGCACTACTATCATTTGTTACTTATATAATATATTGTACGTTAGGCATTTTATTAAATTTTATAATAGTTGTATATTTACCAATCTACATGTATTTTATATAAGTAAGAATGGCAAATACAGGATTTGACATGGGATGATTAGAAACTCCACTTAGTATGACACGATGTGAACCAACATGAACCAACATAATACAACTTAATACAATACAACATAATACAATATAAAAAGACATAGAATTTATATGAGAGAAAACATATAAATTCTCTATTCCTTCTCATTTAAAATTCTATAACTATTTAAATAATTCTTAATTTTTTATTATCACTTGCTATAAAGAATTTATTTAGTTTTGTGTTAGGAAACCTTTTATTATTATTGTCATTGTTATAATGGTTATCGTAGTTATTGATGTCATAATTATTGTTATTATTATCATTGTTGTTAATATAAATGTTGATTGATATCTATTATTGTTATTATCACTTTTCCCTCACTAATAAGGTATAGTGAGATGATTGTTTTCCTTTGAGATATTCTATTATTAGTGTTAATTGCATTATCGATGTTGTAATATTTATATGCGATCATTGGTTTATTACCATTACGTTGTTGTTTATAAGAAAATTAGTCTAGATGGACTTTGTTGTTGATTGGAAAAATATTTGCTATTATCTTTCTCGTTTAATAATTCTAATGCATTTAACGGACGTATTGGGTATTATGGTTAACAACTATTATATTTATAGTCAAAATTTATTTGTTTCTAGGTTTTCTTATATTATTTTAATTTCTTATTTCATTATCCTTTCATTGTTAACTTATGGAACCATTACTTATTTCTTTCTTCTTAATTGGTGTTATCAATTTCCGAAGTTATTATTTTACTAATAAGTAAAACTTTATCAAGGTAGCAAATATGGTTATTATTAAGGTTAGGAAAAAAAAATGTAAATCATGGATTGAAGTATAAATTGAAACAAAAAATTGGTTTGTTTACAAGTTGTTTGGTTTATGGTTCGGTTCAATTATATATAAATGATTTGACACTAAAAAAGAAAAATTCATGCAATTTTTTTTAACCTTTTTATATACTTTTTTACCATCAATTTCATGGATTTTATCAAATATTTTATATCTTGTTCTTCTTTACTTTATTTCTAGGTCAATTATTAATGTTAAATTAAGTGTATTCTATCTGAAATTTCACATTTAGAAACTTTGTTTTTCTAAATTATATTTTTCTTACATTTTTTTCAAATTAAATGCCTAACCTTGGTGCTTTTTATATGTTTCCCGTCTCTTTTCCAATCTTTACTGTATCTCTTTTGTTTTCTTTGTATCACTTTTGAATTGGCAACTTTACTTTTCCTTCCTCGTTGTTGTTTTAGGAACAAAGTCTCTTATACTTGTCCAATTAAGTTGAGTTTATTAAAATCTTAAGCAACTTTTTGTTTTGTATTATTACACATGATAAATGTATAAGAAATTAGAAACATATGAAAGTTTAATGGAAAGGTATATATGTTATTATAGATAAAAATATTTAGCGAAAATTTAATACGATTCAAATTGAACTGAATTAATTTTAATTAGGTTCAAAAAATTTACGAATCAAGCTATATTGTTAGGTTCGATTTCAAAAAAAAAAATCGAATCATTATATTATGTTTGATTCGATAAAGGGGGGTAAACCGTAGCAAACCAAATCATGCCCACCCTTAGTTATTATATAGTATATGTTTATTCCTATTTATTACCTTACTTTTAATAATTTTCTATTTTTTTATATATTGACTAACCATTTTTGGTCTACTAAATCTAATGAGCATGTAAGATTTTTATCAATTCTAGAATCTTTTAACCATTCTTATTTGGTATTTAATATGTTGACATTATTTATTTCCAATTCTATAAAATCGATAACCAATTAAAACGTATCTATAATTAGGTATCTCCAACCTAATTTTGTAATCTCATAAGTTATTTAGTATCTATTCTATGATTATATCTCATAAAAGTAAGAGGGCATAATAACTAAGATAATTCAAATTATCCTTAAGTATATATACATAATTCTATTAACTATATCTTAGGCATTTACTACTATTTTACATGTTGTCAAGCAAAACTAAATCTTATAAGCATCTATTTTCTTCAAATAATTAAATAAAGCTCCAAAATAACTAAATGAATACCTTCCGAAATAAATAATAGCTTCAAATAACAGATCATGAGTTTGTTCATAAGGTCAAATTTAATTTTACCCACTCACCATTTAACTATCTTACAAATCATTTTCCTACTTTTTTTTCTTCTATAGATCATGAACTTATGCTCTAATGCCACCTTATCTGCAACACATCAAACCGTCACGTATCCTTATTCCTCTATTAACACGTAAGGCTCTAAAGCTACTATTAAAAATCCCTAAAATACTGTAAAGTCTAGTAATAATTTCATAAAACGAATATTCCAAAATAAACTAGAATAACACCTAAATAAAATAATTAATTCTTGAATAGCAATTAATAATTAAAGGACTAAAATTTTATTTATTCAACCATCATATAACAATCTCTAAGTAACATACGTAATCTTTGCTCTTCCCATCTAACTAGTAGTGATAGGAGTCTCCAAAAATTATGATAATCAATTCAACCGTAGTTTTTGTATTTGAAAAAAAAAAAAGGAGTGAGTCAAAGCTCAGTATGCAATATATAAACACATGTACATAAACAACCAATGCAATAACACGTACATGAAATGCAGTAAATAAATAAAGACAAAACATATTACTATCTTCAATTTTACTCCTTCAAATAGCACAAAAGGGTTCTCATGGCCCATCCACACAATAGCAATAAATATACATAAATGCTATACTCAACAAAATACCTAAGAACTATCACCTCCGACTTAAACTTCCTAATTTACCTTAGATCATTTCAATGTACAACTATACTAAGGAAATCACTACCTATCAATCATTATGGTGCCCCTAGGGTCTTACCACCACTAGCCCCTAGATCAAGCCATGCACAAACAATACACAACAATTAAAGGGAAATATCAAATAGTCCATTTTTAATTTGCTACCATAGCAATCATAACCAATAGACATGTGTTGCGTACTTGGAGAATTTGATTCAAATTGAGTAATGCTATCAAAAGTAAGAGAACCTATAATAACAAAAGAATACTAAAGTTAGAATCTACATTGATTCTTTCTTAGATTATCAAATTAGTTAATCTTAGGTTCCTAGGTTAGATACGGTTAAACTTAAAGTAAAAGCTTAAAGGAGATCATTTTAAGGGCTTACACATAAGATCATGACCGTGTTCTTTTGCCGTGTTCCTCTCTTCTTTTAATTTTCTCTCAAGATCATGCCTAACTCCATGTTCTCCTCTTCCATAAGAATCAAGGTCAAAAGCACACTTTCTACCATAATCCTATTACTTTGCTAAAAACTCTACTTTTCTTTAAATACAATTCTCCACACTTCATCTTCAGGCCTCAATTTCAATTTGACATCATTGTTCTTAGTAATCCCTATCCATTTTAATACCTTTCTAACAATCTTTAGTAGTTGAACATAAGATTTATCGAGTTTCTGAAACATACTTGGATCCTTGCTAAGTCTTATACAATTCAACATTGCCAGCACATAATGAACATTAACCCTAAATTTAAAAACACGATTTTAATTAGAAACTTTACCAATAATTTGTATTTCTTTTAAAGTAATAATCTTTTCTTACCTTGGAGATCCTTTACTTTTTAAATCCATCCAATACCTATGTTCATATTATACTTATTTCATTCCTTTACTTTTTCAGTAATCTTGATAATTTAAATAAGAGATCTAATAAGTCTTCTAATACTTACTTAAGTTTTCATGAAATCTTATGCAAACCAATATTTCCTTGCAACGATCACTTAATCCTTTAACCTTAAACAATAATTCGATTTAATTCTTACTAGATTCAAAATTACTTAAAACATAAAAGCTCCTTAACTTACAATCCTTTTTTGTGCATTAGGGTTACCTCCTCTTCCATCGAGCTCGTAGAATACTTGTCACTTAAGGTTTCTTGTTAGGTTATTTAATCGGTTTAGGAAAGGCTCTGCTGGATGAGAGTCTCGATCTAATAAGAGGATGATAAAAGAGAAATTTCATATCTAGGTTAACTTAAGATTGTCTAACTTTTATAATTCCCAAAATGCCCCTTTTTAAATTATCCTTTTTTTCTAAACCACCATTATGTTAATTAAGTATATTCTTTTTCATTCTTTTCTTAGGTATTACAACCGCAATTGAAGGGAACTACTATAATCATAGTGATAAGTTATAGACTTCTTTCTCAAATGATTTATTATATTAAGTGTTTAAGGAATTTTTGTTCTTCATACTATTATAACTTATTCTATTGTAGAAACAATTAGGATAAGGTGTAATTAAAATTAGGAATTAGCAGCGAAGCAATTCTTATTAATTCATTAATTGAATTCCTTCAATTAATAGGGAATGAATTAGAAATCTTTAAAATTATTACATGTTAATCTCTTGGTGATTAGAGTCCAACTATCCTATGGTTATTTAAGGTTCTTTATTGTTCTTGTTATTTCTTATTTATTGTTATTTGATTCTATTTTCTTTTAATTAAAACTTAATCCGTCTATTTTTTTTTCATTGCACTCGATATCTCCTTTTAGTAGAATAGTAGAGCATAGGTGAGTAAGTGTATATTCCTCGAGATATCAATAACCTTGGACTCCAATGTCCACTATATTATTAAATGACAAGTATACTTACCTAATAAGGCCTTGTGTACGTGTATCAAGGTTTTGGCACCATTGTCAAGAACTGTAAATCAAGGAAACTCATGCCTTTATTATTCTACAATTTCTTTTTCAATTACTTTCTTTTATTTCTTTTCTAAGTTATATCAGTTCTAATTTGTTTTTCTTTTTTGTATTTGAGGAAACTAGAGTAATGACCAACAACGAGGAGGCATCAAAGACCTTATTTGATTATATCAAACCCTTGATTGGTGGAGTTGACTCCAATATAGTAAAACCAACAACAACTGCAAATGAATTTCTAATCTCACCTATAATCATTCAGATGGTTTAGCAACAATTACATTTCAAAGGTTCTCTAGAAGAAGATCCATACGACCATATTGCTAGTTTCTAGCGATATGTGCCACCTTTAAAATTGATAGAGCTACGAACGATGCAATAAAGTTGAAACTATTTCCCTTCTCATTATAAGGAAATGAAAAGCAGTAGTTAGCTTCTCTTTAGGACAATTCCATTACATCATGGGTAGAGCTAACAGACAAATTCCTAGAAAAGTATTTCCCTTCGATTCAGATCACTGAGCTTTGCAATGACATTTTGTTACTTACTCGATCTAATTTTGAAACTTTATATGATGCTTAGGAGCATTTAGAGGAGCTGCTCAAAAAATGCCTAAATCATACTGATGTGCCTAAGAGCTAAGTTATCATTAAAGCTTATCATAAGGTTAAAATGGGCCATTAGAGGTATAAAAGAAAAGTATAATAGGAAGGTTAAAACTTTAGTAGCTTCATGAAGCTATTTAATAGATATGACTTACCGATGAACATAACACAACTTAGACTTCACTTGATATGACTTAGAAGCTAAGAGACAAGGTCTACTCGCCATTAACCTTGAGCTACTAGTAAGATTAGATAAGAGTGTAAGGGTTGTAACTTAGAGAGGGTTTCTCGTAAGATAAAAGAAATGGAAATATTCATTACAATTTTTTTGTTATATGTCACATCCCGGCTTAGCATGGAATGCACCACCATACAAGAATACCTATTAAAACTTAACTCAACCTACGTAGTTATCAAAAGAAAACTTTATTCATGTGATAATGGGATTGTTACATTGAAGTTCAGTTAGACATTTTGTTACAACTTATATGTACAACCTAAAATTTACATCAAAACATGAACATCCTTTTCCTTCGTCATCTTCAAAATAGTATGACTCTTAACTTAGTACAGATTCCATCCAAAAGTCACTAACTCTAACTCATGATCTCGATATATATCCCCTTTAGTGTTGGGACCTTTGCGATATTATTAATCTGAAGATAAATCATTTTATCCCCTCAACTACTGAAGCTGAGTAAGAGTAGATAACAAACAATATAATATAAGCAATATCATAACTAAAACATTTCAATCACAATTAGCAGGTTTAGCTTCATACATACATTAGCCCAACCAAGCATTTATTGCTAACAATGCAACATGCTATGCTCATACACGTAGCATGCATCGATACCAATATCTTATGCCCTTCCAATATCCTCATCTGATTCGTCGACATAGTTAGGCATTTGGATACAACATTTAAGAACCTGGGGCAATAAGGAGCTACCCAAGAGTAAGACCCCCAACCAAATTAGACCATACACTGTAGTCTACCAAATCAAAAAGGCAATACCTAAGAGTAGAACCCCCAACTTTGTTTTACAAAATTAGACTACATACTATAGTTTAACAAATCAAACTATCAAAATAGTCAAGATGTTCAGCCAATTTGAATCTATATGCTTCCAAAAACTCAGTTCATAAAGCCGTGATTTTTCTTGATCACTTGGAAGCCTCATTCTGAAAATTCTAACCCATAGGTCTCTTTTTATGTCATGATATGCAATAACCACTCAAGTATATAATTCTATACAATCAGTCTCTAAGTTTTGTTCAACCTAGTTATCTGATTCTAGATTTTAAACTCTCCCTAATGGAATTCTAGAATCTTACTTAAGGTTCACTTAGGTAAATACTTAGAAGATTGGGTTAGCAATCACTCAACTTCCTTAGTTAGTACAATTATTCGTAAGCACCACATCAACACCCAACATAACAGCATAATGATTTAACTAAGATATACCTACAATCATTCGAAATCACTACATTAGCATCTACTATAATATCATATTAGTACATCGAAGATCTAGCCATATGCAATCAACACAGCATCAAACAATACACAATATTATGAGTAGCAATATATTTACTCTAAGTATGGGTTAGATCCATTTACTTGGGCATACTAGTAATGCAAAATCCTAAACTTCACCGTGTGGTCCTTCCTTACTTATCACACCTAGAAGAATATAAAAAAATCTTTAAGTTAAGTATGAGTCGAACCCAAATTCTTATATGCTTTCATTATTATGTATTTAAACTTTCCTTATCCGATTTTAATAAACTTTATAACGCCACTATCATTATTTTGAGTACTATTAATACATCTCAAGAGACAAAATTGATCAATATGGTTGTAAGCCCAAAAATACCCTTTCTTACTACTGACTTAATCGTATATTATCATAACTTCGTAATTAACTCGAGTAACCTTTAATTCTAAATTAGAAGTCCTAAAATTTTATACTTTTTGTAATACCCCTTACATGCCTGGAGAGAGGAACTCTAATTATCGAGGTACCTTTTGGTGTAGCGGCTCGGAGTATGTCGAAACTCCGGAGTTAAGCGTGCTCATGCTGAAGCAATCCCAGGATGGGTAACCTCTTGGGAAGCAGCTGCACCAGGGGATAAAACCGTGCGGCATTTCACGCCAAAGCAGACAATACCTTAGTGGAAGGAATTCCAATCAGGTCGTTACAGAATGGTATCAAAGCATTCCACCAGCCGAAAGGGCAAGGCCCTGCTTGGTGGTTGTCTTGAACCTGTGTAACGAAACTGACGAGGGCTTCAATTTTGTAAGGGGGGTGGATTGTAATACCCCTTACATGCCTGGAGAGAGGAACTCTAATTATCGAGGCGCCTTTTGGTGTAGTAGCTTAAAGTACATCGAAACTCCGAAGTTAAGCATGCTCATGCTGGAGCAATCCCAAGATGGGTGACCTCTTGGAAAGCAGTTGCATCAGGGGACAAAACCGTACGGCATTTCAAGCCAAAGTGAACAATACCTTGGTGGAAGGAGTTCCGGCCGGGTCGTTACACTTTTCAACAATGCTCAATATTAATTACATGTCATAGTTACCGATTTTACATTATATAATAACCACTTTAATAGTATTATTCACTATTTTGCATATAAGGCTAATATATAAGTTTATACTGGGAAAATACATAATAAATAGTATATGAGCACAATTAATTTCACCAAAAATCCTATAAACTCAAAAATATATATATTTTAATTATTGATCATGAATTACACAAAAATAATTATTATCTTTTTTTTACGAAAATACAATTTTAGCTTGAAATTATGAAAAATTAGGAAAAATAAACAAATTTATGTATGAGATAAAAATTATTTCCAAATATCATCATAAATTTCCAAAAGTCAAAATTAATAAGGCCCATACATTGACTTTGTCATAAACTACTTAATCCAACAAAATAGTAAAATATCCAATTTTATCCAAAATAATTATAATAAATAGTAAACTTATTTATTTTAAAAAATTCTTATTACTGCAATTACATACATATATTAGGTGTATTATATACAAAAAAATTAAGCTTGAAACAATATCAACTAATATTTGTAAAAATTAATTCAACTTTCACCTAAATAAGGCATTTTCTTAGGGACCTTATATTTATAATAATTGTTTAACTAAAATAAAAATTACTATAGTAATATACACCTAAAATAACCTTAGAGAACAAAGTTTCATAATTAATTAACAACATTTATTATTTTTAGAAAATTAAATAGGATATATTGTAGAATTTTGGTTTACCTAAACCACCTCTCCTGGTGGTCCTTTCTTTGTTCCCAAAGTGGCTCAATGTCAGGTTTTTGTTTGGGATACGAACTGGCCTACATTTGATTCACCCTTAATTTTTGTTCTATTTATATTTTTTTTCTAATTTTCCTAAATTATGTTCTTGTATTTTCAAAGTCTTAAAATATTGTAATTGAGGATTGGGGTTCTATTTATAGGTTTTCCAATTAGTTTAATTTAATAAAAATTGGACATGTATTTGCCACATGTCATTTTTTCCCTTTTCCTAGGTATGACTAAGCATCATGTATCATCTCTTTATTATTCTAGTGATAACTCATGTTTTTTAATTATTCCCATACTGCCACATCATTTAATGACTCATTCATTCATTTTTTAATTAATTTTTCCATTATTTTATATTATTTTACCTTATTTTGATAATTTATTATATATATGTATTTAATACATATAATGCATATCACATGTAAATACATGTATATTGTATAAAATTCACTTCATTTATTATTTTTATAAGTTAAATAACTTATTTCTAATATTTCGCCATATCTTAAGGTTCGAATTTTTCGTTTTCGATATTTATTGGCTTTATCGATAAATTGACGTTTTATCAAATTAATCATTTATATATGTTATTTCAATAAATTGACTTTACTATGATACTTCATATAACTTTTCTAATCTTACTGTGAAGTTTGAACTAAAATAGATAACGTTACTCGATATCCTAAATTTATAGGCTTAAATCCTAGGGTTATCGTATTAGCTCAAAATCTCAAAGTATTACATCATGTAGCTATAAGACAAAGGGAAAATTTATAATAAGTTCCTATGGCAACAAGAATACAAAGGAAATTACAAAAGGGTAATTACTAAAGTAGATACCTAGAATATACTTAAAAGGGTAAATTAAGACAAATAAGGCAAAAGGAAATGTAATACAATGTTAGAAAAGGTTATGACAAGTAGTGTGCTACTATTGCATCTATGCACTAGGGTAGTGGGGTACCAGGGATGAGTTGTTCTGATGTGGTAACAAGTCAGCAAAGAAGAGTTCTGAGGTCAGAGTCGAGGACGCCATCATTAAGCAGGTTGATCATGTTGGGAAGAGTTATGATCTTAGCATCTATGCTTGCAGCAAAGTAAAGTAAGGTGCATTTGAACTAGGTACATAAAGAGTTCAATAGCAAGCCTTCCTAATATTAAAGCTCGTCCTAAGTGAGCTAAGAATCCTAGATTCTTCTTATTGTAGACCTATAGGATAAGCTCAAATGAGAGGTCCTGAGGTCAGCAATCCACTAGCTCCTTGGGGGTGTTAAAGATTTACCCTCAAATCTTAGTCAACTTCCTCTTCCAATACATAGGGCGTTAGATTAGAGATGTTGAAGGTCAACAACACCCCATACCCTTCTAGTAATTCTAACATATAAGCATTGTCATTAACCCATCACAAAACCTTGAAGGGACCATATGATTTGGGTGGTAACTTAATTATTCTCTTTCCTAGGAATTGCTCCTTACTAAGGTAAACCCAAACAAGGCCTCTTGAGTTATAGGCAATACTCTTTTAACCTTTGCTTCTTTGTTATTGCCATTGAGCCACTATTTTAGCTAGCTACTCAACCACCCTCTTATGTAGTTATTGGAATTCCTCAAGGCATTGTTAGCCGGACTGACTTCTCCTTTAGAGGTTTAGTTAGAAATCATATCCAATGGTAAGCTTGGGTTGAGTCCGTAGATGTCTTCGAAGGGTGATCTTCATGTTAAGTTGTAGGTGGAGTGATTGTTGGCAAACTCAATGATGGGCATGCAGAAAACCCATTCATGTAGATTCTTCCCGTTAATGGCTCGTAATAGACTCCCAACCGTCCTATTTGCCACTTTAGATTGACCATCCATTTGAGGGTGACACGAAGTATTAAGCATCAAATTTCCGTCGAGCTTCTTCCAGAAGGTCCACTAAAAGAAGCTTGTAAATTTTATATCCCGATTTGAAACAATACTTCTAGCGACTCCATAAAGCCATACGATCTCCTATAAAAGGAGGTTAGAAACATATAAAGCATCATCGGTCTTATGGTAGGGAATGAAGTGGCTCATTTTTCTAAACTAATCGTTCACCACCATGATGAAGTCATGCTTCCAAGCTATTCGAGGTAGTCCAAGCATGAAATCCATGCTCAAGTTAATCTAAGGCTGATCAAACACAGGTAGAGATATGTATTCCCCATAGGGTTCATTCATTTCTTTAACTCGCTTGCACACCTCACATCGCTTTAAAACTTTATGAATGGCCTTCATTATCCCTAATCAATAGAAGTAATCTTTTAACAACTTAAGCATCTTCTTTTCCCCAAAATGAACAAACAAGCCTCTGGCATGAGCTTCCTAAGCTAGCAATTCTCTAGCAGAGCTATTTGGCATACACATACATCCTCCCTTCATAAAAAACCTTTGGTTCAAGTACAACCCATTGACAACTCCTCCATAATTATATTTGACTACTATGAGCCTAAAGTAAGGATCCTGTTCATTCTAATCAGGTAGGGTACCAAATCATAATATCTAAGGTTATAGGGTCATAACAAGCAAACACCAATGTAATAAGGCATCAGCTACAGTGTTAGAACTTCCTTTCTTGTACTTAATCATATAACAAAAAGTTTCTAAGAACTCCACCAACTTAGCATGAAGTCGAGAAAGCTTCTACTAACCTCACAAGTGCTTAAGGGACTCATAATCCATATAGATGATGAATTCTCGAGGTAGCAAGTAATACTACCAATTTTAAAGAGCTTGAATAAGAGCATAGAATTCCTTATCATACGTAGAATAGTTCAGCTTAGCACTACTAAGTTTCTCGTTGAAGTACACAACGGGTCGGTGCTCTTACATGAGAACGACACTGATGCCCATTCTTGAGACATCATATTCTAACTCAAAGACCTTATCAAATTCTGGCAATGCTAGCACTAGGGTAGAAGTCAACTATCAAAGTCTAGCAATGCTAGCACTAGGGTAGAAGTCAATTATCGAAGTCTGGTAATGCTAGCATTGAGGTAGAAGTCAACTATCAAAGTTTACCAATGCAACCACTGGGGTAGAAGACAACTTAGACTTGATCTCCTCAAAACTCCTCTAAGCTTCCTCTGACCACCTAAACTCAGAGTTCTTCTAGGTCAACTCAGTCAATGAAGCAGCTATAGTACTAAAGCTTTAGATGAACCTTCAAAAGCTAAACCATAAAAACTCCTCACATATGTTACATAGGTTAGCATCAGCTAGTTAAGAATAACTTTAACCTTTTCATCATCAACTCGAATACCTCCATCAGAGACAACATACTTAAGGAATATAACTTTATTTTGATAGAACTCACATTTCATTAAGTTGCCAAACGAATGTTCAACTTAGAGAATATCAAACATAGATCTGAAGTGCTCAACATGAGATGAGAAGTCAACATTATCTACCAAAACGTCATCAAACTAAACCACAACATACTTACCAATTAATGATCTCAAGACATGATTCATGAGTTGCATAAAAGTGCTCAATGCATTTGTTAATCCGAAAGGCATCACTAACCACTCAAAGAGATCATCCCTCATTTTTAAAGCCATCTTCCACTCGTCTCCTAGTCTTATTCCAATATTCGTTATGTAAGTAAGGTCAAGGTTAAAGATAGGTCAACAACTTTAGGGTGCATACTATACCTTATACCATAACATTGATATAACTTCCCCCATCAATAATCAGAGCACACAAGTTACTGCTTACTTAACAATTAGTATGAAAAAGATTCTCCCTTTGCTTATTCTCCTTAGTAATGTTATTGCTAAGAACTCTCCTAACAACCATACAGTATTCTTTAAATTCAGGTCAATTGAGGGCCTCAGGATCTTCTTGATACTCATCTAGTAAGTGGCCTACATCTGCTTCCTTTTCTCCATCACTAGCACTTTTTACTTCAAACTGTAACTTCTCGCCCTTAGTGGTCATCACACATCAATGCAGACATTGATTAGCTACATGTCTAAAACCAAGGCATTTAAAGCATTTAATCTCCCTTGTCATCTATCTTAAACTCTAGCAAAGGTCCTTCTTAACTTTAAGCTCCTCGACCTTAGCCTCACCTCAACTATCATTAGGTTGGCTCGAATGTGGTCCATGTTTGTTTACCTCAGAACTATAGAAAAGTCTGCTAAAGATAGGTTAGCTCAGTACAGCAGGTCGGCTGCTCAATGCTTGACTAAGCTAACTTCACCTCTACTACTCAACTCTCTAAGCGATTCAAATAGTTTCATCCAAGGTCCCAATCCTTTGCACTTTTACTATGTTCTTGATCTCAGATCATAGTTTAGATAGGAATTGATGATAGTACAATTTTTCTCTCTTAATCTTGCTCGACAATCAATAATCTTACTTCCTATCATTGCTTAGTACCTCGGCTATTGATTTGTCCTATTTTGATCGAGTCCATTGATTCGGCCTACTTTAATGAATTGCTGAATTGGGCTTTGCCTTTCTAATGGGCCAAAGGGCCCAACCTGGCTACTTAATTACTTTGAATTTGAAAAGTGGCACAGACAGTTGAGGTTCTACCCAACTTCATTAAATAACCACCCACTACTCTAAGTCTTTAGGCATGTGCTTAATGAAGGAGCCACCACATAGTCCATGACCAATGGTTACCTCTCATAACAAGTTATTCAAGAAACACCTATAACTAAGGAGGCAAAAACACTATAAGGACTTTCTACACTCTCTTAACACACGTAACTCTTTACTTACCTACTTTCTTACTCAAACACTTAAGTATCGGCTTAGCTATTCCAGATTATCACTAGCACCCCCTTCAACCTTTCTTTCTTTTACATGACAAAAGTTTCACATCATTATTAATTTAAAATACGAATCTAGTAATGGTCCAAGATTTTGCTTTGTCAACATCACATTGGATCATTAACTACTGAAACCCTTGGACATACTCATCTACAATTTGACTAGCCTGCTTGAGCTCTTGAAGATGTAGGAAAATGTCTTGTTTATTATTCAAGAACAAATATGTTCCTCAGAACTCGTTTCATCTCACTCTAAGTTCTTATCTTACATTAAATTGCTGACACATGGCCTGTACTTTTTTCTACCACATTGTTATATACCTAAAAAACTTTGAAGCAGCCATGCTAATGTGCACTACATCCTCATAATTATAGAAATCAAATATTTTTTCAATCTTTACTTCCCAATCCATATATTCACCAAATATTTTCTCTCAAGAAAGTTGATAAAGGAAAGCAATTGCAACAGGTATATTATGTTGGGCCATCATATGCCAACTCCCTTGCTTCAACCAATAAACCATTCCAAATCGAGAGGAGCCCTTTTGTCCTAAGATTTTGGAAGAAGTAATACTATAGCATATAAAGTTACTGTAATTCGAAACATATGATTGGACAAAAGACCCGAAGGATCATCTTGAGTATTATCGCACTTTAGCTAAACTGCATAGCTTACATGATGCCATGGCTCGTCAAGCATTTCCTTTAACTTTAAGGAATGTTGCGAGTACATAGTTCAAACATTTAAAACCAAATACAATTTCATGTTTTAAGGATTTAGTAGAAGTATTCTTTCAACACGTCCTTGCAAGTAAACTTCTTATTAAGGACTCATCTATCCTTAATACCATAAAACCAAGGTTTGATGAGTCTATTAAAGACTATTTGGCTTGATTTATGACTAAAATGGTACAAATCTCAAAATTAGACATGAGCATTACGCTCAATGCAATGATTAATGGAGTCAAACTACATGGAGATTTCTTTAAATCTCTAGAAAAAAAATAAACTGAAGACATTTGTTGAATTCAAGGCTAAGGCTACATCTTATATTTGGTAGGAAGATAATATCAAAACTTAGCATGAGGGTGATTAAAGAAGAGGAGATCAAAAAAATGATCAAAAGAAAGAATGTAAAAGATTGACTTGGCACTCGTGATGACCAATTCTTATAATGAAGTAATTGTAAAAGGAAGAGGTTGTATATCCCAACCTACTCCATTCACACCTTACTCAATTATCTAATCTCCAACATATTGATGGAAGTGCATAGCCAGAGGGTATTACAGTGGCTAAAACAGATGAAGGGAAACCTATTATGCAGAAATTCAAACAAATACCACAATTTTCATCGCAATAGAGGCCACAACACCATGAATTTATGTAGCTTAAGAATGCAATTGAGGATACAATCCAATGAGGATATTCGAGGGAGTTCCTTGCTCATGATGCCGAAAATATTGAATGGCCTACCTAGAGGTGAAGATACAAGCAAGAAAATGTAGACTGGCCTCCTTAAACTAGGAGAGATACAAGAGAAGGAGGTAAAAATAGAGCTCCAAATGGTGTGATAAACACCATTGTTGGTGTACCTTCTACCTTAGGCTAGTCTAACTCTTCAAGCTCGACTAAAGCAGTGCAATATGTTTGCAATGTATAGGGTAAAAAAGTTAAGGTCAATAATTGCATCTCTTTCACAAAGGAGGATTTCGAAGGCATAAAATGACCCAATGATGATGAACTAGGGATCAATGCAAGAATTGCCAGCTTTGAGGCCAAAAAGATCTTGGTTAACACTAGGGGTTCGACAAACATTATTTTCCAATACACCTTCTACTGAATGAAATAAATTATCAAGGCACAGTTGAGATCTTGTAACTATGCCCTATAAGCTTTCAATAATTAACCCATATAGGTTACTAAAGTTATTTTCCTTCAATTCAAATTAAAGATTATGAGAACGCTGCAGAGGATAGGGTAGATTTCCTTATTGTTAGGGGTTGGTCTCCTCATAATATGATCATGGGCTAACCTTATCAACGTTTTTTAGCATGGTCCAGTTGGCAATGCATCTTAAGGAAAAATTTCTCACTTTTATCAGGGTTTGAGTGTATAAAGGAGACCAACAATTAGCCAAATCTATACATTTGAAAGTAATTAGTTACAAAGAAGTTTTTCAAATTGAGACTGACCTAAAGAAGAAATCTAACCACAATGAGAATGCCAAAGAAGAAGTAGAAGAAGTACAACTTAGGGACAATCCAGAAAGAACAAAGATAGGGAAATCATTAATAGCAAACATCCATTGAGATTTAATTAAGTTTCTCTATGATAATGCTAACATTTTTACATGGACTCCCTCAAATATGTCGAGCATCCCCAGAGAAGTAATAATGCATAAGTTGTAGATTGATCCAAATGTAAAGGCAATTCAACAAAAGAAGAGGCGTTTTCCCCTTAATGGTAAGTAGCCATAGAAGAAGAAGTTCAAAAGTTACTAAACGTAAGATTCATTAAGGAAAAGCCTTATTTAACTTCCTTAGCTAATTGTATGCTAATCAAGAAGTCAAACGGTAAGTGGCGCATGTGCATAAACTTCATGAATTTGAATAAGGTCTATCTTAAAGATTGTTTCCCTTTGCCAAGAATTGATCAAATGATTGATTTAACTACTAGGCATGCCTTATTTTCTTTTATAGATGCATTTTTGGGCTATAATCAGATTAAGATGGAGAAAGATGATAAAGTCCACACATCATTTGTCACAAATTTTAGGATATATTGTTATATAGTAATGCCCTTTAGGGTAAAGAATGTCGTTACAACTTATCAAAGATTTGCAACTAAGATGTTTAAGCCCTAAATTCACCACAATGTCGATGATATGATAGTTAAAATCAAAGTAGAGGGTTGGCACCTTACTAACCTAGAAAAGACATTCAACACATGAAGAAAATATAACATGAAACTTAATTCACAGAAATACACTTTTGGGGCTACATTAGGCAAGTTTTTGGGATATATGGTCACTTAACACAGTATTGAGGTGAATCCTAGAAGATCAAGGCAATAAGGAACATGAAGTCAATAAGTATTATCATAAAGGTTTAGGAGTTAACTAGGCAAATTGCCACCTTGAACAGATTTGTGTCTAAGGATGGGGATAAATGTATAGAATTTTTTTAATCCAAAGGAGTTACAATGGATTGATGAATGCAAGGCAACATTTAAAGAATTGAAAGATTTTTTGGTGTCACCACCAAAACTTTCAACACCCATCCCTAGGGAGGATCTATTTTTATACCTATTAGTTAATGGTCGAACCCTTTCTTCTATCCTTGTTCAAATAGAAGGAAAAGAACATAGGTTGATTTATTACATGAGTCATGTCTTGTAAGGCCCAAAACAAAGATATACAAAAATTAAAAAGTTTGTCTTAACCGCGATAATGTCGGCATGAAAGTTGCAACCGTATTTTGAAGCTTATCAAATTATAGTTCTCACTAACTAACTATAGTAGTAAGCTTTAAAATGACCTGATACCTTAAAGAGAATGATGAAATATGCTTTAGAACTAAGTGCCTATAGTGTACAATATAAACCCATAATATCATTGAAGGCTCAAGTATTGGTGGATTTCGTAATTAAATTCAATAGAGAAGAAGATATAATAGACATGGCCGAGAAACCTACATGGAACTTATATGTAGATAGTTCCTCTTTGAAAGAAGGGAGTGGTATAAGCCTTATTTTGCAAGGACCGCATAATGTGAAAATTCGACAAGCATTAAAGTTTAGATTTCTGATGAGCAATAATAAGGCTGAATATGAAGCCCCGATTGCCAAGCTAAAACTAGCAAAGGAAGTTAGTGCTAAGAAAGTAGAAGTTTTTTTTATTCATATCTAGTTGTGAATCAAGTGAAAGGAAGCTATGCAACAAATGAAGATGTGATGAGCAAGTACTTTATGATAATACAAGCACTCATGGAAGTATTCCAGTCCTTTACAATTGAAAAGATCCTAAGAGTTCAGAACATTGTTGCCAACAAGCTTTTGAAGTTGGCCAACACGATACTTCTAGACTTGAATGATAAACTTTTTAGTGAATATCTCCCAATAGTAGTTTGGAAGCAACTAGGTAAAGTTATGAAGTAGCATATTACCTAAGAGAGAAGACATAGATGGACCCAATCATTGATTATTTGAAGGATGGGGCTCTACTTAAAGACAAAAAAGAAGATCGAAGGTTGATATATCAAGTCATAAATTACACATCAATTGACAACTAGTTGTACAAATACGGCCTCTCACAACTTTACCTTTGATGTCTTCTGCCAAAGGATGCTCAGTAAGTTCTTTCTAATTTGTACGAAGGTGTTTGTAGTAATCATGTAAAACCTTAGACTCTATATGTTTAGGTATTAAGGCTGGGCTATTATTAGTCAACCTTAAAAGAAGATGCTAAGACTACTGGATGGTTATATCCATAATGTCAAAAGCACAAGGCTTTGAGCCATGCACCTTTTATCGAATTGTACAATCCAACTAGCCCTTAACCTTTCACTCAATGGGGGTTGGATATACTTAGACCTTTTCCGAGGGCTATTGCACAACAACAATTTACAATAGTCATTGTGGATTATTTCACTAAATAGGTAGAAGTTGAGGTAATAGCAAAGATTACAGAGCAGAAGATAGAGTCATTTGTTTTTAACTTTATTATATTAAGTTTTGGGGTTCCTTCCATGATAATAACTAACAATAAGCCATAAAATGACAAGAATAAGTTTTAAGCTTTCTGTAGAAAGTCAAGCATCTGATTGAATTATACTTCAATGGCTCATCTTAGATGAACAAATAGGTAGAAGCTATTCATAAGACTCTCTTGCATAGCTTAAAAAGGAGAGTTGATCAAGCCATAAGTAAATGGGCCGAAGAATTCCTTAATATTTTATGGAGGTATAGGATTACCTACTAGGCATTGATAAGAGAGACACCTTTGAAACTGCCTTTTGAATTGGAAGTTGTTCTACTAATTAAATTAGAGTTGCCTAACTTACAAATGAAAAAGTTTGATGTCATGATGAATCAGGTCGGCCTGACGACCAATTTGGATACGATTGAGGAAATAAGGGACATTGGAAGAGCAAGGATTAGCGCTTATCAGCACAGGAAGTGAGATATTAAAATCAAAAGGTCAAGCATAAAGTATTTTAACTTAGGGACCTAGTTTATAGAAGGTGACGAGCACGTGAAACAATCAAAGGAAGCTTAGCTCAAATTGGAAGGAACTAATAAGGGTCCAAGAGGTCATAGGTAATGGGGCTTACTAACTAGAAAGGCTGGATGGTTAAATCATTCCTTATGCATGGATGTTGAAAACCTAAAATTATATTTCGAATAGTTCATATGTGTTATCCACAATGTTATGTACTTACATGCATTTTTTTCCTTCTAAGTAATATAAGGCACTAGCTAACTTATGGTCAATATGAAGTATTTGTCTCAACTTATAAGCATCTCTTTTTGCAATCATTTCTATTCCTGACCTAACTACGGTTAATGCATGACATAGTTCAAGCCTTCTCGAAATACAAGCTACAATTAATAAGGTTCCGACCAATTGAGGTCCATGAATTTGATTATGAATAGCTAGCAAGCCCAACCCCACTTAAAAGAGTTCTGACTTAATACAACTAACAAACTCCAAAAATACCTTTAACAGGTATGAATCTAGTTCAACTAACAAATGTCTACATTCAAAATAAGTTTACATCTTATATGATTGACAAACTTAGCTATTCTTGTGTTAAAATTGACAAATAAAGTATGTATGAAATAAAATATATGAATAATTAAAACATTGAAAGTTAACGGAGTCCCATTAAAAAAAAAAAAGAAAAAGAAAAAAAAAGAGAGAGGTTGGCATTCCAACCCTAAAAAAAATTCAAAAAAATTTGAAATCAATCAATTTATCCCCTCGAAGTTAAGGATATTCTCTTTTGTGGACTAGACAAAGCGGTCTTCTTAATCAGTGAAACTTTCTTAGACTTTCTTATGATGGACTTCCTTGTCAACATTAGGTGCTTTGACTGAAGTACTGGAGGTTTCTCTATGGACATAAGGGGTTTCCTTTGAAGATAGTTCCTCAACATCTACAAGGACTTCAACATTGGTTGGTTTGTTATTGCCTCGCCCTTAATCAACTACTTTTTCTTCGCTAACTTCTTTATCATCACTACTATTAGCATCATCATTATCAACGTCAATGAAGTTGAGGCAAAAGCTCGTAGTTAGGTTGAACTTTAAAAATTTTTGCTCTAGTAAGTTGAAACCCTTCCAAGAACTTCTTACGAAGCATTATCGACCGGGTGTTACTATTGATAGTACCTCCTCTATAGAAGGAGTCTTTTTTTGTGGCTTCCTCCAATTTGACAATACGTGCTTCAAACTTAGAGCTCTTAATCTCCAAGTTCTTTATTTGAACCCTTAGTTTATCCTCCTCTTCACTCATTGACCAAATTGTTTGCCCTAAGCCCTAATACTCCTCCCTCTTCTTGCATAACTACTCTTTCAAATTCTTAGCCTCCTTAAAAAGCTTGTCATTGCTTGTTTTAAGACTTGACACCACGTTGGCCACCAAATAATGTGCCAATTTTTAGGTTGAAAGCTTTTCCTTTAGTTTTTTAGCCTCCATATTTGCCTTAATCCTAGCATTTTAGGATATAAAACAAAGTGCAAAATAGTATAAGTTAATCGGCTCTCAATAGCGTCAAACACAAAATTGAACATACCTTTTTCATTTATCTTCGACCTCATCCAAGGCCATCAAAACATGGTTGTTGATCTATATTGCAGTAAGAGGTCAATAGTATAACAAATATTATGAGCTAAAGCAAACTACGATCAAGTAAAAACTTACGTCATACACCTTGGCGGCAATATAGCCTTTATCACAACCACCAACTTTATCTATATCCCTCTTGACTATTTCTTTATCTTTTGGAAGAATAACCCCTTCCATTAAGGCTAAGGACCTCATTCTATCACCTAAAGCTAAGTCGTTATCCAAAACTGTATGGTTCCAACATGGCATGAAGTAAATGCCTTCCTCACTTTGGGGAACAGACTTAGCAAATTGAATGTCAAGAGCCTTACTTCTCGAGGCCTCTTTAGTTTTCTCATCTATTCCTTTACTCCTCTTAAACGAAGGTTCATCAGCATGCTCTTTTTTGCTTCTCTTCCTAGGGCTTAGCATAGAAGTTAACAAGTTTGTCGAGCTATCCAAAACCTTTTATGGAACAACTTCCATGTTAATATCAGTGCTAGTAACTTAATTGGGTTCTAGTAGCAGTTTCGCCCTTAAGGTATCCCCAATTATGGAGAGCACCTTAACTTAGGTGGTTCCAATAGTCTCCATTTGTTACTTTGGTTGTCCCTCCTTAAGATGAGTCATTTCCTTCTTCTTTTTTTGAATGGCCAACTTCTTGATGACCCATTCTTTAGCCACCTACTTCAACACTATAGGTTGGCTAGTGACGTCTTTGGTAGCACACTAATCTAACTTTTACTTCTTAGCCTTGGCTTAGGCCAACAACTTCTTAGGGTCTACATCACTTGCACCTATGTCTGTAAAAAGAAGAAAAGAGTCATGACAATGAAAGTATGCAACCTTATAAATCCATGCTGAGCGAAGCTTAAAGGCAAAAATCTCCCCCCATGAATCACAAAGATTGGCTTCCTTCTTACAGCTTGACTTGGTACAGTAAAATATTAGACCCTACCTTCTTTGTTAGAGAATATGGGCTCTCCTTCCTCATATCTTTACATGATTTTCTCAACATCCCTATAGAACATTTTATTACATCGCCTGTCCTATATTTTCTTCATGGTAGCAGAATCATTCGGCATCAACATTATGAGAGTTGTTTAGATTGGCTTAGTCTACTTACTTCAAAAGTCTAGATCTATGTCATACCTTATTATAATGTACTTATCATGTTACTTATGGATCTTAAGCTCCAAACCATTCATGAATTTACGGTCATACCATGCTACCGCATAGAACCACCCATTAGGAAGGTGCAACTCTGACCTTAAGCTCTTCACAAAATATCTCAAAAGCTACAAGAAGCCTGTTTATGTTAGGAGAAACTTAACGATACTTGAAAATAATTAAAAAATTGCTTTTGAAATGGGGAAAATGACAACTACAATCCAAAAACAAACTATTTCAAATTGAGGTGAAACTTATGCTCAATAGGAAAGCATACCCTTTCATCTTCCCTTGGCCTATGAAAATGCCATTCAAGAGGTAAATCTTCAAAGTACTTACTATATTTCTTCACAATCACCTTAACTATGTCGCTCACCACTCCGTTCGATGAATCAACATTATAGATCGGGTTATTGTATAAGTACTTAGTGGTAAACTTCTCCTCTTTATTGTAGGGTACATGCCTATAGGGAGAGCTTTAATGCATTGAAGCTTCTCCTACCTTTCTATAACATTATCATCCGAATTACTTAAAGATGAAGATGACCAAGCCATCTTCAAGGAGGGTGTGGGTAGGGGGAAATGGCCTCGGAGAGAATGGCTTTAGAATCAATGTAAATAAGAGAGCAAATTTTACTTCTAACCATACCTAGTGAAATATCAAAAATTGATTTCATAATTGTTCAAGAGTTAGAGAGGATTTTGTAAAAGAAAGTCTCTTGAAGACGATTTTACAAAAGAAAATCTTGATAAAGGGAAATGAAAAGTGAGAGTAGAAAAGGGATTACTGAAATATTAAAGGCTTTTTATATGTATATATGGACAATCCTCTATTGATAATCCCTTCTCAATAATTGAAAATAGGGTTAATCAGGATATGGGTCTCGATTTGATGGCCTGGCATGAATAATTGACACATGTTTGAAGCTAAAGACCAACGGATGTTGTATCATCTACCATTAATAAATCCTATAGCATAATGATGATAGATACGATAGTTGTCCTACGTGGTAGCATGGGAAATGTATAGGTGGGAAAACCAAAAGGTTATGAGCCTTCGATTAAGAAAAGATGATGGTAAATAAGTAAAAGTATAAAGATGTCGATAACAAATTCAACCATACAACTCGGAAGATATTTCACAATCAATATTAAGCACAGGCTTAGATGTCCTACCTGTTGATCAAGTAAATTGGATATCGTTCCTACAATCTACTCCCACAGTTGAGCTCTTAACTATAGGAGCTGGGGGGGGGGGGGGGGGGGGGAAATGATGATAATAGAATTTTGCTCTCTTGATCTTGCTTTGCACCTTAATAGCTGATAACCTTAATTCTGATTACTATTCAACACCTCAGCTGCCAAGTTGCCCTATTTTGATCGAGTCCTTTGATTTGACATACTCTAATGAATTACTAAACTAAGCTTAGCCTATCTGATGGGCCAAAGAGCTCTACTTGCCCACTTAATTATTTTGAATTCAAAATGTGGTGCGAACAGTTGAGGTTCCACCTTACTCCATTATATAACTACCTATTACATTAAGTCTTTAAGCATATGCTCAATGGACGAGCCACCATATGGTCCATGGCCAATTGTTACCTATCATAACAAGTTATTCAACAAATGCCTATAAATAAGGAGATGAAAACATTGTAACGACTTTCTGCACTCACTTAAAACACATAACTCTGTACTTACCTACTTTCTTACTCAAACACTTACTTAGGCATTAAAGTAGCTCTGCCACATTATCACTGTCACCCCCTTCAGCCTTTCTTTCTTTTGTAGGAGAAAAGTTTCACATCATTATTAACCAACAACAGGAATCTAGCAATGGTCCTAGATTCTCCTTCGTTAACATCACATTAGATCATTAACAACTAAAACTCTCGAATACATTCATCCATAGTTTAACTACACTACTTTAGTTCTTGAAGATGTTGAAAAGTGTCTTATTCATAGTGTGTAGGAACAAATCCACTCCTTAAAACTTCTTCATCTCATTCTAAGTTATTATCTCAAGTCTGGCTTGTTGATAAGTGGCCTATACCTTTTTCCACCATATTGCTGCATACCTAGAAAACTCCAAAACGGCCATGTGAATGCACACTAAATCCTCATAATCATAGAAATCAAATATTTTCTCAATCTTTTCTTCCCAGTCCATATATTCTCTAAGTGCTTAAATTTCTCGCTCATCAATGTCTTGGAACCACTTAGCCTCATCTTTGCTATGTTCTACTTCCTCAACAACTTCTCTCAACTTAAGTCTTCATTATGCGTATCCTTCAGCTAGAATGGGGTAAGATAGTGGAATATTAACAACATTAGCGCGAATTCCAACTTCAGGCATTGTTAGTCTATTTTGTGCACCTCAACTATACTTAACATATCTATCATGAAGGCAAGCCTCTACAAACCTTTATACGATTACAGCTATATTAGTCACTAGGGCTTTAAAGTTCTAAATCTATTCACCCATCATTCAAGGAATCCTTTGCTCAATGTGTCTACGCCTAGGTGCATCACTCTTAACATCACCTATCTCCCCTTGTGTACTTGGATTTGGCATTTCTACAACAAAATCTCAATGACTACACAAACCAACAAGAGATTTCAAACAATACTACTAAACATTACTTTGCAAATGCTTTAATAACCTACTCTATTTAACAGTAGTGAGAATAGAGTAAAATAGAGTACGTGAACACTCACAATAAAGTCTTACAATGCCATTGCTCAGCTCTCGGTCACAACTACAAGCTCTTATATTAAAATAATATGATGTGTTTAGAAGTTAAGTTATCATTAGAGCTTATTGTAGGGTTGAAATGGGTCCTTCGAGGTATTGAAGAAAAGTACAATGAGAAGGTAAAACTTTAGCAACTTTGTGAAGCTATTTGGCAAATATGGCGCATCGATGAACACAATATGACTTGGTATTCACTTGATATGGCTCACAAGTAAAAAAATAAGGTCCACTTACTACTAACCTCAAACTACTAGTAAGATTAGATAAGAGTAGGGGGGCTGTAACTTAGAGGGGGGTTTCTCACAAGACAAAAGAATGGGAATATTTATTACAATCATCTAATCATGCAGTTATAAGATAAAGGGATTATTTATAGTAAGTCTTTAAGGAAATAAGAATACAAAAGAGATTACTAAAGTAGATGCCTACAATATACTTAAAAGGGTATAAGACAAACAAGGAAAATGACAGGCCATACGTAGCTATTGTGTCTATACTCTATAGTAGTGGGGTACTAAGGCTAAGCTATTTTAATGATGTAATAGGTTAGCAAAGAAGAGTTATGAGGTTGAAGTCAAGGCTTTAGCACTAAGCAGGTTAGTCATGTTGGGAAGGGTTGTGAGCTTAGCATCTATGCTTGTAGTAGAGTAGAGTAAGATGCATCCAAGTTGGGTACGTAAAGAGTTCAATAATAGGCTGTCCTGATACTAAAGCTCATCTTGAGTGAGTTAAAAAGACCAGATTCTTCTTACAAGACCAGATTCTTCTTACAAGACCTTGTAGACCTTTAAGATGAGCTCAGGTGAGAGGTCTTGAAGTTGATAGTCCATCACTTGCCCTTCCACTTTGGATTTAGGTATAAACTTTCTATAGTAGTTTAAATTTTTCCACTAAACGATCTATTTATTTAGCTGCAAAGGGAATATTGAGTATGAAAATGCCAGAGGAAACTTAAACTCTAGTTGAAAGATTTGCCATGAATAGCTTCCATTGGAAAAATGCTGGTCTAAGCATCATAAATATAGACATTGTTATGACTTTACTAACTAAGGTAGATGTGATAAGCTAAAAGCTGGAAAATTTTTCCACACTACCACCACATCTCATGAGATGTTAAATTTAGTTAACCCAAAGGGATACAAGGGACAACATTACCCAAGGCTAATTGGTAATTTTGAGAATCAATGGGGATTTTAGCATATGCCCCATAATGACCGTAAATAGTACTACAAGGACTAGTTTACATATTAAAGGGATTATACATATGCAACTCAATCGAGGAATATAAATGTTCCTCAATGATTTCAAGGCTCTTTTCAATAAGAGGAGAAGTCAAGATTGGAAGATATGTTGATAAGGTACATAAAGAGTAATGACACCAAATTGACAAGTATTGAAAAGTAAATTGAATAACTTTGCAAAAATTGTGATTAAAAAGCAAGAAGAACCTCTTTTATGGGCTCAAGCAGAAGTTGTAACTCTTCAAAGTGATAAAGAACTACAAGTTACTAAGCAACCTTAAAAGAACCAAGTCAATCCAAAACCAGTGGTAGAAGAACCAATGGACAAGGCTATGGAAATCCCATAATCTCTAAGGGAAGAATTTGAACTGCAGAAAATTAAAGAGTATGGGCTGCCAATTCCATATCCTTAGAGGTTAAGGAAGGAACACTTGAATGAATAATATGATAATTTCTTAGATCTTTTTATATAATTTCGTGTTAGATTGCCTTTTGTGGAAGCTTTATCATAGATGCCTAAGTAAATAAAATTCTTGAAGGAGCTGCTCTCTAGTAAGAAGAAATCAGAGAAACTATCAACAGTCACACTAAGTGAAGAGTGTTCAGTAATCCTTCAAAACAAGTTTTCGATAAAGTTAAAGGATCCAAGGAGTTTTACTATCCTTGTTTGATTGGCAATTTACCTATAAAAAAAGTATTAGCTAATCTACAAGCTAGTATAAATTTAATGCTATACAAGTTATTTAAACAGTTAAGCTTAAGAGAACCAAAATCTACAAGGGTGACTTTACAATTGGTTGATAAATCAATAACATACCTTAGGGGTACAATTAAGGATGTACCAGTTAGGGTAGATAAATTTGTTTTTCGTATGGATTTTGTAATTTAGACATTAATGAAGATATAAAAGTACCACTCATCTTAGAGAGACCCTTTTTAGCTATAGAAAGAGCTACAATTGATGTTAGCGACAATAAGCTTATACTGAAGGTAGGAGAAAAGGAGATGATGTTTAAAATAAAAGAGATAATGAAAAAATGTGTTAAACAAGATGATACTTATTTTTGTCTTGATGTTACCAAAGCCTTTATGATTAATATCTTGCTGGAATTATTGATTAAGGATCCTCTAAATTTAGTCATCACTGTATATGCTAACTCCATATTCGGTAAATTCACATATAAGTGTAAGCAAACACAAAAGGAGAAAGGGATAATAGGATGGTAAGTTTGAAATGGTTCCTTACATAGTCTAAAGTTATGCAAGTGATTTCCTAATGCATTCTGTAGCCTTATCCTAACTAGGTAAGTCCAACTACTTATCGGTAAGGTTTATAAGGAAAGTGAATTCATGAACCAATCATCATTAGCTTTTAAGGATCCTTGAAAGCTCAACAAGACTAGTTACTTATCTATAAAGACAAGCTAAAATTGATAATCTTTAGTTTAAGATTAATAAGGTGAAATTGCAAGAGCACAAAATGGAAAAGTATAATGCATAAACTCTCCATCCATTAATTTTTCAAATTGTAATGAGATGAAAACTCATAGGACTACCTTTTTTTCCTTCTCATCAAAGGCAACACTTTCACAAAATTACAACAAATGATTGAATTTCCCCTATTGTAGGGACTAGGACCGTATAAATTTCGCCTATGTTATGTCAAAATAGAATTCAAAAGGGATCTTTTAACTGCCATAAAAGGTATTAAAAAGCAAATTTTATTGAAAAGATGATAACCTAATAAACTAACATTAGCAATTAGACATCAAAGTTGCAGCTACTTAAAACAAATTCAACCTTTATGAATTTTATTGAAAAGATGAAAATCCAACAGACTAACATTACTAATTGGACATTAAAGTTCTAGTTACTTAAAAAAAAAAATTCAACCTTTATGATAAAAATAAACCTTAATACACTTGATGGGCATTAAAATCAATTAGGTTTCCAATCATAAATGTGGTCATCTAACCTTGTCAATATGATACCTAGAAATTAAAAGGATAGTGACAAAATCTTTCTTTTTTGTAGAGGTATATATAGTAGAGAGATCTTGTGAAGTGTGGGTAAGTGTCCAAGGAGAATAACCAATAAAGAGGTAGTGATGTAATTGAACGATGAATGTGAAGCTTGAAAATCCTCGTAATGGGAGAATATGGACAAAGAGAGAAGAAATAGAATGGTGGGGGAGAGAAACAAGAGACCATGCCAAACACACACACATAGAGAGAGAGAGACACACAATTTACCTATACAATCAAAAAAAAGTAAATGGGTGTGAAAAATCTAAAAAATTGATGGACGATTATAAATTATATGAGATCGATCCCATATATTATAAGGGCAAGACTTTAGAATCCTTCAATGTTGTTTTTTCTTTCATTACTTGATTCGGGAGCATTTCCACTTCTTTGCTTTCGTTTATTTTTATTAAACTTAAGCTATGAAAAGATATTAACTATTATGTTTATGATGAAGTTTTATCATAGGAAATATTATAAGAAAGTAGAAGGATAGCATGTTAGTGTGAAATTTACTAATAAAAAGAAGGATTAGATGTAACATTTAATAAATTTGAAATTCAAATATAAGATTAATAAATATTCAAAATTCACATAGCAATTTCTAAGTCCCACGGCAAAAGAAAGTTTAAAAAAAAAAAATGCCCTAACAATGGAACGAATAAAGAAAACAGGCCGTCCGCATTGTGTTCTCTGGTCGGCCAATTACCGCGCGCGCAGTCACGTCTACCTCAACGCTCTCAAACTCCGCTCAACAACAGTCAAACAGATCAACCGTTCCCAATCATTTACGATTCCGTGATTCCAAAACACACACACACACACACTCTCTCTCTCTAGCACAGAACAAACAACCAATATGCCCTGTTTTTTCTCTGTCCACGCTCCAAAGCACAGCTCATTTATATATGTTTCTTCTCTAAACAAACTCTAAATTTTTACATCTGATTCTCTTCTCTCTCCCTAAAAATATAACACTAAAAATACGAATAAAAATCCTTTCTATAATTAAACTACACAGGCACACACGCTATCTCATTACACACGAACCGGACCTTAAAGATGGATCGGAAGCGAACCGAGAGTCCGGTCTACACACGCCAGTGGAGCAGCGAATCCGGCGGGTCCACTTCTCCGGCAATGTCTCCAGCTCGTTACCAACACTCCCGCACTTCTTCCTCTGGCGCCGCTATCTCCAACGTCAAGAGAACTCAGAACTTCGCGGCTAAAGCCGCCGCTCAACGGCTCGCTCAGGTCATGGCTTCGCAGACCACCGACGATGACGATGAAGAAGACGAAGACGACCTAGGGTTTCGTTACAGCGCTCCTCCACCGATCACGCTCTCAAGGAATGCTAATGCCAGCCGTATGAGTAAAGCTGGTGCCAATGCGAACGCTAGCCCTGCTAGAGTGACTAGATCTCCCTCACCAGCGGTAAATTTCGTGTGATCTCAAGTTCATTTCAAGTGAATGTGAGTTTGATATTTTAGTCATAGCATGTTTACTAGTTGTATAAGTTTGAATCTGGAAATTTATTGACTTCTGAAGAAAAAAGGAGTACATATGTATGAATTCGATTTGGATCATATTGAACTCTTGATAAATGTGAAATGAGTTCAATTCTTTACTTGTAAGCTCTCGGCAATTAATTTGGAGATGACACATGAAGTGCCAGATGGACAGTATCGCGATTTGGGTTTAAATAGAGCTTTCTATATAAACGAAATCTGAGGACTTACATAGTCTTTTGGATAACGAGCTTGCCATGCATGTGCCTAAAAATAGATACATATATGTGAACATAGAATAAAAATGGAAAAAAGAAAAAAGAAAATCTCGATTGGAGTTCTATTTTGTTTGTAAGAACTTCTATTAGTCGGCAACTTGGTTTAGTTCGGCAATTGATTTATCCAATTTGTGTGTAGATGTATATTAAGAGGGTTCTGAAAGATGGAATTTATAGTGAGTTTTTGGTGGTTTTTATTAGTTGACGAGGAACTTTCCGGAGGAAATTCCGACTAATCGCTCAACATCAGCTGGCAGGCCTGCAATGTCTGTCCGACAATCACCTTTGGTACCACCTAATAAACCCCTGAGAACTGCTGTATCCTTGCCACCAATCGATCCTCCATGTAGTCGTAAAAGAGATAAAAGGTGAGGGACAACTAAAACGATATTCTGTTGGGGAAGGAGGAAAAAAATAAAATAAAAGGTCAAACATGATAAAATTTCATTGCAATTTATATTTTCCTGGGATACAATATTTGCGAATGAACTTTGATTGCAGATTTCCAGCAGATGTTATAAATTTCAAATCCAAATCCTCAGGAGACCAGTGTGATGCTTCAGCACTACGGGATGAGGTATGCATTATTGTTAGCTGAATTATGAACTTTTGAACACATCTATATAGTTTTGACTTTTAACAGGGGAATTTATTCCCTACAGCTTGATGTGCTACAAGAAGAGCATGAGAACATTCTTGAGAAGGTGCATTTCCTCAATCACATCTTACTTCTGATTTTGAAAATGTCATATACATGTATTGATGCGCTTTACATTGAACATAATCATTGTGAAATCTGGTTAACAGCTTAGACTTGAGGAAGAGAGCTGTGAAGAAGCAGATGCCAGAGTCAAGGAGTTGGAGAAGCAGGTACTTGTCTCTGCTTTTTCCATGGACTTGAAATTGCTAATCAAAGATTGGCAGAGGGAAAAGCTTTTTTATTCAAAAAATCATTAATGCAAGTTCTTCTAGTGACACTAACTATTGTGGTTTTCTAGGTCGCTGCTCTAGGAGAAGGTGTTTCCTTGGAAGCCAAGCTCCTAAGCCGGTGAGTGAAAGTTTCAAAGTTTTCACAGTTCCTTAGCTCCTTTCTTACAATGACTTACTATATCGGCATGGTTTCCAGAAAGGAAGCTGCACTGCGTCAAAGAGAGGTATTGATAAAGTTTAATTCTTCATTTGCTTAAATCAGGGATTTGAGTCAAACTTCTTCCTGCATTTTGTCATTAATATTGACTGAAGTGTATCTTGGGCAGCTGAATCAGAATACTTTAAATATTTCCTGGATTTTGGCTCACTATGTAAGAAGCCTATGTTCTCTTTCTCATAGGCTGCACTAAAGGACACAAAGCAATCTAAAACTGGAGTGAATAAAGAAGTTGCAGATCTTCAATCTGGAGTACAGGTCTGTTTCTTCAGGTCTTGTCACTTCAATAAAAACTACACATATTCTTATCTTTTCTTTTTCAATTAAAGTTTTCCAGAGTTGTTGGTTTGTAAATGCTCATGCATGCAGAATATTAAGGACAAGACTGCAGCTGTTGTGAAACAGCTTCAAGGTGCTCAATCTGAAGTAAAAGCTCTTTGCTCTATGACACAAAGAATGATATTAACTCAGAAAGAGATGGTAATGTAGTTATATAGTGAACTAAATTTATGATGTGGTAACTTATTAGCAAGATATTAAATAGAATTTCTTTCAGGAAGAAGTTGTTTTAAAGCGATGCTGGCTTGCTCGCTATTGGGGTTTAGCTGTAAAATATGGTAACACATGTTCTTCTCTTTGCTTTTATCAGAAGGCTCTGCTTCTTCTTTTACTTGTTTTTACCTTGTATGCTATGTCCCTTGTTTTTCACTTCTCCTTATGGCTTGCTGCTTAGGGAAAAAATTCTAGTATATGTGAGATTGCTCCTGCCTACTCCTCTGCCTGCCATTTTAATTCTAAAAATTTTGTATAAGAATCCATCTGGATAAAGAATGAAACCTTAAGATTTTGTGCTCTTTGTGTTTCTTCGAGTGAAGCTCTGAATATTGTTTGTCCATATAATTTTCTCATGTACCTGGCAATGTCTTGCTGTTACTGATTATTGTTTTTGCATGTACTCTAAAGAATTCAGCATATCACATCCTCTGTACATCCTGAGTTGTGAACTCATGAAATCTGCATTTCTATTCTGCATCAGGAGTTTGTTCAGATATAGCCATGTCAAAGCATGAACACTGGTCATCCTTAGCACCTCTTCCATTTGAGGTTGTTCTTTCTGCTGGACAGAAGGCGAAAGAGGAATCTTGGGAGAAAGGCAAGTAAATTGCTCTCGACCTCTCATGTTACATCTTACGGACATAGAGAGTATGAAAGTCTGGCTCTGCATCTATGGCTTATAACCTCTATTATTTTCAATGTTATTCAGGTGATGATAATCCTGAAAGAACCAAACCTGTTCAGGACTTGAGTGATCTCACTGGAGAAGGCAACATTGAGAGTATGCTCTCAGTTGAAATGGGACTGAAGGAGCTTGCTTCATTAAAGGTGTTTTTCCTTTTCATTTTACATTTGCAAATCTTTGCTCTAAAACTTCAATCAAAACACATTCTTGCATATAGGGAGTGTAAGTGAGACAAGTTTACTCACAAACTATTTGAATTTGGCTCTGCATTTACTCAAATTCGAATACAATTGAGTGGAGCTTGAGTTTAAACTCCTCGAATAGTTGATAGAGTTGAGCTTGAGCTTTATCATGTTTGGCTCAAGAAACTTGCATGCCTAATCTAATTTGAATCAAATTTAAATATTAGTCAAGTTGGAGCTGATTTTAAATATTATTATTATTATTTTAATTAAATTTATAATATTTTTTTAAGATTATCGATTCAAAATAAGCTTAATCGGGTTGAGCTCGAGTTTAAAAATATAAACTTGATCAAGTTCAAGCTTGAGTTTTGAAATTCCAAGTTGAGCTCAATACTGTATCATCTCGATTTAACTCATTTACGCTCTATTATATATCCTTAATTGTTTGTGCAGGATGACTCTTAATTTTTCGCAGAATGTTTTTTCTTTTTTCGTTTTATCAAAGATCAGCCAATCTTCACTCTTATACTTCAATTGTAAAGCAAAATCTTTCATATCCTGAATACTGTATCATCTCAATTTAACTCATTTACGCTCTATTATATATCCTTAATTGTTTGTGCAGGATGACTCTTAATTTTTCGCAGAATGTTTTTTCTTTTTTCGTTTTATCAAAGATCAGCCAATCTTCACTCTTATACTTCAACTGTAAAGCAAAATCTTTCATATCCTGAATACTTTATGCAGGATGTGGATTCTTAGTTCTTTGATAGTTTTTCCCTGCATTCTCACTTTTTCTTTTTGTTCTTCAAGGTTGAGGAAGCAATTGTGCTTGCATTGGCCCAACAGCGCCGTCCAAATTCTGCTAGAATTTCCATCTCAGGTCTGCTAAATCAGTTTTCTTTGGTTATATCATGAGTGTCCTTTTGTGTTGTGTTCCATAAATAGAAAAATAAATCGTGCAACCAAATCTTAATAAGCTTGACTCAATGATATTTGCTTTTAAGGTTTTGGCTCACCTTAAATCACACATTGATATGTGGACAAAGAATAATATGGCTTTTGTGTTTATAGCACTTAACTATTTTTTTTGTTGCTGCTTTTACTTTGGCAGTGATTTACTGCGAAGGAATTTGGTGCCTCTTTTGCATCTTTTACTTCTGATATTTTTCTCTGTAATTGCTAATCTATCAAACTTGCATTCAATATATTCCAAATCTCAAATGCTGTAGAATAAGTCAGCTTCTCAACAATTATTTATTTTTTTGCTAGTTGCTCCAACATACACATCCCAGACTTACCAAGAAAGAATACATGCCCAAAACAGTTCAATCATTTTTTTTTCTGCTTTTGACTCTATTTATTCTTCTTTTATTATTATTTTGATGTATGTAGAGTTATTGGATATAGTTGTCACATTTTTTTTTTTTTTTGTCTGACTCCTTTCCATCTGTTGCCGTGATGTCTTAACCATTTTATGGATCAAGTAAAAATAATGGACACTAATGGAAAAGAAAAGAACTTATTGCCTTCTCATATTGGCCTTTGTTTTAGAACCTGCTGTACATCTATACCAAGTGATGAGTCATCTCTTATCTTTTTATTACAGATATCAAATCACCTGGTGATCCAAAATTTATGGAGGCATTTGGTAAGAAATTTTCCCCTGTTTGTAATATCGTTGAATATACTGCTTCTTTCACTGGAGGATGCTCAGACAACATTCTAGGTTAACATTGGGGATTGAATAAAGAGATTTTGTTCTATTCTTTCTGAATTGTTTTTTTCATGGAGGTCTTAAGGATTATTAGAATATCATATAATACTGTTGCATTTGGCTGAACCAGTCCAGCAATTGACATTTTGATCGAATTCTTCGTTTATCATAATATAAGAAAATTGTGATAATTGACACTGCTATCATCAGCGTTCTCAAAAAGTCCATTCCCTCTCTTACTCCTATGTGGGACTTGAAGTGATGGTGGAGATTGCAAGTAACTGTACAGTCCCACATAAATTGTGGGAGAGAAGTGAGTGATAGCTTACTTGGCAAAGGTGTTAGAAACGAAGTCAATATTAGTTATGAACTTGTGGACCAAGTGGATATAAAATGCTTGTTAATCGCCTGTTAGTTTGTCTATTGACTGCTATTGGGTTTGACCATTACGTTCTGTTTGACTAAGCTGGATAAGCATAGTATAACCAAACTTCAACATTTTTTTGGATAAATAAAGCTTCAACATTTCATATATGGGGTAAATAGAAATTTGGCCATTAAGTTTGCTTGTGTCCCTTTTCTCAATAATATTCTCAAAATGTGTGTACTTCTAACTTCTCATGGGTATTGTTTTTGAAATTCATGTAAAAATGGCTGATTTTCATGCAGTTTAACAGATTTAACTCACCACCTCATTGTGCCTCATTTGTTCCTCTGAAAAGCATTCCCAGATTTTCTAGTGAACTTTATACTCCAGTAAATTGTGATATACTTTTCTTAACTTAAGGACTGCCTTTCTCCTTTCATATCAATGATTATAATGTTTTCGTTTAACCTTTTTCTTTTCAGAATTGAGCCCAGAGGAGTCTGAGGACGTTCTCTTCAAGGAGGTATTTTTTTTTTTTTTTTTTCCTTTTTGATGGTTCAGCGATGTTTTTGCCCATACACACTTGGCCCTTGATGAATGAATAGGTGTTAAACATTATCAGCTAAGCAATGGTAAAAAGGATGTATTAGATTGTCAATCTCATGACTTTTTATCTCAACTTGCACAGGCATGGCTCACATATTTTTGGAGGAGAGCAAAAGCATATGGAATAGAGGAGGATATAGCCAAAGAGCGACTTCAGTTCTGGATCAGCCGCAGTGGTCACACCCCAACTTCTCATGATGCCGTTGATGGTAATTGGTTAATTTAAATAATGTAGGGTCTACTCAGCGAGTGCAGGGTTGAAATGTAGCTTTATCTTGTGTCAGAAAATGCATGAAGTTCTTACGGGTGCACTCTTTTTCCCATCTATCCTTAATTAATCCAGTTGCCTTTCTTATAGTTGAGCAGGGTTTAATAGAGTTGAGAAAGTTTTCAATTGAGCATCGACTTTGGGAAGCATCACGCAGAGAAACTGACCATGAAACTTACGCATCTGTCATACGGACATCTGCTGAACCAGTGAATGGTTCTGCTTGATGGCGTCCTTCTGTGTATATGATCTTTTTAATTTGTTATATCATCACGTATCAACTCTATTGCCTGTCAATGTTCAAGCCAGAAGTTTTCCTTTACACTCTTTAACTGGCAGACAATGGAGTCCACAATTATGAGATCAAAACTTACTATGGCTCTCCAACAGAATAGGAACGATTATTCTTCCATCTCTGAGACTATTTAGTGGATATCTAGTGCGAATTTTTTCCCCTCCAGCTGATGCAAGTCTACAGCATGAACATAGGGCCACATTGGCAATGCCCCATTAGAGAAATTATGCACTCTGCTGAGTTTTAACAAGGCTCGTGTTTTCACCCTCGACAACCTTGTTACCCAGCTGAGTTTTCTATATTTGGGGGGCAGAAAGTAGGTTGATTCAGTTTTGATGTGCAATAGTTGAACAAGAGGCCTTGTTTTGTTTTCCACCTATTTCTTGCAAGAAGGTTTGACAGGTTCCCATTTATTTTATCTTTTGTTTGTTTAGAGTTTTTTCTAAATTTTTCATGAGTCTAGTGTTGTTGTAAGATGAACTTCTATTTGTTATTGGACTTGGATGGAAGTTACAAGTTGATCTCCACTGGATCTAGTACTTTTACGATATTCTTGGCTTCAAAATGATCCTTATCCACACCTAATATGAGCTTGAGTTTGAACTGATAAGGCTTGCAAATTTGAGTAGATGAAACTTGACTTCTTCCACAAAATTTGCTGTCAAAGTTATCTGATAAACGTTCAACAAAATCTTCTGTTTGAATGACTTCATGCAAAAATCTCCAACAAATGGCGTGACTATTTTATGCTTATTTGATGTACCTTTTAGAAAAATAAATTACATAAATATAGATTAAATAAAAAATATTACATAAATATAAGTTTAAATCGTATTTAAGAAATACTACTTTGGAAGTAGTAAAAGTATCACCTTTAAAAGATGTGATATATATTAATTATATATATATTGTATCTATTAAATACGAAATAGTACATGTGTTATATTTAAGAGATGAAACATTAATATAATTAAATGTACATTGCATTTTAGAGATATGAGATAAATTTGATAAATTTTTTATATAATGAATAAATTAAGTAATAGTTATTATATATAATGATAAATAAGGAAAATTATCTATTTTAATATATAACTCTAACTTAATTTAAGCAATGAAATCTCCATAAAATCTCCGCTCGTTAACTTGATTTCGAACTTTGAAACAATAAAAATTAATTTTTTTTTTTTTAAAAATAAGGATTGCGTTCACAAAACCTGTACTAAAAAGCCATAAAATCAAATTCAAAAAGCTCTGGAAACATCTTGACCGATTGCCACAAAAAGGTCAGCTTTGAGCACTAAATCCGCATTATTCTCTCTCAAATCTTGTCATAAGGTAGTTTTTATGTATATTACTGAAATATTTTTAACTTCTCTATCTGAGTTTTAAGGGCTGGATACAAGCCTATCAACATTTAAAAAAAATTATATAAATAGGAATTGCATGAAAAAATTATAAGAATATCATGGTAATATCGTATTTAAAAAATATAACATATTTTATTACAAAAATTTCGCATCTAAGAAATACAATATGGTGAAAGTAATACCAATGCTATATTGCATTTAGCGAATGCGAGATATGTTTTGTTCCTTTACCGTATTTGCCAAATGCAATATAACATTGGCCATGTTTATATAGTAAGTCTTATATCGCATTTCACAAATGCAATATACGCTTGATAACTTAAAAAAAAATAAAATAAAGGAATACTAATATTGTCCTTGTGAAATGTGATTTAGATTTTATACCACTTTTTTTTTTTCTTAAATGCAATCCTTATATTGCATTGGATGAGTACATGTACCTATATCACATTTGTGAAATGCAATGTGGGTTTAATGCCACTATTTCAAAAAAGAATTAACTTTATATCGTATTTTAAAGATACGACAAAAAGGTTGGTAATTTGGTAATTTTTTTTGTGTAATCTGTATTTTAATTTATTTTTTTTAATTTTGATTGTAAACAAGTAGTTTTCTCTAAGTTTTAACATAAAAAGATTAGATCTTTTGTTAAAATCATGAAGAACTCAATCATTATATGTAGTCTCACAACAATTGACAGCAACCTGCTCTGATGGCCAATTTTACTATTTGAGAAGATCTCCTTCTACACTTACTCGACTAGCATCTTCATTTTCTCTTTCTTTTGTTTATTTATTTATTATTATCTTTTCTTTTCTTTTTTTGATGAAAGATTAATTGATATTAAATTTCAAGAAACTCAAGTACATCATTATTTCATTACATAAGGCATGAGAATAAATTGAACATGAACCTAAAGTAAGATGGGCTCATACTGAAGATGGGAGAGTAATAGGTGTGTTTTCCCTTTCAAGGCAAATTATTTCTTAAAAAAAGGTTTCTATGAAATTGATTTGTGAAAGATGGGTTGAAAATCATATTTTGGAAATGCAATTTTGCTTACAAACTATGTTCAATCGCATGTTAAGGAAATCTTAAGGAATAGCTAAAATTTGCATAACAAAAATGCAATTTGTAAATCACATGATAATTATGTGATTTTAAAATTGCATAATAGAGATGTGATTTATACATTGCCACTACCCCACTTCTAGCCTAACAAAGCATCTTGCAAAAAAAGAAAAAAAGAGCATTCGACAAAAAATGGACATAGTATGGGCAAGTTGAAAAAGACTATTCCAATCTATAACTCCAAACCTAACACCGAACTCCAATGCTAAAAAATATAACTCCAAACACAAACCTAAACTCCAATTCTACACCTCAAACAAGTAACTCCAAGTACAAAATAACCTTCTACACCCCAAACAAGTAACTCTAAGTGCTAAATAACCAAAGTGATAATAAAGGTTATATTGCAACAATTATAAGGGAAGAAATAGCCGACCATGCATTTTTGCAAATAGTATTTACATAACTTCAAAGTTTTAGCACTATTCTCATTGCTATACAACATGCTATAGTCTAAGAGCAAACATGTAATATCTCTCTCTATCCTCTAGTGCCATGCCTCCGCCTATATTGTGCTCTCCCATACAATGCTAAGGTCCCTACAACATGTGAAGATGAGCTTGGTCTCTTCTCCCGTGAAATATGATGAAGATCAACTTGTGTGATGCTTTTACCCATGTCATTTCCTGCCAGGTGTCTATCAAAGTAAGGTACACTCGAAGTAATCATCAATGAAGGGGTTGAATCAGTGGCAAGAGTAAGGAATGTTGTGACATCTAACTATGGCTGGGAATAGTTCATCAAAAGTAGATCCCCATGTCAAGGTGACCTATGATATAATAGAGAGCAGTTTGGCTTTGGCAGGTCTAGAGTAAGAGTAAGAGTAAGCAATCGAGCAGGTAGTAGAGAAGGAAACCTATTTGTAGGTAGCTGCTGTTGGCCACCTCTCACATGGCTAAGGCCATGGCCACTAGAGTAAACCGTAGCTAAGAACAAACAAGATCAGTCGTTGGATGAGTCTAAGTTTACAAAAAGCTCAAAAGAAGTAATGAGGAAAATGTGCAAAAGAACAATGATGAATGAAAGCTAAGCAAAACACACGAACAGCTCCAGAGGATATGACATACTAATGGAATTTTCAAGGACTTACGGTACAATTTGATCTGATACACAAATTAGTCTGATAAGGTTACTCACCACCTAACCATGCTTAAGAGAAAGGATGAGAGTGATAACAAGTGTAAAACAACAGAATGTTTACACCAACAAGAAAAAATGCTCAAGTGTATTAATGATAATCTATCTACATTCAGCTTACAAATATAAAGGGTATTTATACCTAAGAATTTAGGGCAACTTGCTTAAAAGGGGAAAAGACAAAAATGGGTATTACCCTAAAGCAGTAATATACAACAATACAAAAGGGTAAAAATGAATATTTACAGAAGCAATAATTAATGGGGTAGATTCTATACGTTGCCCCGTACATGTAAGGATGCTATATTGGTGAGGTCGTTAGAAGATGCAAATAAAGCAGTACGGCCACCTAGCTTGTTTGAGCAAAGATGGCTTATATAGTCCGAGGTCTTTCTCTCGGTATGGCGGTAAGACTAATGCTATGTAAGTGGTCAAGCGTAAGGGAGGATTGGATATTGTCTCGCCCTTCTGTTTTTAGGTATTCTATCTGCGAAAGATTAACAGTTATTCGATATGGCTTAAGGAGTAACTTGGCGAGGAAGTACTCGGCCTTAGTAAGAGTCAATTGGAGTAGAAGAATTCGTCTCGTCTAGCCTTCCAGTCCTCAGGATCTATTGCGAGTTAAAGGACCAGTAGCTCGATTCCTATCATTCCCTCCAAGTTAATTTGGATTTAGGTTCAAATCTGGATGGTCTTCGGTCAGTTCTCCATCAGGGTGATAGGGACTAAGGTCAGCAATATTAAAGGTATCGGAAACCCCATAATCTTCTAGTAGCTCCAACCTATAGGCTTTGTCATTAATCTTCTAGAGGATTCTAAAGGATCCCTCAGCCCGTATAGATAATTTGTTTTTCCTCTTACTCAAGAATCGTTCCTTGCTGAGGTGCAACCAGACTAAGTCTCCTAGATAGAATTGCTTAGCCATTCTACCCTTAGTCTTCTCTCACATTCTTCTAACAGCTTGATCGATGTATCAAGTGACCTTGTCGTATATGTAATAAAGGGATTATGCTCTGGCCGAGGCATCAAGGTCCTCTTGTATGGGTACTGGTATAGGGGTGTAGTCGAAAGGCAACTCAGGATTGAATCCATAGACTACCTTGAAGATTTTTTGCTTAGTGGTTTCATGTACTGTTTGGTTGTAAGCAAACTTGACCACTAGCAAACAAACGTCCCAATCAATTAAGTTCTTACCCACTGTAACTCGGAGCAGTGATCCCAAAGTGTGATTAACTACCTCTATTTGGGCATCAGTTTAGGGATGACGTAAGGTACTAAAGAGTAATTTAGTCCCTAGCCGGCACCATAAGGTTCTCCCAAAATAGCTCAAGAACTTCAAGTCTCTATCGGAGACCATACTTATTGGCATGCCATGTATTCGCACAATCTCCTACAAGAAAAGAGAAATGATAGCCATCTTGGTGTGGGGCACGAAGTGTGCCATCTTACTAAACCTATCCACAACAACCATTATAGAATCTTTATCTTAGGTAGTTTGTAGCAATTCGAGAAAAAAATCTATGCTCAATTCAGTCCACAGCCTCGTTAGAATAGGTAAGGGCATTGCTCTCCCTTGCTTAGCTCGATACTTAGCCTTCTTGCATACGGTACAGCCTTTAACAACTTGGTGCACATCTCTACTCATTCTCGGCTAAAAGAATTGGCCATTCAACAATTCATAGGTCCTTTTTTTCTCCAAAATGTCTTAAGAGCCCTCCACTATGGGCCTCCTTGATCAATAACTCCCTTAGGGAACAAATCGGCATGCACAGTTTCCTACTTCGAAACAAGTAGCCATTCTCTGCACGGTACTTGTCCACTTTTCTTCCATCAATACATCATGCAAGTATGGGCCCAAAGTGTAGATCCTCAGAATACTACTCTTTGATGCTTGCTAACCTAAATAACCGAGTCTGTAGTTACGATAAAAGTGCATGCTTTCTCGAAAAAGCATCTGCAACTACATTGCTCTTTCCTTTCTTGTATTTTTTACAAAATTGAATCCTTCAAGGAATTCAACCCATCTCGCCTGTCACTTCAACAACTTAGTCTGACTTTAGAGATACCTTAGCGATTTATGGTCAGTATATATGACAAATTCTCTCGGCAGTAAATAGTACTGCCATACTTGCAGTGCTTGGATAAATGCCAAAAGTTCTCTTTCATACATATAATAATTTAACTAGGGTCCTTGGAGCTTCTCATTATGGGAGGCAATTGGTTGGCCTTCCTACATTAAGACAATGCCTATTCTAATGCCTAACGCATGGCATTCCAGCTCAAAAATTTTGTCGAAGTCAAGAAGCACTAATACCGAGGCAAAGGTCAATCTTTCTTTTATCTCAACAAAACTCCCCTCCTCCCTTTCTCCCCATCAAAAGTCAATGTTCTTCTTTGCTAACTTGGTAAGTGGTGTAGTAAGGGTGCTGAAATTCCTGATGAACCGCCTATAAAATGAGGCCAATCCGTAGAAACTTCTTACGTTGCCACAAGTAGTAAGAGTAGACCACTCAATAATTGCTCGAATCTTCTCATCATCGACTCCCAAGCCTCCTATACTAACTACATAGCCCAAGAATACCACTTCCTTTTAGTAAAAGTAACATTTCTTTAGATTACCAAATAGTCTCTCAGCACCAAAGGTATGTAGGATTGCTTTGAGATATTCACAATGACTCGGCATGTCGGTACTGTAGACTAGCATGTCATCAAAGTACACTACGACACACTTCCCTATGAGATGTTTCAGTACATGGTTCATTAGTCTCATGAAAGTGCTTGAAGCATTCAACAAGCTAAAGGGCATGACTATCCAGTTGTAAAGTCCATATCGAATCTTGAATACATTCTTCAGCTCATCTCTTAGCCTCATGTAGATTTGATGGTAGCTAAATTTAAGATCAATCTTGCTAAAAATCTTGGCTCCACTCAATTCATCCAACATATCTTCTAACGTTAAGATTGGATACCTGTATTTGATCATGATCTTGTTCATAGCTCAGCTGTCTACATAAATCTACCAGGTTCCATCCTTCTTCGACACTAGAAGCGCTAGTACAACGTAAGGGTTGAGACTCTCTTTGACATATCCTCTCTCGAGCAGCTCATTGACTTAGCATTAGAGCTCGAAGCCTGTTCAGGATTCATTCGATAGGTAAGCTTATTTGGCAGTGCAGCATCAAGTACTAAGTCAATGTAATACTCTATACCTCGAGTTGGGGGCAATCCTTCAGGTAGCTATTCCAGGAATAGGTCATCATATTCGTCCAACAACTTTTTGATTTCCTAAGGGAGCTCACCCCACTCCTTCATTTCTAAAAGTCGCCTAACCAATATAAGGGTCAGCTCATCTACTTTGATGACCTCTCGGAGCTCGGCTCTACTCACCACTAGAGCCTTCTTCAATTCACGAGCAAGTTTCATCTGCAACTTATGAACTTCTCTCGGCAGCATCGGGTTCAGTGTGATCTTCCGGTCATCCTTCTTGAACATTTATGTATTCTTATAGCTATCATGGATGACTCTCCTATTAAATAACTGCTGTTTACCTAGCAACACGTAAGAAACAAACATGGGTAGTAAGTCATAGAGAATCTGGTCAAAGTAGTTCCCAATAGTGATTGGCAGTAGTATTTTCCAAGTGACATGTAATGCTCCTTTCTTACTCAATTAGTGCAACTTGTACAACTTCAAATGTGCAGCAGTTGGCAACTTCAGTTTTGAAATAAGATCGGCTGATGCCACATTGGTGCAACTTTACTATCCATGATGAGGGCATACACCTGATCATTCACTTTGTAGGTGGTATGAAACAAATTCTCTCTCTAATCCTCCTCTCGTAAGGGTTCCACATTCATAGTGCATCAAACAACCATGAGTAACTAATCTAAGTCTTCGGCAAATACATCCTCCTCAATCAGCTCTTTCTCGGCATTTTCTTTCTCAGCAAGAATCTCCTCCTACTTAAGTTCCTCATTAGTACTTTCTACTTCTAACTTCGGGACTTCTCCCTTGATGACCATCATTATTTGTTTTGGGCACTAAGTAGTCATATGCCCAAACCCTTGCCTCTTCTCATAAGTTCGGGTCGACACTTCACTGTCGGATCGACCTTTCTGCTCAACTCAAACATCAACCTTTTTACTCGGCTCGATACTTAATAGAGTTTGGCGACTTCCCTGTCCGGGTCGGCTAGTCGGTGTTCTAGTCGACACTCGGCCTTTTCTCTGCCTCTCCACTCATTAGGCAATCTTAATAGCTTCATCCATTATGGTGAATCGTTGAAGCTCCACAATATCCCAAATATCACCTCTTAATCTAGTAATAAATCTTGATACAGTTCAAGCTAGTGGTTCCTCTACCTTACAACAGATCGTGAACATTTGAAACTCTTGAACATACTCATCAATAGTTCAACCTCCTTGTCTTAGCTCCTGCAACGGAGTGAAGGTATCTTGAAGAGAAGTTTCCGGTACGAACCTGTTTCTAAGCACTCTTTTCATCTCAGGCCAAGTGTTAATCTCATGGTAGCTCTCCCGTCTTCTTATTGCTTGGAAGTTCTTCTACCATAGGGCGACATATCTAGAGAACTCAACAATAGTAGTTCTTACTTTCTCGTAATCCTCGTACTGATAGTAATTGAACATACGCTCCACCTTCTCTTCCCATTCCAAATATTCATTAGCATTCCCAGATCCATTGAAACTCGAAATTCGAAACTTCACATGGTCGAATGTTCTGGGGATTCATATACACTCTTCTTCAAAATATTCCTCTTCCTCATCTCCCATGTCTGCTAAATCAATCCTTCTCCTCACTGGTCCACCAACTCCTCCACCTCGAATGGGTTAAACTAGGTTCTAACCTCTAACAAGTTAAGCAACTTGTGGGGTATTTTATACGGCCTCAATGGGTTGGCAAGACAATGCATAAACAGCTCAGGTTAAATTCGCTAAAAGGTTAGCTACCTCATCAAGTCTCTCATTAGTACTTATAGGAGTTCCCTAAGACTGTCGTCTATGATAGACAACTTGACTGTCATCGCCAGTAACAACATTCATACTCTGGTTAATCATTTTTCCTTACAGATTTAAAGCTCAAACAAACACTTCAGGAAATTAACAATTAACAACACAATGCTTAAATGAACACAATAACTTGCTCTGTTTCATACATGCAAAACAAAGTATAACAAAACTTTGAAAACACACATCAACTCGAACAAAATCTCTGCTTTGATACCAAGATGGTATAAACCATGGCCAAAAACAAATAAGGCCGATCATTGGATCGGTCCAAGCTTGTAGAAAGCTCGAAAGGAGCAATGAGGAAAATGCACGAAAGAACAACGATGAATGAAAGCTAAGCAAAACCCATGAAGAACTCCAGAGGATATGATGCACCAATGGAACTTCTGAAAACTCATGACACAATTCAATATGAGGCACAAATTGGTCTGGTAAGATTACTTGCCACCTAACCTTACTTAAGGAAAATGATGAGAGTGATGCTAAGTGTAAAATAACAAAGTTTTTACATTAGGAAGGAAAAATTCTTAAGTGTATTAATGATAATCCGTCTACCTTTGGCTTACAAATATAAAGAGTATTTATACCTAAGAATTTAGGGCAACTTGCCTAAGAGAGGAAAAGACAAAAATGGGTGTTACACTAAAGTAGTAATGTATAACAATATAAAAGAGTAAAAATGAATATTCATAGAAGCAATAATTAGTGGGGCAGATTCTACATGTGGTCCTATACACGTGGGGATGCTATATTGGTGAGGTCGTTAAAAGATGCGGACAAAGTAGTACGACCACTTGGCTTGTCCGAGCAAGGACGACTTACGTAGTCTAGGGTCTTTCTCTCGGCATGGCAATAAGGGTAATGCCGAGTAAGTGGTTAGGCATGAGGGAGGATTAAATGTTATATCGGCCATCTATTTCTTGGCATTCTATCTATGAGAAATTGGCAGTCATTCGGCATGGCTTAAAGAATGACTTGGCAATGAAGTACTCAGTCTTGGTAGGAGTTGGTTGGAGTAGAAGAATTCATCTTATCATGCCTTCTAGTTTGACTGCGGGTCAAATGGCCAGTAGCTCGATTCCCATCAACCATAGCCATAACCCTGTCCTCTAGCATGTATTGGTTGAGGAGGAAGATCCGCAACTTGCTTCTAATGGCCTAGAGTGTATAATGTGACACTATCATATTTGATGGGAATCAGGCTATCGGACCTCTAACCCACAATCGAGCTCAAGGACTAGAAGGGCTAGCACGATGAATCCTTCTATTTCAACCAAACCCTACTGAGGTCGAGTACTTCCCTACTGAGGCCGAGTACTTCCTTGCAGAGTCACCCTTTATGCTGAATCGTTTAACTGCCCATTTTTCTATAGTATGCCAAATAGATGATTACTCACTAATGTTGAGCCAACCAATTACTTAGCATCTTCTTTGCTGAAAAGCCGAAAGATAAACCCCGAATTGACTGAGCTATCCTTACTCAAACAAGCCATCTATCCGTACTTTTTATCCACATCTTCTAACAACCTCACCAATGTAGTATTACTATGTATACAGTATCATGTGTAGAATCCGTTGCACCAATGATTGTTTTTCTTGTATATTCATTTTTACCCTTTTGTATGTTGTACATTACTTCCTTAGAAAATGCCCTTTTGTCTTTTCTTTTTTAGGCAAGTTGGCCTAACTTATAGGTATAAATATGCTTGTACTTGTAGCTAAAAAGCATTAAATCATTCTTAATACACTTTTTGAGTACTTTTCTTCCTTATGTAAACACTGTTTGTTCACTTTCGAGATCACTCTTATCCTTTCCCTTAAGTAAGGTTAGGTGGCGAGTAATCTTACTAAATCGATTCGTGCGTCATATCGAATTGTGCCATAAGTCCTTTAAAGTTTCATCAGTACGTCATATCCTCTAAAGCTGTTCGTAGATTTTGCTTACTGTTTAATTCTTCATTTTTTGCCCTTTTTGCACTTTCCCCATTAATTATTTTTCGAGCTTTTTGCAAGCTTGGACCCATCCAACAACCAATCTTGTTTGTGTTTGATTACGGTTCACAACATTTTGATATCAGAGCAGAGGTTTTATATGAACTGTAGTTAGTTCTTAAAGTTCTATTATACTCTGTTTTGCGTATATGAAATAGAGCAATTGATTGTTGTGTTGTTAACTGTTGACTTCCTAAAGTATTTGTTTAGGCTTTGAATCTGTGAGAAAAAATGACAGACCCAAATATAAATGTTGGTACTGGTGATGATAGTGGAGTTGTCCACCACAGACAACAATCTTAGGGGACTCCCACTTGATGAGGTAGCTAACCTCTTAGTATATCTAACTTGAGTTATTCATGTGTTGTCTTGTTAACCCACTAAGGCTGTACAAAACACTCTACAAGTTGCTTAACCTATTAGAGGTTAGAACCCAACTCGACCCGTTCGAGGTAGAGGAGTTGGGAGACGAGTGAGGCAAAGAATAGACTCGAAAGAGCTTGATGAAGAGGAAGAAGAGTATCTTGAAGAGGAGCGTATACGAATCCCTAGAGCATCCAACCATGTAAACTTTGGATTCCAAGTTTCAATGGATCTGGGAATGCTGATGAGTATCTAGAGTAAGAAGAGAAGGTAGAGCGTATGATTGATTACTATTAATATGAAGATTATAAAAAAGTGAGAACTACTACTGTTAAATTCTTCAGATACGCCGTCACGTGGTGAAAGAATTTTCAGGCCATAAGAAGATGAGAAGGCTACACAGGTTTATGTCGGAAACTTATCTATAAGGTACTTTCACTCACCTTCAGGAGCTGAAATAAAGAGGCCAAACCATTGAAGAATATGTTTAAGAGTTTCAAATGCTCATGATCCATTACGAAGTAGAGGAACCACTAGCTCGAACAGTCTCCAGGTTTGTTACTGGGTTGAGAGGAGACATTCGAGATGTTGTAGAGCACTAATGATTTTATACCATGGATTAGGCTGTTAGGATTACCCAACGACTAGAGAGGCAAAGAAGGAGCCAAGCACTGACAAGGATGCAGACTAGTCGATTAGGACAAGTCACTGAATACTACCGAATACCAAGTCGAAAAGGAAGGTTAATGTAAGAGCCGAGCAAAAAGGCCAACCTAATGATGAAGTATTGACTTGAAAGTATGAGAAGGGGCAAGGGTCTGGCAGGAAGACTAGCTAGATTAAGTGCTTCAAGTTCTAAGGTTCGGACATATGGTTGCTCAGTGCCTGAATTGATAGATAATGGTCATCAAAGGAGACATCCCGAAGCTAGAAGTGGAGAGTACAAATGAGGAACCCAAGGAGGAGAAGGTTCCCGCCGAGAAAGAAAATGTCAAGAAAGAGCTGATTGAGGAGGACGTGTTTCTTGAGGACTTAGATCAGTTACTCATGGTCCCGCTCCTCCCATAGATGAATCCATGTTGCATGATGCCATCTCCAATCCTCAAATGTCTTCTCCCTTAAGTCAATCTTATGGATAGCATCAAAGGTATTTGGGTCATCTAAGATCCCATGCACTCCATTGAATTATCACAATATATGATCTAGGATGTGCCACTCAATGATATGAAAGCACATTAAAGGCATCCAATTGAGCCAAATGCCACATCCAGCCCAACGATATGTTGGTAATGCCTTTAGGATACCTAACGAGTAAGGTCTCCAAATGGTCTACAAATTGGGTAAATGAAACAATTAAGATAGAAAAAAAAAAAGAACATACGCAATAGCAGTAAATAGTTAAGATAAATGATTTATTAACTACTCCAAGCTCGACCTATCGAACGCATCTTAATACTAGGACATGGCATGAGTAGAAATCTCTAAAGCGTCGAAGTCTGCATACCATCACCATGCTAATGGTCCCTTATGGGGATGTACACCTGGAGATGACAGGGTGCGATGTGGAGAGAATGATCCCATGCCTAGACTTGCAATAGTACTGTAGTACCACCAATCTTGCCAACCATGTAATCAACGACTTGACAAAGATTCCTATATAACCAAGTTAGGCATGTTACCCCCTATGCATACTCTCTCGCTACTGCAAAGTCCTTTAGTAGAGGAAGAAACATCAAGTGAACAAAGTTACCTAATTTATTAGGGAAAACCAAATCCCCAATAAGCTATAAGCTATATGTATGAGCATATCTCATGTTAGTAGTCTCATCAATTGCTGTAGGTAAGCCACTTAAAGGACTGACCAACCACGACATCTTCATATGCCCACCATTGTAGTCTTTCTCCTCCTCAGGTTTGACATTCAGTACGTTAGCCTAACCAGTGCTTGTCTACCTAGTAACTACATAGCTATCAATTGGTAAATCGAACTGGATGGACACATCCTGTAATGTGATGGTGACCTTGCCGTATAGCATGTGGAAAGTGTAGGTTTTTTGTCTCCACCTCTTTACTAAAGTAGTGATAAGATGCCAATTAAGAGAAATGAAGGGAAAGAAAGCTACACTAAGGAAGCTAGCTTACTCTATAGATGGCATGACACATGAGTCTATGTCTAATCAAATCATGCTCTCATGTCTAAGTAAAGATGCCTTTTGTTAATAGCATACTAACACGAACAAATCTTGAAACAACATTCATAGTATTATCACCACATGCAACGACATTGACATTTCAATAAAGAACTTGTAAATCATAAGTTGTCAAGTTATCATCCACCCATATAGCCCATATTACAATGCATCGATGAGTGTCCAGGAGTATGAGCAATGATCTATCTACTGGGCCTAGATCCATTTGCACAAAAAATAATCATTTATTAGAAAGGTCACGTAACTTAGAGTACAAAATTTCATACATACAAGATAAACATGTAATATTTGAAAGCAGGAGAAGCTCAATAAACCTCCAGACTTCTTATGCTTGAAGCAACTCCTCCTATTATGCCCTTCCTTCCTACAAAATGCACAACAATTCTTTGTCGAAGGCTCCTTAAGATCCATCTCATTGTGACCCTTCTACAATTATGACTACAAAGCTTGTAGTCATCCGTCTCTGACAAGCTCAGAGTCTCCACTTGCAACCTTTCTCCCTATCACTGCAAACAACATGCCACAACTTCTTATCTAACTCGTCAACACAAAAGTTATGGTGATGCTTTATATAAAAAGACTTAACTGCATGTATTAAGTTGAATTTCCTCTCAAACCGCATCCCTTTCTTCAACTCATCACCATCGCCTTCGAGCACCCTATTGAAGAATAGAGTTGGATGCTCGAAAGTGGCGGTAGTTAGATGACTAGCTAATAGAGTGCTTTATTACACGATAGAAGCAATATGAATCGAATCATCTACTATGTCTATCCCATCGTCTATTATAGCTTCTTTTGAATCATAACTACATTCATTCTCATTTTCAACCTCATTGATCTCTTTAGCAAAATTGTTGCTAAAGAGTAAATCCACTTGCTTCGTATAAGGCTATTTGACATCGACCCTTTCTTCAAATGAAACAAGAGGGTCAATGCTACCCTAGAAAGCTATCATAACATTAATCGATTGTTGGACTAGTGTGTTAGGAAGTGTGACAGCTGATAGGATACTATAGACATTCCTATTTCCCTCATTTGTCAAAGCTAAGCTACCTTCCAACTTCACAAATAGTTCCTAAAAAAATGGACGGCCTGCTTCTTTCACAAGTTCAATCAACCCCTCCACATCATCATCATCATTTATAAGGCTAAGAGAATAATATGGTCGCATTGAGCTACTTGACACTATGGTAGGCTACCTATAAAACACCTCAGTCATGTGTATGCTAGGATCAACTCCAATTGTTGCATAAATTTTCTCTAAGAATAATACACAATTCACATCCACCCTCACCTTAATTTTCTTAATTGGAAGCCTATCATAATAAACCCCATCTACACCATCCAATATACTACCATGAGTATAAATTAAAAACCTCATGCGATCCCCTATTCTCTACAACTACAAAAATCACATAACACTACAAAGTAAGATAATTAGCTTATTCAACGATTTATACATCGAAATAAAAACCATAACAATAATGGAAACCGTAAGAACCTATAATCATGGAACAATTTACATACTATTTAGAGAGAGAAAGTAGCTAGGGTTTAGTTTATACATGTATAATTTGAAATGTAAATCTAAGAAAAAAAGAAACTTACTTTGTGAACGTGCACCCAAAGCGTGTATTCCACTTATGATTTGTCAATTTAAGAGAGAAAAGCCTTGTAAGATCATGTTTTCATATAGGGAGGTCGCATAGAATGTATGCTACAAATTTTTTTGGAGAGAGAAGTGTTAGGTCAAGAATGGGAATAAGCTATTGTCAGGGATATATAAATCTAGAAAATCGCATCTCTATTATGTGATTTTAGGCACTTATACGCACCATTCGAATAAGTAGCCTAAATGGCTTGATGAATATGATTTTAAAATCGCATTTTTGTAATACTATCAAATCTTTGTAATGTGATTTTTAAATCGCATTAGCTTTTTCCCACTACTTACCATAACACGTGGCTGAATATGGATGAAAAAAAAAATCACATTCTCAAAATGCAATTTCATAACCGTAATTCACAAACTACTTTCACCCAAATCCATTTTTAAGAAATAGTTTACCTCAAAGGGGCAAACACACCTATATGATTAGTCATTGACTCCTAAGGCAAGATGTTTCTTTTGTCCCTTTCAGACGATCGGACACAGGTGGTGCATGGCTATTGTCATCTCGAATCACTTCTTAATTATATGTTCAGAGTTTGTTTAACCCGCATTGTTAGCTTAGAAGGCTAGGGATTACTTGTTGAGATAATATTTTTTATTCCATTCAATCGAATCAAGATACCTTAGATCTAACATGTTTCAAAAAAAGACAATCTTCCTCTTTGACTTTGAGGATTCTAGTATTTCCCATCTCTTATCTACAAACAAGTGGGCTATTTCTTTGATGGGGTTTGGCAGCTCAAGCGAAGGGTACATCTCCTTTCCGGCATGACATGCAACCCGTTCCATTGCCATATGTTCCCGTCACCTTATTAAACCTAATTTAGCTAATTTATATTATAAATAAAACAATTTATTATGCATTATAATATAATTAATATTGAATAATTGTAATATAGTAAAACAATTTATTATAATATTGAGTATTTATAATATTTTGAAAAGAGTTGAGGTGTATAAATTAAGTTTATAATACATTGTTATTTCATTGAATCATATAAATAATATTGAATATTTATAATATTGCAACATCATTATTTCCACAAGCTTTTTTTTTTTTGACCAACTATATTACAATTTGGGGGAAGAAAAGTAGTCTTGAATTTGTAATTCTTAAAAGAATTAGCATGTCATGAATTAAAGTATATAAATATAAATAAAAAAATTATTTGAATCAATTTATAATATTATAACAAATAATATTTCATTGAATATTATAAATTAAGTTTTGATAAGGTTTATTCTAATATAATAAAACACATATTATAATATTGAATATTTTAATTAGCATGTCATGAATTAAAGTAGTCTCAAAAGAGTTGAAGTGTTACGTGAATAAAAAGTGTTTTCGATCCGTTTCTAGTTAAGTGGCTCTTGGAATTTGTATTGATGGTTATTTTCTAGAAAGTGTGGCTCTTGGAATTTGTATTGATGGTTATTTTCTAGAAAGTATGGGATTTAGGGAGAATTTATGAATATTATGCAGAGTTGAAGGATATGTCAATAAAAATAGATTTTGATCCGTTTCTAATTAAGTGGCTTTTGGGATTTGTGTCTATGGTTATTTTCTAGAAACTATGGGATTTATGGAGAATTTATGAATATCATTCTATAAGAAGTACGTTTACATATTTAATTCTCGTACGGGTTGTTACGTTAGATATGCATAGGAACTAGTATCAATTTTAGGGTTGAATATAAATTTAACTAAACACTATTACAAAGTTTTCTGGGAAGTTCCACAACAATCATAATATTAAAAATATAAAGCTATGGAAAAATGAGAAGCAAGAAACATGGTAGCCAATAAAATGCAATACTTTTGAAACAAGGAATGCTCAACGTAAAAAAATAAATATATATAGAAGCCAATGGATATTACAAAGGCTATTACCATAAGAAGCATACGAAGAATATAGAAGGTACAACGGACAACAATAGACACTTCCTTATTGAAGCAATGGAGAAAATCTATAAAAAGTGTTGCAAATCACAAAAAATAAATAAATAACAATAAGAAAAAGAACTAACACTTTTAAGGATGTGTTTGGTGTAAGGAAAATGTACCTATTAGTTTATAATATAGTGGATATGAGTCTAAGTATCGATTTCTCAAGAACTAATATAATTACTAGTACTTCACTCTTTTCCTAATATCTAATCTAATAATTTTAGTCAAGAAATAAATTTAAGAAAATTAAATCTAAACTAAAACTAATTTAAACTAATAAACAAAATAAACAAAAACTAAAGATATTGATTATGCATGAATTTAATATTCAATTTTAATCACCTTATAACAATGAAACACATATCAATCACATCTTAATTTATTATACCACGAGAATTCTTAAATTATACTAATATCTCTGTCGAGATGAATAGTACCTAATCCTAGAAATATTAATCGAAATCTCTTTGTAACTAAAAACACGAGAATTGTATTAACCATTCTATTAAGCCACTTCAATACAAAAAGTCATGTTGTCCTATCTTTAGAATTGTATGCAACTTCTTTAATTACACTATAATCTAATTATATAGAGAAAACTTTCAATTTTTATATAATATCTAATATTGAATTAATATTTTGAATATATTGACTCAAAACAATGCAAGAATACATAAATAGATCACAAAAATCAAGAATCATAAATTGATAAAAGATAAAGAAACTAATTATATAGAAAACTAAGGTTTATAATAATTGAATACTAAAAAAATTAATCTAAAACCATCAAGAAAAAAAAAAAAAAGATGTATCTCTAAAACCTTGAAATACTAACTAAAGAATGCTTCTGGTTACAAGACCTTTATAATATATTTATATGTGATGGAATCTTAAAATATATCTTTAATTATTTTCCTGCATATAGTTTTTAAAGTAAATCTTCAATTTGTTCTGCATGGAATAATATTCTGGTTTCCAATTTAATAATGTATGGCACGACTTAAATTTTTTACTTCTTCATCAATGCTTCATGGGTCACGTACAATTGACTTTATTTCCATGTCAACGTGGGGTTTCAATCCGAATTGTTATTGAGAATCTCATTGCTGGATGTTAGTAATTATGGGCTTTCCAATTTCACTTTGCTGGAACTTAAATTTAAATCCATGGCCTCAACTTTGACTTTGGTTGATGGCATCAAATATTCGAATTCGTGGAAGGCTGCCTCACAATTGTGGAAGGTGGAGGTTTAATAAACGTGGTTGGACTTTGTGACTTCATCGTGGGCTGGCTTAGTATTCAAAGTGGAGGGCTTTGTATTTTGTTGTTCTGACTTTATTAGTCTTCAAATTAAATGCAATGACACATCAGGACCATTGTTACTTTCTAACCTTTATTTTATTTTTAATGCATCCTTCATATGTAGAGGTGTGTAAGTGGGTTAAACAAGCCAATTCGGCACAGACCACTTGGTTTGCGGGTTAAACAAACTAGGTTCATTTCGCCCATTTTTAAATTAGCTATAAAACCTTGGTTCTAACCCGTTTAAAAACTAGTTAAATGGGCTAACCTAAAGGTCAAACACATAAATGTATTAAATGGGCTGACCCAAATGGACTCACTTTGGCTCATGAGTTAAACAAGCCAAACTCATTTAGCCTGTTTTTAAATGAGCTAAAAAACTTTAGCCAAAACTGATCTAAAAATTGAGTTAAATGGGCCAACCCAAAGATTAAACAGGTTGCACACCTCTATCACATGACCATGTTAAACGGTTGTGTAACTTTTTGGTCATATTTCAATTAAACTTACACAACCTTCAATGTGATTTCGTCAACGGACCACATTGATCTTTAAAAACTCATAACTTTTCTAATTCAACTCCAAATCAAGCAAAACTTATGTTCCTTTTCTTCCTTTGAATTTGAATTATCCCATTATCATCTCTAGTTCTTACCAATAGTGATTAGGAGGAAATTAAGCTTTGCACGAATAAGAGAGCCTATAAAACAGAAGGTTATGAGAGGGTATCAACGGGTTATCTATAGTGGCCACTCCGATATTTAAGTTAACAAGAGATCTTAGAGAATGTAAGTGTTAGAGAGTAAAAAAATGGTTCAAGTGTGCAAAATGTAAAGTATTTTACCGTTGGATATTGGCCTTATATTTATAGAGGAGAGGTGCTAAAAATTAAAGAGTAGCTACTGGGAAGAATCCACTTCCGCAAATATGGGAGAGTAGATATGTAGCAGTCAACATGGTTTGGAAAGCAAGGAAGTGGTTGTTGACCTGGTCCTTTAGTCTTATCCGAAGGCTTATAGTCAGTGGATAGCTATGCCAACTAAGCAGGCCAAACTCTAAGCTTGGGCTAAGAGAAGCCATGGCTGTAGGAGTGGGGTTGAGTAAGTCGGGTCAAGCTTAGGTCTAAAAGGCCCTATCAACACTTAGCCACCCCATGTTACCATCCCTACTATAGTCCCGTTGCTGTAGTGAAGGCAAGGAAAGGGAAGAGTAGACTTCTTAAGAGCGTAGCCGATTTAGTCAAGTAAGAGTCCGAGGTGAAGATGCCTAGCTTTGGCAAAGCCAAGGGGGAGATATTTGAGCTATTATAAAGCCAAAGCGAAAATACCTTAGCGATAGTAAAGCCGAGGTAGGGGGTCTGATAGGTATATTGGATCCAATCAAATTGCCTTGCCGATAGAGGTGCATGAGACCGTTCTAAGATGAGGCATGAAAGCTCCATCCTCTTAGGTCCAAGCAGTGCTTTCACCAGGCCTGGATGAGATGTACGCCTTCTAAGCTAAGGTGACGAATAGAGGTGGGTTGCGTAAGCCGAGGTGAGAATGTTGTAAGAGAAGGTCCAAAGGGTCCCTAAAATGTTAGGCAAGTCTCTTCTTGGAAGTTGGAGGGACCTCGAGAATAATTCATGTAAAAGTGACTTTTCAAATTGTTCGTACCTGTTTTTAGTGCATTTAATGTGACATGACAAGTGTCCTATTGCAGTAGGTAGACAAGCAATTGCATACGTTTTATATTTTGAATGTAACCATCCGATCATAGCTGACTCTACACATCTACATTACAGCATCTCAAGGAATTTGTGCTAATACAAATCCCTATAATCGTTGATACGTTTACCAAAGCTTTAGGTATATAAATACCACAATTGTTCTAAAAAAGCACTCTTTTTGCATTCTCTTTACTATAACTAGTTTCTTCCTCTTCAAGATTCTCTATAAACTTTTCTTCAAAGCTTTTTGTCCCTTTTCTCTAATCAACATGTTGACTAGCACTAGTGAGACACCTTCAAATGCATCAAAGTTCAACTTCATTGACTCTAATGCCACGAGGAGTGATAAACCTTTCATAAGAGAAGATAAAGTTTCATCACTAGCACAACTTGATATCTCTACTAAGATGGTGGTGGAGGCCTTAGACAAAACAAAGTTTATTAATGCCATCCCTAAGGATGTATATGTGTACAATCCTTTGCCTCATCCTAAGGATTTGTTTAATGCGCTTAAGATAGGTAAGGGCCCGAACAGCTATGTGAGCAAGAGTAAGGCATCTACCCTTAATTGGATTTTAGGCAACTTGTCATTAGGTCAATCCTTGAGTGGACAGTGTAACCAAGCAAGGAAGAGAGGGTAGCCTTACTCTAGAGGAGGCACTTTATGGTGTTTAAGAAGTGTCTGGAGTTTGGATAACACTTCCCCTGAGCAACTTTGAGAAGGAACTCTTCAACTTTCACCAATGCAGCTTGGCGCAAGTCCTTCCCAATGGGTGGAAGGTATTAAAGGCCTTCCAAGTGTTGTATGAGTATTTGGTGATTAGGGTTGCCCCCGAGCTTTTCAACCACTTCTATATGTTGAAGAATGTAGGGGGTTGGCCGTACTTTTAACCTCGTTTAGGGAGGAAGTTGTTTTACAACCTCATGGACTCTATGAATGGTTAGCAAGATGACTACATGCTGGCTAAGCTGCTCGAGGAGGTAGATTTTTGGATGAGGTGAACTAAACTGGGGCTTAGAAGGAGCTTAGTCCCAGTGATGCTACCCTCAGGGACGGTTAGGAAATAAATGCGGTAATGACAGTGATAAGGTACTTCTGGTATCCAATACCTGATCTCTAAGCTGTTCCCTAACATGAAGAAGGCTGTAGCTACAGGTTCGTTTCCTTTAGGAATTCCTTCATCTATTATGCTAATATAAAGATGCTTCATCCAATGTTTCTTTTAATAAAATGGGAGATGGATCTTCCTTGTCCATGTCAATCAGGGTGGAGTTGGTGAATGGTAATATTTTGTATTTTGCTATCACTTCGTTTTCTTTTTCCTTACTATGTGTTTCAATTCTTTACATGCAAAAATTGGCTAAAAGGATTCCTTGCCCCTTTACATTGATGTGCTTTTCTTATGTCATCTACCTAACTTCAATTTATGTTTCTTTGCAATACCATAGCCAGGTGCTACTCCAATTGAGCAAATATAATACGATCTAGAAAGAGGTAAAGGACTTTCAGGAGGTATTGCGTAGAGTTGAGAAGGATTGGTAAGAGGTAGATTCTTCTACTAATAAATATTTGGATAAGTTTGCCAAGGCTAACCAACACCTACGTCGCTCTTATGTACAAATAGCTAGGCTCTAAGGAAGATTGAAGGATGCAGAGCTAAAGAGAGAGGCTATTGAAGGCACTACCAAACAAGCTGACGACTTGAGAGCTAAACTTAAAGATGAACAGAAGACCAAGGACTAACTCTCTTAGAAATTAGATGAGGAGAGGGAAGCTAAGGCCCAACTTGAGAGAAAGAACGCTGAGCTAAAGGTGTTAGTTTCTAAGCTACAAACCGAGTTGGCAATGAAGGCATTTGAGTTTGATAGTACCAAAGCTACTTCGTTGGAGCTAGCCAGTCTAAAAGTAGGGCTGGAATGACAAATCTATGAACTCCAAGGAAGGGCATTGGAGATGGAAGTGATCATCTCCAAAATGTAAAGTGAAGAGGTTCTCAGTGACAACTCTACCAAGAAAGCTATCGCTGATTTTCAATTGACAGAAGAGTTGTTGGATGAATTAGAGGACCTATCCACCAAATCCACTCACTTCATGAGGAGACAGGTGTTCTCCCATTATCTCAATCTCGACCTAAGTTTTCTAGATTTTTTTTATAGCCCCACTTTTCGAGAGAAGAGGGGGCTTAAGCATAGGAGAGGGAAGCTACTGAAAGAGTTAGCAAAGCCAAAGGCACTTCATCTACTACCAGCTCTAAGCAAGACGCTCCTACATCTACTTCTGCCTCGATAGCTAAGTAGGAGGTCACCCTTAGTGTGAACCGTGACTAAGAACAAATAAGGTCAGTTGTTGGATGGGTTTGAGCTTGCAAAAAGCTCAAAATGGAAGTGGTAGGGAATGTTCGAAATGATAATTACGAATGAAGAAGTAAGCAAAATCCATGAACAACTTTAAAGGATATGACACACCAATGGAACTTCTAAGGACTTACAACACAATTCGATATGATGCATGAATTGGTCTGGTAAGGTTACTTGCCACCTAATCTTACTCAAAGGTTAGGATAAGAGTGATGCCGAAAGTAAACAAAGTGTTTACGTAAGAAAGAAAAACACAGAAGTATATTAATGGTAATCTCTATTCTTTTCATACAGCAACAAGTACAAGGGTATTTATACCCATAAGTTAGGGCAACTTACCCAAAAGGGAAAAGACAAAAGGGCATTTCCTAAGGAAGTAGTATACAAGATACAAAAGGGTAAAAATGAATATACAAGAAAACAACATTAGTGTAACAGGTTCTACATATGACACTGTACACGTGGCGATGCTTTATTGGTGAAACTGTTGGAAGATGCGGACCAAAAGTATGAACAGCCTGCTTGTTCTAACAGGGGTGGCTAAGTTAGTTAGAAGTCTTTCTCTTATCATCTCAACAAAGTTGATGCTGAAGAAGTACTTAGCTAAGCATGAATGTGAGTGAAGATTGGCAAATATCTTGGCCTTCCGCTTCTCAGCACACAAGCTACAAGAAATAAGCAGTCATTCGGCTCGGCATAAAGGGTGACTCAGTAAGAAAGTATCAGCCTTAGTAGGGGTTGACTGGAATAAGAGGATTCGTCTTCTCTCTCCCTCTAATCCTCAAGCTTGACTACGATTCAATGGTCTAGTAGCCTAATTCCCATCAACCCTAAAGGGTGTTACTCAAGGTGATCAAGGGCGGGGTAATCCTCTTGCTGATCCCAATCAACAATTTTCGACTTCTACTTTGACTTACAACCAACCTCCCAGGAGCCAACGATGAATCGGCGCTCCGAGTATATAGAAGCCTTGGATCTTTCGAAGTAATCGAAGTTAGCTGGACCTAGGTAGTAGTCATCTCCTCCTCTCCTCTCCTTCTTGTACCCCAAGTCGGGATGCTGACCTTCACTTTGTAAGCCTTAAGTAATGAATAAAACTTAAACTTGCTCATATGACTCTATTATGCACTTTGGCTCTTTTTTTTTTTTTTTAACGTTCTTCCTTGTTAGGGTTGCTCAAGGGTATCAGGTCAGTACCGTATTGATCTACCTAATAGATGGGAATTCCTTTGTACAAGGGGTATTTCCTCTTGCCAAGGTTACCCGAGCATATTGGGCTGATAGTGTTCCGACCTATCTAATAGATGGGATAGTTTACCCTCTAAGGATTGGGACTTAATATGAGAGAGAGAGAGAGACGAATGCAAAATGAAGCTTTTTTTGTTCAAAATTTTACGAATTTCACAAAGTAATATACTGTTCAAAGTACAGCCAAAGGTTGTCGACGTTCTACATGCGAAGGATAAGCTCACCATCAAGCCTTTCCAATCTGTATCCTCTATTGCCTAAGTTCTCTCTTACTCTAACCAAGTCTTCCCAATTGGGGGCCAGCTTACCTTGTCGTTTAGGTGAACCCATAGCCTCTAACTTCCGGCAAACCAGGTCGCCGACCTTGAACTCCTTATGTCTGACCTTTTGATCATAATATCAGGCTACTCGATGCTAGTAGGTAGTTACTCGAGTGACTACGAGGTCTCTAATCTCTTCTATAATGTCAACACTAGCTTGAAGTAGGGAATTGTTGAAAAGAGCTTTAAAGCTTTGAGTCCAGATGTTAGGAAGCTTGAGTTCGATGGGGAGGACTACTTCTGAGTTGAACACTAAGCGAAAGGGGGTTTCACTCATTAAGGTCTAGTAGGTAGTCTTGTATCCTTACAAAATATTAGTTAATTTGTCTACCTAGGCGTTGTGGGCTCAGTCAACTCTCTTCTTTAAGCTGTTGAGGATGACCCGGTTGACAACTTCCACCTGGTTGTTTGACTAGGGATGGGCAATCAAGGTGAAGTATGACATGATATGGTGCTTAACATAGAACTCCTTGAACTTAGGGTTGTTGAGCTAATGCCCATTGTCAATGATGAGGGCATATGGGACCCTAAATCGATAAGGGATGTTGTTTACGACAAAGGACTCAATACTCTTCTCCATGATCTTTGCTACGACTTTAGCTTCCACCTATCTGGTAAAGTAGTCGACAGTAATAATAATGAATTGTTGACCTCCCAAAGCCTTGGGGAAGGGGCTAAGGATATCAATTCCTCGCTAAGAAAATAGCTACAAACTTATCGGTGGTTAGAGAATGCTATTGGACGCATGACTGCTAGGAGCGTACTTTTGGCACTAAGGGCACTTTTAGGCTACTCCTTTGGCATCTTACCTCATGGTGGGCCAATAGTAAGTGAGTTGTAGCACTCAAATGTAAAGGGCTTGTGACTAAATGTGATTGTTGCACATTCTGGCATGAGCTCTTCCATGACATGCAAGCCCCCGCTTTCCTAAAGGCATTTAAGCAAGGGGAGGCTGACCCCTATGAGGTAAAGAACATCGGCAACTAACGTATAGTTGGTGGTGTGATATTTAAGCATTGCCTCCTCCTATCTTCTAGGAGCATGCCCTACTTCAAATAACTACGAATGGGATCCATCTAGCTTGGCTCTAAAGTTGCTGTTGTTAGTTCTAGTACTTTCTTCGGCCCAAAACTATACTCTTCTTTGGAAGCTACTCTATGTACATCTTCTCGTCCCTCACCTTAAACTCTTGTATCCCTATAGAGGCAAGTTTGGACAACCAATCTACCATTAAATTCTTGAGCTAAGGGATCTTCATGATAGTTCACGAAGGGAATTCAGCTAAAAGGCTCTTCATCTTCTCTAGGTACGTTACCATGGTATTATCCCTAGCCTCATATTCACCTTGGACTTATTGGACGACTAACATAGAGTCCAAGAAAATGTTTACATGCTTTGTGTTAATCTCTTTGGCTAACTTGAGACTGACAATCAAGCTTCGTATTCGGACTCATTGTTGCTACTTTTGAATTCGAATTTGAAGGCATAGCAGACCGTGATGTTATGCGTGTTGGTCAATAAAAGACCCGCTGATGTAGGACAACAAAAGCGAAAATTTATAAAAGAATAAAAAATTAGGAAAGCACAGAAATTAATGAAAAAATTGATCTAAACAAAATTTACTATAAAAGAAAATAAAACTTAGAAAGATATATCTAGCAGCCTCATACCACTAGATTAAGATTTTAATAGCCTCACACCATCAATGAGAAGAAAAGGCATCACACCAATTCAAAAAATAATTTTAGTTAATATCTAATCACTCTTCTCTTAATTAATTACAAGCTTTGCCTATTTATAGGCATAATATGACCTAATAATTTAAGAAACTAAATTTTAACAAATGTAAAAAATAAAAGATTTCATATCTGGAATAAAAAAAAAAACCTATTTAAATAAATCCTAAAATAAAATATATTAATAATATGATATCTGCTCTTTCTTGATTCACATCGTTCCCCCTCTCTTTAAAAGATTCATCCTTGAATCTGTAAGATTTCCTCTTAGTCCTCTTGGATCAAACAATAATCTGTGAAAGCAAATCTTGAAATCTTGGTCGTACAGTTCTCCATGCTTCTCATCATCTTTTCTTTGCACAAAAATTTTCAACTTCAATAAATGGCTGCAACTACAATGTCTGCTTACTCTTATGTTATTGTTCCAATATTTGACAATGCGAACCATCATATATTTCTCCAAATATTTCAGATTCCTACAATGAACTTCTTTAGTAAACTCATATAATTCATTGTTTACATTAATTTTCTTCTCAATTCTACATAAATATGAGTTTGAATGGGGAATTGATTCAACGTCACCTAAAGATTGTGATGTAAGGACATTTAATATAGTTCACTAACTTTCTTAAGAATAAGATCAAACGACTCACATATTTTTTTATCTAGCTCATCTCCTATGATTTTCTTTCTAATCTCTATGAAATTATTATCATTTTGAAAAACGATGGACTCGATTATCTATGGACCTAGCACAACCTCGCTAATATACCTACAAAGTTCCTCTACGTCCTTGGGTGCACTATCTTGGATATTTTCATGATATGGTTCGATTTTAGAAGAATTGTATGCTATACTAGTTTCTTGGACAATATGTGAGACATGGGTTATGACATGTCTCTCCTGATTAATAGGTAGTTTAGGAATTCCTAAGGCATCAAAATGATGATTAATGTGTTCGAATTGGCAACTCATTATACTTAACATAGTCATAACCTTATCGCTCTTTAACATAAATTGCTCTAAAAAATTATTAAAGGTAGATCATGTTATTGATATTTTGGTATGCAATGAAAGTAATTTTTTTTTCTAGATCTTAAGAAAGGACTTTAAAGTCTAGTTCTAAAAAGAGCAAGATAATAGACTCTAAGAAGAAACCTATTGTTCAGTTCTGATACCAAATTTGATATAGGATAGCAAAAGTGAAAATTTATAAAAGAATAAAAAATTAGGAAAGCACGGAAATCAATGAAAAAATTAATCCAAATAAAGTTTACTATGAAAGAAATAAAACCTAGAAAATTATATCTAGCAATCTCACACCACTAAATTAAGATTTTGATGGCCTTACACCATTTATAAGAAAAAAGGCATCACACCAATTCAAAAAATAATCTTAGTTAATATCTAATCACTCTTCTCTTAATTAATTACAAGCTTTGCCTATTTATAGGCATAATATGACCTAATAATTTAAGAAACTAAATTTTAACAAATCTAGAAAATAAAAGATTTCATATCTTCAATAAAAAAAATACCTATCTAACTAAATCCCAAAAGAAAAGATATTGATAACATGATATCTCCTCTTTCTTAATCTACATCACTCGTGCTTCCACCCCTTGAGGTAGATAATCCATCAATGTAGAGAGTCTACATTGGCTTTTCATCACCTAATTGTACTTCCTCCTTTCGGTATATTCAACTATGAAATTGGCTAACAATTGTGCTTTGTAAGCCATTTGTAGTTGATACTAGATTTGGTACATGCTTAACTCCATCAAGTACTTCATCATTCATTTAGATACATCCGTCTTCTACAACATGGTGCGCAGGGGGTTGATATGTAAGCATGGTGATTTGGTGTGCTTAGAATTAAGGCCCTAGCCCATACATTGATATGATGGGTGTACCTGACCTTAGGCCCTTATAGTACATAGCTGATACAGTATGTAGGCCTGTGCTCTCTTCCTTCTGCTCTGACCAAAATAGAAGAGAGCGTCTGATTACTCATAGTCAAGTACAAGAATAGGTCCTCTCTATAGAGAAGCTTATAGAGGATCGATGGGTGTGCAAGGAAGTCTTAGAGCTACTGGAAGGCTACAACGCACTCTGGGGTCCATTCAAAACCTATTGGATTTTTTAGGATCTTAAAGAACTCAATGCATCTATCTACACCTTTCAATATAAACCTACTCAATGTAGCCACCATGCCAGTGAGTTTCTTCACATCTCAGATCGAGGTAAGACGCTTCATCCCCCTCATTGCACTTATCTTCTTGTGATCGGCCTCAATACCTCTATAGGTGACTAGGTAGCCTAGGAATTTGCCGAAGTTAACCCCAAAGATGCATTTCTAAGGGTTTAATTTCATGTTACGTATCCGCATCTGGTCAAAAAGCTTCCTAGAGGTCCTTAACATGATTGTCTGGCTTCATGCTCTTGATAATCATGTCATCGATGTATACCTCTATGTTGCACCTAATCTAGGGTTTAAGCAATTTCATCACCATCTACTAGTATGTAGCCCTAGCATTTTTAAAACCAAAGGACATCACTGTATAATAGTACATGCCATAGTTGGTGGCAAAGGAGCTTTAGACTTTACCCTTTGGGTCCATCTTAATCTAGATGTACCTTGAGAAAGCATCCACGAAGTAGAGCCGACCAACTAATTGATCCTTGGTAAATGGAAGCAATCTTTCAGAAAAGCTTTATTGAGGTCAGCATAATCAATGCACATACGCCACTTCTCAATCTTCTTCTTGACTAGCACTAATACTTAAGTAGCTTTTCCCTCACGTAGCCAACCTTTAGTAGCTTTTACACTTCTTCCCTATTCGCAGCCTACCTCTCCAAACTGAATTGACTCTTCTTCCACTTGACAAGTAGCATAGTAGAGTTAATGTTGAGGCTATAGATCGCCAGGTTAAGTAAGATCCTTGGCATGTCTAACGCCAACCAGGCTAACCTATTTGAGTTAGCTCATAGGAGAGCAATAATTTCATCCATCACCTCAAGAGGAGTCATAATCTTAACCTTCGTAGTTTGGTCAGGTGAGGGACTAATATGGAATTCTTTGATTTTTTCACCTAGCTCGCTCCTGTTTGCCAGCTTTTGCTATGGGCCAGACTTTAGAGAGAAGACTTCATCACCTCTGGCGTTCTTACCACATAGCGGTCATGAGAGCTTTTGATCATACCTACATATTCCTACCTCAGTTGAGGTTAGGAATTTAGCCTTCAAGTAAAGGAAGGATGTGATGACCCCAAATGCATTCAGCCTTAGTGTTCCCAAGATAGCATTATAGGGAGAAGGGCAATCAATCACAACGAACTCTATTAATTGTCATGCTACATAGCCATCATTGTTCTAAAATGATGATCCCCTTAGCTTAGGCGGTACTTCCATTGAAGCCGATCAAGTTGTAGTGGTATGGCTTCATCTTGATCGACAACTTCTTCCTCATCTTCTCATATGTGTGGAGGAAGAGGACATCAATGGAGCTACTAGCGTCCACCATTATTTTCAAGACCTTGAAATTCACAATCATCGCCCCTATGACCAATGCATCCTGATGAGTGGTGTCTAACCCTTCCAAACCTTCATTGGAGAAGGAGATTGAAGTATCTAGCTTCTATCTCTTCTCCTTTACTACCAATACCTCGAACGGGGCATTAACCAAGCTACTAGTGCTTAGTCTCATCGTCATCGGAACAGTCATTGTTCTTAGTTGGGCTACATACTTATTGAAGAAGCCTCACTAAGTAGCATATTCAATTACATTCTTTAGCTAGAAGCATTTATCAATGGTATGGCCATAATCACCTTGGAACTGGCAATACTCGTCTAAGTTTTAACAACTAGGGTTCCCCTTCATCTTCAGGGGTTTCTACAGTAGGTTCCTATGCTTCACTTCGGAGTAAACTTGGGCTATGGGTCTATTCAAAGAGATATATAGTGTGTAGATGGGAGGAGGGAGTGGGTATCGCTCAGCTCGATGCTTCTTCTTTCCTGAACCCTCCCTCTCTAATCTACCCAGTAGCCTTTCGCTAAGGCAATCTTTTACAAACAATCTTTCCTTATCCTGCTTTCCATCGGACCTCACTTAGTCAACATCATACCTAGCATGAATATTGCCTTCCTGGTCGACGTACTTGTAGGCCTTATTCTAGAAGCCAACCAAGGTCTTTGGCTTACTCTTCACAAGCAATCAAAAGAAGTCTCCTAAAGGTTAAATGCCGAGCTGAGTGGCATGGACAATAACTCCCTCATCTAACCGAGGGATCTCGACTATGGCATTGTTGAATTGGGCCATATAATCATATAGAGATTCACCTTCACCGTACCTTATTAAATACAAGGATAATGTGTCCTTAGATAAGGGGCTTACTAGCCTTGAAATTGGGGCTAAACTTCTACACCAACTCATCAAAGGAGCTGATGAAGTTCTCAAGTAGGTGGTTAAACCATGTTTTAGTTGCTTTCCTCAGTGTGCCTAAGAAAGCCTTGCACATTATGGCGTCCTCACGACCAAGGAGGTTCATAAGGGTACAGAAGTGGAGGAGGTGGTCATCAAGATCTCTTGTACCGTCATATTGGTCTAAGGTCAAAGGCTTGCTATTAGGGGACAATACTTCATCTTAGACACCTTTGGTGAAGGGAGTTATGTTGCTCACAACCAACTCAGCATCATTAGCTACCTTGCTCTCTTACTGCTTAAAGAGCCTCCTCACAATTGCATGGAGCTCATTGACGTCAGCATTGTCTACTAGATGAGCTCGGTGCATTGCTAAGTAAGCCAATACTCTCTGTGAGTGAGCCACTTGCTCATTACTAACAAGAGTTCAATCGCAAGTAGTTGCAGACATTGTTAGCTATTATTGCATTGAGGGATCAGGTTACTAATCTCTACCATTTTGCGACTATTGTTGGTCGTTGTTCTATACAATATAGGCATTAAAGGGTTCAAGGGGGGGTGAATTTGTATGCTACGCCTCTTAGCTTCTTTGAGGCGAGCGCAAAGTAGCTTGTTTTGAGCAGCAAATTCCTCAACTAGGCACTCCTGCAGTATTTCTATCACGACCCAACAGTATCATTGTCATGGTAGGTCACCGTGTACCTTATAAAGGTCTATTATCAACTCCCTTGCTGATCATAGGCCTTTCATACGACACACGAGGCTCCTTCCACTCTACGTTACCACTAGGCCCATAGACAAGTAATATAGAGAAATTTAACTAAAATTACTTCTATGTTATAGACTAGCTAATTGTGTGGGTTCGTGGGACCCACACCAAAAAAATATTACAAACAAATACAGTTCATAACGGAACTGCATTAAATCTGTGTTATGAGTAAAAACACAAAAGTATTTAAACATCTATAATTCTATTAAAAAAAAAGTCATCTTCGCTCTCTGATCGCTCCAACCCGTCTCTATACGAGACTTACTACGGGCATGCCTCGGCCCGGATTAGTGAAGAGGTTCTCCTGCATCAACAAAAATCTATAGGGGTGTAAGCTGAAGCTTAGTGAGATAAATACCACTGTCAGTACCACATGACAGAAATTTATTAGATGCACAATCATATGAATGCATGAACAATTAGTATGCCAAACAACGCATGTAATAACCTAGGAATTGCATATGACTCAAAATTACGCCCCCTGAAGTCGGGGTTTAGAGATAATTAACCGACCCAAACCAAAATTCGGGTTCTAGACCTTGGGTTTTATTTCATTTGCACTATCGTGCTCATGCCAAAACAAAACTCTCTCTCTCTCTCTCTATATATATATATATGTATACTTCCTTTACCAAAATCAAATCATATCCTTTAAAATCTCAAGTCTAGCGATGTGGTGGCCCCCGCAGTCCACAAACACATGCCCTAAGCAGAAGCCACAAGTCTCGGCCCCTCGCCAACGGTTGGTGTCTCCCAGCGCTTAGTAAGCCCATCAGCTTAAGATAGAGACTCAATATATATGATGGCATGACTAGTGCCCAATCCTGCAAGAAACTCATATTCCTGTGAGTCCCTTCTCATCTTCTGCGTGAAGCGGCAGTTGGTGTCATCCGTATGCAATATGGGGAATGCATGATTCATTTTGAGTCTTAATCGTATAAGTGATTAACTTGCCCATACAATTCACATGTATATGTTAACACAAACAATTCCTATTATTATATATATAATTAGCAAGTCATCACATTCATCCATAAATTCATACACATGCATCTCCCATATCCCACAAGTATCCAAATTTATATATATAAGTTTAGGTGCATCTATTCTACAAGCACAATCAAGTAAAGAGTCATCGGGAATTTACTCACTCTACCATATGGGTCAATCAAAGTAATCCGGAAGCAAGTTGTCTCCGTAAACAGTGTCCCCTGGTCATTGAAATAATTTTTATAAGGAATTGAAATAAACTTAAGAAACTAAGTAAATTTTCCTTAAGTTATATTCTTGACTAGTTTTTATAATTTTTCCCAGTTTTTACTTAAAGTTCAATCGCGTATAACTTTTTCATTTTAAATCCGATTTTTATGATCTTATAGTCAATATTCATCGTTTTCGAGTGTAATTTAATGTGGTAAGGTTATATTTTTGAAATGAGGTATACAATTCTATCCATGGGTCAGAACAGTAGCATTCCTCATGTGTTGGAGTGCTTTTGGGCCTTGTTTGGTAAATGGGCTTTTTAATAACTTAAGAAATTCTTTGGGCTTGGTCTTAAGATTTTATCCTAAGTTTAAAATACTCCTTGAGATCAGATTTACAACTTTGATTTATATTCCTAAGGCTAACAACCACTTCTTGGGCCCTTTAGTGGGCTTAAGTTGTCAAATGGGCTTATTTTTTGTCCAAACTAAAGTTAGTGACTTTGGTGGGCTTATGGAGCCTTAGGTGGATTTCTTATGGGCTTCAAAATAAAGCTCTCTTAGTACTTTAAGGTGCTAGTTAGAATTTCCTTGAAGGCCTAACTTAGAGTTCTAGGCTCCTTTTGAGAGTTTTAGGCTCGGTTTTGAGTTTTAGGCTTTGTATGCTTACCATACTTGCTTTAGTTAATCTTTTCACTTTGTTCATTCACTTTTATCATATTTTTAGGCTTCTTTCTCCCAAGTTCCAGATCTATTCATGATGGTTCCAAGGGATCCTTACTTGGTTTTTCAACTTGTTTCATCATTTCCTTAAGTTTAGGTGGTAGATTATGCACTTAAACTACTTGTATCTAAATCTTAACTTAACTTTTCTTCCACAAGATGATTCTTTAACTTATGTTCCACACAAGGAAATAGAAGATGTTTTATTTAATACAACTCCCATATCGTAGCTCATGTCATACAAAGTTGGTTTCTTCATAAAACCTCATGTGATGGATTTTTCCTTAACTTAAATCTAGATTTGAGCATGTTTAACTTAATGGAAACAAAATCAACATCCAAATGACTATGGAACCCTCACGTCCAGCATACTCATCCTTCTTTAAAGTTCTTATTTCAAGATTTTCTTAGCTTAAAATCTTCCATTCAAAGCATTAAACAAATGTTTTTACAAAACACCATCTTTACATGCTCATGTTTCAACTTCATGTAAGGGTTTCATGGTTTGTTTCTTAAAACGATTTTTAGTGTTATAACAACTTAAACCTTACTCATATCTTCAAGAAATCAAAGTCTCCTAACATAAATACTAATCCACATGTCACAAGAAACACTTACCCGTCCTTAAAGCAAAGTTTGGTGGTTATGCACTAAGGTTCCACTTAAGCTCTTAACTTTGCCTCCTCCTTTTTGCCACCTTTTGGAACCCAAATCTTTTGGTCTTTTGGAATGGGGTTTGTGGAAGGTTCTAATGGTCTTAAAAGGTCTTAGATGGTGAAAGAAAATAACACAAGAACAAAAGAAAAAGTTGCCGTGAGTGAAGCTTCAAAAATGGAAGAAAAGTTGATTTTGTGGGGTAAGGTTATTTCTCCTTTTTATGTTTGTTTCAAAGGAGAGAAAGAAGATGTGAAAGTGAAATCGAAAGTAAGATAAATGATGGAGAGAGTGGCCAGTTGGAATGGAGAGATAATGAGGGTTTAAATGTCTTGAAAGTGTTGTCTTGTAGCTTACACAAAAGTCAACAATTGCAACTATTGATGATGTAAGCATTAAGGGGGAATAATGATGCGTAAGAAGAAGTGATTGATGGGTGAATGACAAGTGCATGGCCCCCCTTTCTCCCTTGTTTAGATTTTCCATTTAAATTCTTTTTAGGCGATAAAGTGGTCTTGTCTCATTTATTAAAGTTAAGCTTATGAAATCTTGTGAAAAATTGTCCATATGTAGTATAAGTGAAAAGGTGATAAGGAGATTGTCTTATCACTAGATTTTGATAAGTTATCAATTGATAAATGATTCCAACCAATTGATAAATGATTCCAACTCTCAATTGATAAGTTATCTAAGGTGTTTGGTTGGTCTACTTATTTATGTGTAATGCTTATACATGAAGATAAGGGCATAGCCTTATAGAAAATTGTTTTTAGGTTTTCATCTCACATTGTTTTGTAATTTATGATTTGATTTTTATAAAATTGTGAAATTTTCTAAAGTTGAATGAAATTATTCAAATTAAATTATTGATTAATTACTTAGGGTTAAAATTCCTTAATGATTTTAAGGTTTAGGGTTTTAAGTGACTTTAGAGCTTGCAGTTCTTCAAGCTCGGGTTTTATCGACAATTGGTTTTTGAATTGTAAAAATTTAATTTGTTTCTAAATATAAACTTAAGTTTTTGGTTTAGTTGATCTTTGGGAACGTTCGGAAGGTACTCTTAATAAAGTCTTAGGCCTACTAAAAGTAGAGTTTACAATTTCCCTTAAGAGGGGCTGGTTCTCAGCGGGTTGGTTATTTACCAACCAGTAGTTCTCTTGTTTGCCAACACGAGATATGATGTCTAAAGATGGTATTCGGGGAATGTGTTTAATATGTTTAGGTTTTTCGAGTAAGAATTGAGTTTCCCACAAACGGTACCAAATATTGTCTCTAGTTCTTGTTGGTCATGATTGGGAGGAAATTGAGCTTTGCACGAATAATAAAGCCTGCAAAATAGAAGGTTTTGAAGGGCTACCGAAGGGTTGTCCAATGCGGCTATTTCGATATTTAAGTTAGTAAGAGTTCTTAGAGAATGTGAGTGCTAGAGAGTAAAGAGATGACTCAAGTGTGCAAAGTATAAAGTATTTTACCATTGGGTGGTGGCCTTATATTTATAAAGGAGTGATGCCGGTAGTTAGAGAGTAGCTAATGGGAAGAATCCCCTTCCACAAATATGGGAGAGTGGGCATGTGGTAGCCGACATGGTTTGAAAAGCAAGGAAGTGGTTGTTGATACAGTCCTTTAGCCTTATCTAAAGGCCTATAGCTATTGGAGAATTGTGCCAACTAAGCAGGCTAAACTCTAGGCTTAGGCCGAGAGAGGCCATGGCTGTAAGAGTGAGCATAAGTAGGTTGGGTCAGGCTTTGGTCTAACGGGCCCTATCAACACTCATAAATGCCTAAAATCAAAATACTAGCTAATTAAACACCAAATATTCACAAAAATACCCACAAATATATCAAAAGCATTAGCAAAAATCCATTAATAAATATATGTAATAAAGCACTTAACAAACTCCCTTATGCTTGAACTTTTGCTTGCCCTCAAGCAAAATAAATCAAAGAAAAATTAGGATAAGAAATCCTTAATTAAAATTATCACTACTTAAGAGATCAACCAAAAATCAACACTTAACTTGGAAACAATTCAAAAGATCAACCTGCAACTTTCACTCGAAATTCTTTAACAACTTCCTTCCTTATTCTCAATCTCTTTACAATGCTCAAGAGATATAAAATACTAGAGCTCACAAGCTAATCTATGTAAATTAAAGTTTATTTGAATTATTTAATGAGAATTCCTAAACACCATAATTTAAAATCAACTTTAACATCTCGCCAGCTAAGAAAAAAGTCATACAAATTTTAACCTAGTTAACTAAAATGTATGCAACTCTCTCTTCACTCACTAAGCACCATAACCCAGAATAAACACGTATTATATCTACTCTTCTTCTAATCATTCCCCTAGTATGTGCATTTTCATTAGAAGGCTTCATTTCAATTCATTAAGTTTACTTATATATAATTACTTCAATTGGAATCTATGTCAATCTTGCTCTTTTGACGAACTAAGGCGAATCTATGTCAACTTATCCTCACATTCACAGCAAGAAAGAGCCTTACTCTTTTGAAGGACCAAGGTCGACCCTTACCAATATGATCACTTTATTTCATTTCATTTTTTAGTTCCTTTTTCTTTTCTCTACTTAGCCTCCAACTAATTTGATTTTTCAAGGAATTTTCAAAAGACAAATTTCATTTGTTTATTTAGTAAAAATTATAAAGCTCTAAAGACTCTAAAGACTTCTAAGAGAAAAGTATACATTAAAACAAGTTCAAAAAATAGTTATGACTAAGTCTTAACTAGCGATGTTACCCTAATCCTAAGTCCTAAAATCCCAAGCTAAATAACCCGTAACTCTACTCTACATAGATTTCACTTATCAACTCTAGCAAAGTGTAATCTAATCATCCAAAGTTCAAGTAATAGCTTTTTAATATAATACATTGGAAGTCATCAAATTCTAACATAATTGCAAGTCAACCAAACAATTGGGTTAAATGCATAAAAATTAGTCCCCTAAATAATAATAATTTCTATATATCCCCTTCCCCACACTTAAAAATGTACATTATCCTCAATGTACAAACTAAGTATTTTAAAATGAAAAACATAAATTCACACATTTATAGGGTATGACGATATGCAAGTGGGGAAGAAATTGATGCTTCCTTAAAGATCAATTTACACATTTAGTAACTATGAAGTTTGGAATCCTCCTGTTTAAGCGCATATCCACACAAGCTTTATGTTTCTCATGATGAAGACTAGGAAACACACTTACTGATATAAACAAAGGAAAGAAAATAAAAGCAACAAAATAAAGGAAAAACATGAAAAGGAAAAATAGAAAGATAGTTTAACCCTAACAAAGTTTAAAATAAGCTAAAGATAAACTAAATAGAAAAATAATAGGTAGCCATGTCAACTTTTCAATCCTCTACATCAAAGGCATCATTCATAATTTCATCTTCATCATCCTACTCCTCTTCTTTATCATTCACCTCCTTACTGGAGCTTTCATCATCTCCTTCCTCCTCTTCCTCATCATCTTCTTCATGTTCCTCCTCTTTTTCTTCTTCTTGAAGTAGAGGAAGGGGGTGACAAAAATGCATCAGGGAGCTTCAATTTATTCTTTTGAGCCACATTAGAGAAGAAATAGATAATCTTCTTCTACCTATCAATCACTTGAACAAGATTATCATTCATCTTTTTCTCCACTGCATCCTACCTCATCATCATAGGATGCAACATGTCCTCAATGCGATCCAACTGAGAAGCTAATCTTCAGCTTAAGCTAAGCTCACCTTTACCTATTCCTCATCGCCTAACTACATCCTCATGTGTCTAAAAGTATCTCTCCTCAATAGCACTGTCTCCCCTACCAAAGTCATTTAGGACGTTAATTGATCCAAAAGTTATATCCCCTAGGCGAAAACAGCGATGTAAGACCTAGAGTAGATTTTTCCATGTTCTCTAACCTTAGTGGATTATGTCACCAAATACTCCCTAACAACATTGCCATGTTCAAAGGGAACTGCTTTATCATATTGTAAAGCGATAGCAGTTCCAATGTACCAACTACTCTAGTGCTCTTCCCACGTCTTACAATAGTATGTGATATCAACTAATGAATTACTCTATATTTAGGATGCCACATAGCAAAATCCTTACTAGATTTGTCTATGTAAGGACAAGAATAAGCAATGTCCTTCTAGAATTGTATAGTGGAAACTCTATGTAATAAGCAAAATGGAAGATCACGAAATTCTTAGGTTTGATCACGGTCTTCATTGTACAATCCCATATAGACTCTGAACTCGGCAATAGTAATGCAATAAGCTTGGCTATTAACTTAGAATTCCATCCTCCTTTTTTTCCCCATAGCAATCTCCTAAGGGCTTTACTAAGTGCAACGTATACAAGAACTCAACAATGAGTTCTTGCCAAATTTGTGCATAGAGTGTTAAAAATTTCTCCCATGGCTCAACAGAAACCATCACCCTCACTTGATCTACTAGATTGAACTGCTCAGTTACTATAATGCCCCAACGTCTCAAATCTCTTGAATTTAGGGAATTGAGAGATATATATAGAATTAAGTTAAAAGCCATGGTGAGGTACAAAAATGAGAATAAATTATATTGTGAAGTTAGATCACTTAAATAATGCATATATATGAAATAATTGAATAAAGTCTTAAGTTAACCGAAACCAAAAGTCATTTAAAAAGTGAAGCTTATGATAAGGCTTGGAATATTATTTAAGGTGATATATGTATGACAAATGTAATTCATATATTAAAAATAAATAAATAATAAAGGAATATGGTTGGGAAATAGAGCTTTGTAAAAGCTTAGAACTCTCCTATAGAAACTTGTGTTTATAAGGGAATAATATAAAGTAATAAAAGAAATTAACAAATAAAATAATCAAGAATATTTTTGTGGAAAAGTCGGTTGCAAATGGTTTTGGAAATCAAAACAAGAGGCAATCTATGGTTTTGGAAATAAAACAAGGGATGACTTATGGTTTTAGGAAGCAAAATAAGGGGAAACCATGGTTTCATGTACATGGTTTTTAAAAACCACTTGACACTTGGCAATCTAGTCCCATACCAAATCTACTATAAAAACCCTAACCCTCTTCATTTTACAACCTTTGGCAAAATTTCATTTTAGGAAAATTTAGGGCACACATTTACATTATTTAGAAATTGGAGAAAATTAATCGATAAATAGCACGAAATCTAAGCATACATAAAACCCAAGGCAAACAACCACCTAGGAATGAGTGGCCACCACCTTTAGGCTCTAAAAGCAACACCTAAGTAGACCAATAAGGCCTTAGTAGCGTACAATAGCCAGAGCTTGTGATGGTGTGAGTTCTGATTTCTATCTAGTTTTCAATAATTTGTTAAAAATAGTAAACCAACTTGGAAATTTGTGAAAATTTGTATTCCTAGATTATTTTTATTATATTTTCATGGGAAAATGTTAGTTTTTCAAAATATGCATAGCTCATATATTGCTCTTAAAAAAGGACCATTCTAAGTGAATTTTTTATATGATTTTTAAAAGGGCAAATGATGTTGTTTCAAGCTAAAACTTTTTCCATAGACTCTTCATAATATTTATTTTTCAAGTATGTCAAAATTCTTCCCAAATTTGCTTTGTGGATTTTTTAAAATTTTGATTGACCAAAAACTGCTAAATTTGGAAATTTCGAAAAAATGGTCAATCGTTAAGTATCATTGGCCGAATTTGATTTCATTTCACATTTTTAGTGTTAAAATGATGTTTCATGAAGTTGCATGTGATTTTGAGGCCAAATGTGGTCAAATGGATGAATTATCATGAATTTTTATAAGGTAAAATTGTCTTGTTAGCAAAACTAAAACAACCATGTATTGGAAAACAAGCATGCATAGATTTTTTCAAAAATTATCCAAATCTAGAATCTAATTTTTTGATGATTTTACTGCTGGTTGCATCCAAAACTTGGTAAGTCCTAATGGTTATGTGGAGTTTTAGTGAGTTCAAGCATTATTTGGCCCTTTAGAAGCTTCTATAGAAGTTTGTCCATGAAGGCCTTAATGTGATGGTTAGTAAAGGCTTTAATAGAACGTCTCTGGTAGGATACCAAATTAAGTAAACTAAAATATGTCCAAAGTAGAAGCCTAAGTAGAAGGTCCTTGGTGAAACATAAAGTAGAAATTAAAAGTAAATATAAGTAGAAGCTTTCTTGACCATGAATTCTAAGACCAAACTTAAGTAAAAGGTTTAATAGAAGGCACAAGTAATGAAGTTAGTAAGGACCCTTCAATAGTAGAAGGTTATATAGAAGGTTAAATCACAATGACCTAAACAAAAAGGATCGTGTAGAAGGTTATGTAGAAGGTAAGGACCTTAACAAAAGGACCATGTAGCAGGTCCCAGGTACTATCAAAGTACTCTTACCTAAACACTTAAGCTTTAATAAAATGTTTATGTAACTTGGACAGACACTGAAATATAACTTTCAATTTTAGGTTACCTGAATAACAAGGAACTCAAAGATGCTATTTAAAGCAAGGGATGCTACTTTTAAGTAAGTAGATATAGTATGTTAGAAGTAGACTTATGTCTACTCATTAGGCTTTGAATTATGTAGTTCACTGTTATATGCTTGGTTGCCTTCGTTCAAACTCAAAATTGTAGGATATTGTTGCTTACTAAATATGTGATGCTTATTACTTAGTTGATTGAACTTGGTTATGAAGCTTGAATGTGTTACTCGATGACTATGAGGATATTGATAAGATGTAGGAAAACATTAGGACATGGCTTAACTTTCAAGGTGTTCGCCTAAGCAAACCCAATAAAAGGTTTTAGTTTATGACAAGACATTAAAGTAAGACTAAGATAATTAAATGCTACTTGATATGAAGCTTGAACATTGTGTTATTATATAATTGGAAATACTAGGGCAACTAGGTATTATGAAATGCTAGATTCAAATGTATACTTGGAAACTATGCTCAATATCGTGTTGATGTATCATTGGTACTTTCATAGCATAACATGGCATGGTACAAAAATGACCTATGGGTTGAGTTTTTCTAAAAATAAGATAATGTTAGACTAGGCTGGGTTTCTCTGAGCATATAGATTTGCACTCCTCAATCATTTTGGCCACTTTATGTGATTTCAACTAGGCTAGCTACATGCTGGGTATTTCTAGCCAATATATGTGGTTTTAGCTAAGTTGAAATCTTTAGCTATGTTGGAATCTTTGGCTACTTACTATAGCCCTAGGCTTGAATTATTCAGGGACCCCTTGACAACTTTTAGTTACCCTAGGTTAGGCTAAGATATCAAACTGATACATTTGTTCATGTACACAAGCATGGCATGCATTCTTTTCATTAACTTCTAGGCTGGGCATTTATGCAACATAGCTAAAAATATCTTATCACTACTATGTGGTTATTTGTTGGAAATGTTTACAAAAGCTAACTTGGCTAGGTAATTTTTGTTAAAGGTGAAATATCTAAGTATTGGATCGATTATTATTGCTAGATTTGTTGTATCTTGTTTTTGTTTATCCACTCTCACTTAGCTTATAGAGAGCTAAGAGGATGTTTGTTTGTGCATCCCCAGGTCAGGTGACAAAAGATAGAGAATGATGGGACCTGGAAACTAAGATAGGACAAAGAAAATGTTTAGCTAGATGATTATATATTGATACTAGGATGTGAACACTTAAGAAGATCTCCATGCTACCCCATAGGTTTTGATGAATTCCAATTGTGTGTAATGATGTAGTGAAGAATTGGATTATGTAATGTCTTTGGCATAATTAACATGTGATACTCTATGGTGGGCCCATGTTGTAAAGTGTTCATGAGTGATATCTATTATCAATCAAGAAAAGTATGATGATTTCAATCACATATTGAGATAGTTATAGTCAAAATAGGTTGACTCCCTCGTGTCCTTAACTTAGGGATGGCATGTAGCAAACTGTTTCCCTAGCACCAGGAGATAGTTAGAATGAAAAAGTAAAAGCTTATGCCTTAGGAGGTAGGGCACTACAGTTACTCCCTAATCTAAGTAGAGAGTTTCACCAAATGTATGCATCCAAAACCTTTAAAACCTCTTTCATGTGGTTTCACCCCAAAACGGTAACATAGATGTATTGGAGGTTCACAAGCCATTCAAGAGCCGCTAATGGTTGAGGATAATTGCAACGGTTATGATGAGGAAGTAGACACAATAGATTTATCCTTCCTTTTGAATAAGAGTTTTACTTTTGGGGCCATGTCCTTATCTAAAAGGAAACAAGTCACAAACCAACATTTTGGCAACTAATATCTTCCTCACACTTAGAATAAAGAAATAGACCACAAATCATAACTAAGTGTGGAAGAAAAAATACTATAGTTCATTGAGGAATTACATTGAACACTTGGTAAGCATGCATAATATAGTTGTTTTCTTAAGAAAATCTCTTTACAATCCTAACAACTAATGCAACCAAAGAAGTTCATAGCATGCTTAAAACATAAATCATTGATGAAATGGATTAATAGCACTTCCAAATTGCAATGAAACACAAAAACCTTAAGTGCTAAAATGGAGAAAGTAAAGAACCATGCATGTGATGCAATAAAATCCATGTTCCAAATCATGAAATCAAGATACCCACGCCTTGTTTCATGTATTTCAAGTGACACAATCATGTCACTAATCATATCTTTCAAATCCAAAATTGGCGCTTAAATTAAATGATACGATCGTCTCCATCTATGATCCAAACATCAAGCATTCAAAACAAGTGTAAAACTACTCTAATTCTATGAACAAACTAATATGATGCAAAAGCCCTAAATTACAATCAAGATTCATCATGCAAGAGAGTAATTCCTCAAACAAAATTCGAAATCAATGCAATGAGAATGAGGATTAGGATACATACCTTGATCTCGAAGTGATAGTGAAGTGAGAATGAAGAGGAATAGCATTAGTTGATGCAAGAAGATGAAAGAATTAGAGTGTGTGGGTTTGTTTCTAAGTGTATTCGTGAGAGAAGAAAAGAAGAGAGGAAATGTGTGTTTTTGTGCCTACACAATTGAAGTAGCAGAGAGAGAGAGGTCAAGTATGTCGAGTTTATATGGGGTAGGTGACATGATTGAGAGATACGATAGTATCTCCCAAGTCATATAACTTACTAAGGATGAGGGGGGAATTAAGTCACTGCAACCGATACGACTGAGAGACACGATCACGTCTCCCTAGTCATGTAACTTTCTTTAGGTTACATGATTTTAGGGTTTACAAATGACATGACTAGGAGACACCATAATGGCTCCCAAGTTGTGTAATTCTCTATAAGTTATGCATTAGGAACCCCTATAACCGACACAAACAGAGACACGACTATATCTCTTACTCGTGTAGCTCACTATAAATGTTGTTTTTTTTCAAAAAAAATTAATAATTCTTACCCTAATGCATGAACTAAAAATTAAAAAAAAAATGAATGAATAGAACTAAAAGTACTAGCATTGAAAATGAATCGAAGAAATCCTATGCAAAAACAAAAGTGATTAAATAATGAAAATGCTAAAATAAAATATAGACTTACGTTGCCTCTTAAGAGCACTATGTTTAACATCCATAGCTCAACGAAATGCATTACTGAATGACCTTCATTTAGGTAGAGATAGATCTTCTTCCTTACCTTGCTTTTGGACTTGCCACACAAATATAGAATTACCCTTTTTTCCACTAGTCAAGTAAATTCTCTTTTCTGGATATGTGACTTCCACTAGTTTTCTTCTTATCACACCACTCATCAAACTCATGCCTCTTGAGTTTCTTCTTTTTATCCACTTTTCTGCTTAAATGCAATGGTTGTTAATAGCTTGGAGCTACTTACTACAAAGACATGCTCTAAGTGATCTTTTGATCGTTTAAGTTCCAGCATTGGTAGCTTCTCTTGGGAACTCAATCTTTTCTTCCTTTGTTCCATAATGATTTGAATTCTACTAACAATAAACTCCAATCACAAATGAATTAATTGTGCGTAAATGAAATAAATGGAATGAAATGAAGCCTTATAATGAAAATATATACTAAGGGAATGATGAAAAGATGAATGGATGAAACATGTGTTTATTTTGAATTATGGTGCTTGGTAAGATAGAAGAGAGAGTTGTGTACATTTTAGCTAAGTGGGTTAAAATTTTTGTGACTTTTTCTTGGCTAGCGAGATGTTAAATCTGATTTTGAGTATGGGAATCCTTAATTAAATGATCTGAATAAAGTTTAGTTTACATAGATTTGCTTGTAAACTCCGATATTTGTGTCTCTCGAGCATTGTAAAAAGATTGAGTTTAAGGAAGGAAGTTGTTAAGAATTTTGAGTGAAAATTTGTAAGTTGATCTTTTGAATTGATTTTCATGTTAAGTGTAATTTTTTGTCAGTCTCTTGAGTAGTGATAATTTTAATTGAGGATTTCTTCTCTTGATTTTTTTTCTTTGATCTATTTGCTTAAAGACAAGCAAATTCTTAAGTATGGGGAAGTTTGATAAGCTCTTATTGATTATGTTTAATATAGTGATTTTCCTTGAAATTTTGGTTTATTTTTAGAAAATGATACTTAATTAAGTAAAATCTTGATTTCTAGGTTTTGGAATGTTCTTTGACCGAAGATAAGAAAATAAAACAAGTTTCAATCAATTTGGAGTTGAATTGAAGAAGTTATGAAGTTTTAAAGTGACATGACTAGCGACATGACTAGCGACATTGCAATATCAATTTTAGGAAAGAATTTTAAGTGTAAAATAGCAGTTCACAAACATGAACATGTCCCAAGTAATGTTAATAGCATATTTGAAAAGATTTGGAGAAGAATCACAAAGATGTATTGAATCTTCAAGAACACAATTTGTGCTATGACTATGTCACTAAGTTATGTCGTTTGTAGCAAAAAGAAAATTCTACACAATATGAAAGGGAACCTTGGGGGAATTTTAACAAACTTTCCATGTGACCTTTAGAGAAACTCAAAGGACAGAAACACTTAAGACAGCAACGCATTCCAGAATTCAAGATTCAAGAGATTTTAATTGTTTTCATGGATTTTTCTTTCCTATTTTCACTAAATATTATTCAAGATTGTTCTTTTGTCGTGATTAGTGTGTAGATTTATTGAATCTAGGTTTTGTGGAACCTAAAATTACTATGTGACACTCTAATAAAGATTTTTTATTTTCTTTGATTTAATTATGTGTTCTTGATTACTTTAGATTGATATTTCCTAAGGTATTGATCTAAAATTTGATATTATGCAAGAAAGTCAAAAAATTTCTTATATGATTAGATTTAGGCATAATTGATGAAGATTATTACAAGTTTGAAGATAATTACAAAATCTTTATGAATCTTTATTATTATCTTTGAGAGAATTTGTTGTTCTTTCATACAATATTTAATTATGCTATTAAGAAAAGATTTTAATAGGTGATCTAAAGATTAAGGTTAATAGATTTGAGAAAGGTATTAACTATATTAAAGAATTCTCTTAGTCAAAGATTTATATATGTCATTGAATCTTGAGTTAATTTTACAAATTAATTGCTTTCTTATTAATTTCTATTGAGTCTTGCTTAGTTTTTAGATTAGTTATTGGTAGTAATATAGGTTAATTTATTTTAGTTTCTTGAATTTAAATTCGCCAATTAGATAATAAAGAAATAGTTAGTATTAGTAATCATAGTCCTCACGGGAACAATATTTGTTTTAAAAGACTATACTACTATGGATAAGTGTGCTTACCTTACACTAAGTTTTTGGCATCCATTGATATTTTCTTTATACCAAGTTTTAATTAGATAATAATGACCGCAGATGACCCAGGCTCGATCTTAGGCAACAACACCAAAAACTTGGTATAAGGTAAGTGGACCTATTAGTTTATAATATAGTAGACATGATTCCAAGTATCAATCCCTTTAGAATTAATGTGATTACTAGTATTTCACCATTTTTCCTAATACCTAACATAATAATTTTAGTCAAAAAATAAATCTAAGAAAATTAAATCTAAACTAAAACTAATTAAACTTATATGGAAAATAAATAAAAACTAAAGATATTGATGATGCATGAATTCAATATTCAATTATTAATTACCCTATAATAAGGAAGCATATATCAATCACATCCTAATTTACTTGATTCCGAAAATTCCTAAATTATACTAATATTTCTCTTGAGATTAATAGTACCTAATCCTAGAATAATTAATTGAAATATCTTTCTGATTAAAAACTCTAGAATTGCATTTACAATTTATGAATCTTACTATTAAGTCACTATAATACAAAAAATCAAGCCATCCTATCTCTAGGAATGTATGCAACTTCTCTAATTACACTATGGTGTAATTATATAAAGAGAAATCTCGATTTTTATATAATATCTAATATTAAATCAATACTCTACGTATATTGACTCAAAACAATGTAAGAACATGTAGAAATCAGGAATCATAGATCGATAAAAATGAAAGAATCTAATTATATAGAAAACTAGAGCTTATAATAATTGAATACTATAAAAACTAATCTAAAAACATTGAGAAAAAGAAGAAAAGAAAAAAAAATATTTGTCTCTAAAACCTTAAAATGTGAATAAATGAGCGCTCTTAGTTACAAGACCTTCAAAATCTATTTACATGTGATGAAATCTTGAAATACATTTTCAATATATCTTGAAATATCTTTCTGGATATGTTTTTTTAAAATAAATCTTCAATTTGTTCGGCATGGAATAATATTCTGGTTTCCAATTTAATAATGTATGGCACGGCTTAAATTTTTTACCTCTTAATCAATGCTTCATGGTCACGTACAGTTGACTTTATTTCCATGTCAAAGTGGGGCTTCAATCCGAATTGTTATTGAGAATCTTATTGCTGGACGTTAGTAATTATGGGCTTTCCAATTTCACTTTGCTGGAACTTAAATTTAAATCCATGTCCTCGACTTTGACTTCCGTTGATGGCATCAAATATTCAAATTCGTCGAAGGCCGCCTTGCAATTCTGGAACGTGGGGTGACTTCATCGTGGGAGGGCCTTAGTATTCAAAGTGGTGGGCTTTGTATTTTGTTGTTCCGACTTTGTTGGTCTTCAAATTAAATGTCACGACACATCCAAACAATATGACCATATTCAAAGGTCATGTTACTTTTTAACCTTTATTTTATTTTCAATGTAGTCTCCACTTGACCGTATTAAATGGTTGTGTAATTTTCCGGTCACATTTCCATTAAATCGATATGACCTTCAATATAATTTTGTCAATGGAATGTAACGATATTTAAAAAGTCATAACTTTCCAAGTCAACTCCAAATTAAGTGAAACTTGGGTTCCTTTTCTTCCTTTGAGACTGAATTATCTCATAAATGCCTTAAATCAAAATATTTTCCAGTTAAGTTTCAAATATCCACAAAATACACACAAAAATATCAAAAACACTAGTAAAAATCCATTAATAAATAAATATAATAAAGCACTTATCAGTATTGTGCTAAAGTTGTGAGAAATTATATTGTTATCCCCTTGAGTGACTTCACTAATCTCTATAAAAACTAGAGGAGGCTATCTAAGAGAAATGAGGAGACTTTATCGATCTGCGTAATCTTGGGATACGGATTGTAAGGCGAAGCTAGTTGTGGAAACCGTTGACCTCAATGTAACATTCTCTCAAATAGTAAAACAAGCTAATGTCAAGGACTGGTATCACTAGCTATGCTATATAATAATAGACAGATTCATAAGGAGGAACCGTTATAGATAGCTTGTCCAATCTTCTAATCCCTTACTCTTTTATTTATGTAATCTATTGTTTAATGAGTGGGAAGTCCTGTTCCTTAACAGTTGATGGAGGAAGGTGGAACAACATCGTTTTCGTTGATTTGTTTGCCAGGATGAAGTTGTTGACCTTCCTACATTGAAAGCCCTATGGACTTATGTAGTTCAATGACAAGGGAATGATCATTTGGAGTATGTAGGTATGAGGACGAAATGAACTTCAATGATGTACCTATAAATGCCACTTACTCCATACTAGGCCAACCTTAGGAATACCATTGATGAGTCATCCAAGGCGTTTTACAACACTTATACCATGCAAAAGGATGGGAGAGCTTTTGCTTAACTCCTATGAGAGTTGAAAAGATTCAAAACAGCCCAATACCTATGGTGAAGTAGAAGGGACAAAGGAGCTTACTTCCAATCCACTCTTGATATCGCCTTGCAAAGTTAAGGATGACTTTCTTTCAACCCAAAGGTGATTATAGGAATCAACTCCCAACCTTAGCCAAACTCCTCCCAAGTTCAGGACGAACCATTCTCCACTCACTTGACCTAACAAAAGACAACTAAGTTTAGTAGAGAAACTAGGTTGATAAGGTCAATAAAATCACAACTCCTACCAACCTTTAGGGAGTCCAAGCACCATTCACCTAAGGTTCTAAACCAAAGTGCCAGCTCAAAACCTTGGAGGCCAACTATAAGCCTAACCACCAACTAAACAGCATAAAGACAAGTAGTTAATCTTTGTTTAGTTCAAACTCTAGACATGTTGCTTACTCCTCAGATCAGACTCAGATGCCAAACCATTCCCGAGCTCAACAGCTATGGGCTAACCTATCAAGAAGCTTGACCAAGTGCAGTAAAACTTCAATGCCTCCATTCTAATCTATGTAGTATAGCTACCAATCTAACAGATACAGGATCCCACCTACTTCAATCTAACTCAGATGAGCTCTTGTTCTGACCTTTAAGCTAAAACGCACCAATTTGCACAATTTTTATTATTATTTTATTGTTTTTAGTCCTGTGAGCTTAGTTTAGAGTTTAAAGGCCTCGTAATTATTTATAGAATTGCTCATAAGTGATAAATTAAACATATTTTTATGGTGATTTAGATAGTGTTCTTATATATTTCTTAGGTATATCTAGTGATTTTGGTACTTATTTGGTTTATATTTTGATTTCAAGCTTTATTTTATGAATTTGATCAAGTTTTGGATGATTTGGAGATGATTTTTATGCTTTTTGAAGCCTTGGAAAGGATTACACCCAAAAATATTGCTCATGAATTTAAATCATGCGCAAAAGATAAAAAAAAAAATGGTAGAATAGATGGTCAAAGATTTGCACACCAAACTACCAGCAACTTACATAAGTAAAGAAACTATTTAGTTACATAAATTGGCAACTATATGGAATATAATCTGCTATTGCACATAAAGCAACAATACTATTTATCATTTCTTCTCTGCTGGAATATAATAATACCAATCTTTCTTCTTCTTCTTTTTCCTTTTTTTGAGATGTTAACCAATTCAATTTGCTTAGGACCAAACGGTTCAATTTAGTTCCTCAAACCAAATCATAGATTCTTTAATCAAAACTAACCAAACTATTAATCAAACCAGTTGTAAAAAAAAAAAAAAAAAAATCATTTTGGTTTAGTTTACAATTCACAGCTCTTTTGCTCAACCCTTCTTTTTAAGAGAATTGTCTCTTTTAGTCATTTGCCATGTTATGTGATGTTGCCCAAAGTATCTGGATATAAATACCCCACTCTTATACAACCATAAAGGAGCTTATCATCAATACATAGAATATTCTCCATTGTCTTCTTCATTGCTCTTATGTAAGCTTAATTAGCTACCAAGTCTAATACCTAACTTTCATTAGCCTCTTTAGTAGACTAGTGAGCAACCCTCGTAGCAAACTTGTACATAACATCAAGATGGGTTACATAGTTCGTGTGTCACTAAGTAAAATGTCATTTCTATTGGTTATTACACAAGTTTATGCTAGAACCCTAAAGTTTTCCATACATCTTTGAGTGATAGCTTAGACTCGACTTATTCCTAATACTATCACAAGTGTCTGTTCTCATTGTGGCGTATTAATGTTCCCTTAAAGTACTCCATCTTAGGCATATCTATGTTATGACTAGCTAAGTGGTCAATCTATTATTGTTATCCTACGTTTATATAATTAGGCCCTTGCTTGATCTCCTTCCATTAAGCCATAACATTAGTATCTGTTGTCTATTCATAGATTTCTATCCTCATTTTAAGAGAACTTGTTAGGACCCTAAAAGAAGCTTAATAGGATTGCTGATAATTTTTATATTATATGTGTACTCATGATACGAAAATTTTCTTACAGATTAGAGATTGTATGACTCTAATTAATTAATCATTAGGGTTTCCAATTATTAATTTATCAACTTATCGTAAAATATGAATAGCTATAAATATCCAATAGTCTACAATCCATCAAAACCATAGAGAATCAGTATCACATACCAGATAATAAGACAGGGTAAATCAATTTTATAAATTACAAGAAGTACTAAATGATACAGAACTCTAACATAGAAATACTTTCTACATAGGATGTTTCTGTACCAACTATACGTTTCCCAATTAACTCTAACATTCTTTTACATATCTTAGAGTTGCACTTTGCACTCGAAGCTTATCTTAGTCCCTGCTTAAATAAACCTACAACATAAACTGTTGGGAAGTAAACTAAATGAGTTTAGTGAGATATCCCTCCTACTATATTGGCAAGCAAATTATCAAACAATTAATTAATAGACATATAAATGTATGAACAAAAGTTATGCCAATCAATATATGCAGTTGATCAGGTGCTACATACAACTTCAAATTTAACGCCCTTCGAAGTTAGGGTTAGAGATTTATCGATACCAATCATAACCGAGTTCTAGTACCTGGGTTTTTAACCATATACTGAAATTTCGTATTTCACAAAATATATTTCCATTTTCAAAAATCCAGCAATTCACAAATTCCTAAGTTTAGCATTGAGGTGGCCTCTGTAATCCAGACTCATACCTTATAATAGTGGTCTCTAGACTCAACCCACAGCTACCCACGATTAACATCTCCAATGTCAAGTAAGCCCATGAGCCAAGGGTAGAGTCCTGTTGTATAAGTGCTCATGTACTGTGTCAATCATAAATAATCAAATCACATAGGATCCCCATCCCTACAAGGCCCTTTATTTCCATCTACGTGAGGTGACAACCGGAACAATAAATGTAATGTTTATGCATATGCATAATCCATTTATTTAATTAAGTCATATGGGATTAAGTCAAATTACTAAGTGATCAACCAATATCGATAAGTCATCTGATCATGCAACAATAAACCAAACAACCGATTATGTTTCACAACATTTTACACAATAAATAACCAATATTCAAGCACATGCATAACCCAAACCCCAAGCATCAAGTTATTAATATTTAATTTAAGCACACTAACTACAAGTATAAAGTTATCGAAAGTACTGATAGAAATCAACTCCCTAGACTAATTACCTACAACTGAGTTAGAGGACTCTAAGGACTCACTCGATAGATACTAGCTCAAAGCCATATCTAAGATGGGGACTCTTATCTTGACTTGATCCCCTACCGACTTGACTGCCAGACCCTCACCTATGTTAGACCTGCTCCTACAAGTAATTGTGCTCTATTAGGATAGCTGAGAAAATAGCTCTAACACCATCTGAGCTAAATTCCAAAGCCAACCACAAGCATCCGACCCCAACTCAAGCTGATTACTCTACAGTAGGACTAGCTGGCCCTTGACCTAATCCAAATCAGGTTGGCCCCTAGCTACAAACACTTTTTTGTTTTCTCTTACTTTGTATCATATTTTTTATGTCTAGCCACTAAGTGATATGTGTCTTCTGACACAACATTCTAGAATAATTCTTACTTTTCCGTATTAAATATTTTTTGTCTCTTTTACCTCTTCTAGTATATTTTATATAACCTAATTGTAAGAATACTCTTTTATTTTTTCATACATTTAAAGTAACCCTAGTGGAGGGGCATATAAACCCTCACTTACTTGTATGCAAACAATTTAATTAATCATCAATACAAAAATTATTCATGTTTCCATTAAGTAACCTTAGTGTTCTCATTACCCTTTAACTCTTATCTATTCTCAGTAAGGAATAGTAGCGAGTGACCCTTCAATTCGAACTAGTAAGTCATATCTAACGAATTATAAGCCGAGTAGAATCGAGTGGTGCATCATGTTCATTTAGTAGCTACCTGAACTTTGCTATCTTTTCTTTTGTTTCTTTCAGTTCACTTCATTGTGGTGCTTCTCCATGTATCCAACCCCAAAGACACATCAGCTTCACTAGTATTAAAGTATAGTTCTCATAAAGAGTGTGAAGTTTTCATGAAGTTTTTGGTTCACTTTGCTATTAGTGGCTGTTGTGTTCCTTCTACAGCTACTTTAGTGTATTCGTATGGAGTAAGTTTGGAATTATGAGCTCTATAGTGAAGATTTGTGTGTGGATAAATGTAGATTTCATTATTACTCTATTCTTACCCTGTTTTTCACTATGAACACAAGTTAAGTTCATTTTTATTCTATTCAAGTTGTTATTAGGTATCAAAGTTGTTGGTGTGTTAGTTGAGGTTTTAGGAAATTCGAAAGCATTTTTTTCATGTATATTGTGTTGTTAATCTGTTTCAAAGACATTGTATCATCTCAAATTTGAGTGTTCAGAGTGTTATTAGTAACTAGAGTAATGGTGCTCAACTTAGTCATGGTCATAATGGGAGCAACACTGTTAGGTCAATTGATGACAAACTTGATAAACTCACTAACCTTGTTAAGAGTCTAGTTACAGCAATACAAGTTAATAGGCCATAACCTCAAGGTATGCCGCAGCATAACCTACCCAAAAATATTCAAGACTGAGGTTATAACCAAGGTAGCTAGGCCCATCTCCTAACTTAATCCTCTTAAGCTAAAATAGTTACAGACCGGGCTCTAGATGAAGACTGGAGTTATAGGAAATTAAGGAGGATGAAGAGCAGGTCGATGTTGAGGAGCATGGAGAGGAGGAAGAAGAGGTTGTTTATTACGGAGTACAGGAGCAAAGACCCCAAGCTCCTTATGGACTAAACAATGTCAAGGTCCAAATCCCACCCTTCAGTGGAAGTAGAGATGCAAATGAATATTTGTAGTAGGAAGAGAAAGTAGAGCAGGTATTCAATTGTTATGGATATACAAAAGCTGTAAAGGTCCAACTTATTGCACTTGAGTTCTTTGGGTATGCTACTGTATGGTGGAAAAATTTGAATGTAGCCAGAGCAAAGGATCGAAGGTAAGGTATAAGGACTTGGGATGAGATGAAAAGGTTGTTAAGAGGAAAATTTGTGCTCGAAACCTACTTACAAGATGCATTTGCAAAGCTGCAAGAACTTCACCAAGAAGGCCAAACATTTGATGACTATGTGAAGGAGTTCCATATGCTTATGATATGGCCGACATAGACTGTCAAGGTTCATTTCTGGACTCAAATATGAAATTCGCAACATTGTCAAGTTACAGAGGTTTTATACCTTATAAGAGGCAATTAAGGTAGCATAGAGGGTTGAAAAGTAAAGGAAAAGTGCTCTGAGATGACCTGAGCAGACACTTTCCCAAACTCCTATTCTACGCTAACCTGTTCAAGTCAAGTTGAGGAGGCCTCGAGCTAAGGATAGGAATGATCAACTTGACAATAGCTAAGCAAACCAATAGGGCTAAGCAAGTCAGCTAAGCCTAATCAAAGCTAGGTTGAACCAGAGGACATATGAGAGAAGATAAACCTTTGAATGGAAGACCAGTGAGATGAAGTGCTTCAAATGCTTAGGCTTCATACACATGGCTACTGAGTGTTCAAACCAGCGTATCATGATACTCCGAGGAGATGTAGTGGATAGCACCAAGTAAAGTGAGCTTAAAGAGGAAAAGGATGTTAGAAAAACCAAAGCCGAGGAGGAAGAGAAGACCTATGTCTATGCCAACCAAGGAGAAGTGATGACCTTTAACCTAAGACAAGTACTGAGTTCCCTGCCGAGCTCCAAGGAAAACCAAAAGGAAAATTTATTCCATACCAAGTACACCATTAGAGGAACATTATGCACAATCATTATCAACAAAGGAAGTTATACTAAAGTAGTATCACAGTCCTTTGTGCAAAGGTTAGGTCTACTGACCACAAAACATCTTCAACCTTACAAACTACATTGGCTTCATGATAAGAGTGCTTTGCACATGACTGAACAAGTGACCGTACCTTTAGTGTTGGGAGTATGTATAGGAACGAAGTATTATGCGATGCTGTCCCCATGGGAGCTTCACATTTGTTGCTTGAAAAACCTTGGTTGTTTGACCGACGTGTTACATAAGAACACATATACCTTTGTTAAGGATGGAAAGAAGATTGTATTATAGCCCATGACCCCATCCTAAGTGAATGAGACCCATAATCAGCTCACTTGAGCCAATAAGAAGAAAATCTTAGTAATGAGCTCAAGAGAGCTCCGAGTTGTTAAGAAGACCGATGAGCCTATGTTCCTATTGGTTAGAAGATTGATGGAGATGAGAGATTTAGAGGATGTTCCTGATGAGATCTAAAGCCTGCTAATTGAGTTTTTCAATCTATTTCCTGAAGAATTGCTGAAAGGATTGCCTACAGTTCGAGGCATAGAATACTATATTGATCTATAGTTAGGCGCTACCCTACCAAATCAACCTGCATACAGAATGAACCCTGAGCAAGCTACTAAGATAAAGAAATGAGTAGATGAACTCATGGAATGAGGATATACGAGGGAGAGCATGAGCCCTTACGCGATACCAGCTCTGCTAATCCCACGAAAGGATGGTTCATGGCCTTTGTGCATTGACAACCGAGCAATCAACTAAATTATTGCGAAATATAGATATCCAATAACAAAGCTCGACAACATGCTAAATGAAATCCATGGTGCCCAAATGTTTTCAAATATTGATCTATGAAGTGACTACCACCAAATTCATATGAGACTGGGTAATGAGTGAAAGACTTCCTTCAAAACTACGCATAGACTCTACAAGTGGTTGGTTATGCCATTTGGATTTACTAATGCGCTAAGCACATTCATGAGATTAATGAACCATATGATGTGCCCTTTAATTGAAATATGTGTGGTCGTGTACTTTGATAATATATTGGTATTTAGTACTTGCCTGAGCCACCATGTTCACCATCTCCAAACAATATTCAACATTTTATGGACTGAGAAGTTATATGGGAATTTGAAGAAGTGTTTGTTTTGCCAAGATGAAGTGATTTTTCTTGGGTTTGTAATGTTAGGGGAAGGAATTCGAGTAGATGAAGAGAAGATCTAAGCTGTGTTGGAATGGCTGACACCGAAAAATGCCATTAAAGTTCAAAATTTGCATAACCTAGCTTCTTTCTATAGGTAATTCATTAAAAACTTCAGTACCATAACTACCCCTTTGAGAAAGTTGACAAAGAAGAGTGATGGGTTCAGATGAAATGACCAAGCTGACCTGAGCTTTAGGGAGATCAAGGAAAAGCTCACATCTACCCTCTCCTATCATTACCAAATTTTAACAAACCCTTTAAGTTAGAATATGATGCATCGAGAGTTGGAATTAGCACTGTCTTGATGTAAGAGTGACGACCCGTCGCCTATCATAATGAGAAGTTTAGTAGTCCTACCCTGAACTATCATGTGTACGAGAAGGAGTTATACTTTCTCTACCAAGCCCTTATTGTTTGGTAACATTATTTGTTGCCATGAAAGTTTGTTAGTTATATAGACCATGAGTTTCCGAAGCATTTTAGGAGTCAAAACAAACTCTCAAAAAGACAAGCCAAATGGTTAAAGTTTATAGAAGGGTTCTTGTATGTCATCCAGCACAAGAAAGGAAGCATAAATGTATTCGTCGATGCCCTATCCCGACAGCAAACATTGCTAACCACTTTGCAGACAAAATTATTAGGATTCTCACTCATTACCAAGTAGTATGCTCATGATCCTCATTTCAGCCCTATTATAGAGCAATGTAGGGATGGAATTGCTATTAGGGGATATTATCTTAAGGAAGGCTATCTATTCAAAAATCGAAGGCTATATATACCAAACTATTCCATATGTGAGCTATTAGTTAGGGAAGCTCATAGTGGTAGGTTATCTGGTCATTTTAGAGAGACCAAAACAGCTTTGTTGAAGGAGAACTTTTACTAGCTTAGTTTGGCCAAGGATGTCCATTAAGAAGTTGGTAGTTGTGGAGTATGCAAGCAAGCTAAGAGGAAGAGAGAGCCCCATAGAGAATACATGCCCCTACCAACGCTAACCTTACCTTGGGCTGACCTCAGCATAGACTTTGTCTTAAGGTTGCCTCGGACATCCATAGGAAAGATTCCATATTTGTTGTAGTGGACCGCTTTAGCAAAATGGCATACTTCATTTCGTACCATTAAACTAATGATGCTTTATACATTATTGATCCATTTTTGTAGGAAGTAGTCCAACTACATAAAGTGCCAAAGACTATTGTTTCAAATCAGGATATAAAATTCTTGAGCTATTTTTGGAATAATCTTTGGAGAATACTTGGAACTAAACTTGTGTTCAGCTCTAGTAACCACCCTTAGACTGATGGCCAGACTGAAATGGTGAACAGGATACTGGCAACTAACTCAGCACCACTCGAAAGATCCCATTCAAGGTCATTTATGGAATTAATCCCATTATTCCCCTAGATATGATCGATGCCCCAGTAACTATTGAAGAGAGTCAATCCAAAGTCAATCAAGCTTAATAATTGTAAGCACTACACCAGTCTATAATTAGGAAGATTGCTAAGTTTAATAAAAAACAATATGAGATTGGTAGCCAAGATCGCTAAACTGTCACTTTCTAACCAGGAGAATTATTATGGATTCACCTTAGCCGAGAACGATTCCTTCACTTGAGATAGAGTAAACTATCTCCTCAAGCTAGTAGTCTATTTAAGGTCCTGAAGAAAGTCAACCACAACGTCTACCAGATTGAGTTACCTAATGACTAAATGTCCCCCCACCACCCACCCACTTTCAATATATCCAATCTCATTCCACGCCAACCAATAGAGGAAGACCCTATAAGCTCCCCAGAAGAAGGAGAAAAGACCACGATAGATTTGAGGACAAATCTTTCCAACCCCCGAGTAGATGAAAGGAATCAACTTTCTAGACCAATCACCCACAACCAAGCTAAAAGACTCCAAAGACTCACTTGGACGATACTAGCTCAAAGCTATATCCGAAACAGGGACTCTTATCCCAACTTAATCCCCAACCAACCTGACTACTAAACCCTCATGTATGTTAGATCTGCTCTTACCTAAGCAATTGTGCTCTATTAAGATAGTCAAGAAGACAGCCTCTAGACCATCCCAGCTAAATTCCGAAATTGACCACAAGCATCCAACCCCAACTCAAGCTATTTGCTCTACAACGGGACTGGCTGGCCCCTAACCTAATTCAAATTAGGTTGGCCCTTGACTATAAACGGTTTTCTATTTTTGCTTACTTTGTATTATATTTCTAATGTCCAACCACGAAGCGATACGTGTCTTCTAACACAACATTCCAGAATAATTCTTACTTTTCCATACTGAATATTCTTTGCATTTGAAAGTTGTGAAAGAAAATAAAGTGAAAATATGTGTGTATGGTTGAGACTAGAACCAGTGGTGAAAAGGGAAAAGGAAAAAGTAATTAAGTTTGCTTTTTATCTTAACTTATTTGATCCTATAGGATAATGTCAAGTTGCTTTATCTAATCTTCAATTAGACTTTTGACATGGGATAAAGTTGTGCCAATCTATTACAGCCAAAGTTTGGAAAGAAAAGAAGAAAGAAAAGGAAAAGAAAGAAAGAAAGAAGAAAAAAAAATGATTTCAATTTCTTGCTTTTTGACTTTACTTAAAAAGCTTTTCTATTTTTAAAATAAAATTGTCTAAGTGTATGTAAATGAGTAATTTTAAGAATACATTTAGGATAAAGTGTGATGTAATTATAGGAAAGATATATGATACAAAATTAATGTATATTACGTGACATATAAGTATAAAGTATGTGGTAGAATTAAATCAAAATGACTAAATAAATATAAAACTAATACACACACACATATATATACATACATGTGATGCCACAAATAATCATAAGACAATATTTGTAATCCTATTAATTTATTAAATTTAATTTTTTATTCTTTCTATTTATTAATATTTCGAAATTATTTCTATTCGTTCATTGGCGATTTTACGTAATCATACACTAATAGGGATCAAGAACTAATCACAGGCTCCCAAGCCCAAAGACCTTCTCAGATGGTACGCTAAGGTATCCAAGGTGAGTTAAGCGCCAAGGAGCAGTATTTACCCCAATCAGATCTACCAAGCTATTTTACTCTCCACACCATCTAAGAGACTACTGAGGTGACCAGTCGATGTGTCGAGCCAACCCCTTCGCAACACCCTAGTCTAAGCACCAAATCAAGATAACAGCCATCTCCACAGTGTCGAGTCTAAGATGAAAATTGTTAGGAGCAGACTTGAATTGGAGTCATCCTCGAGCCAACCCTTCTCTAATCCCAGCAATCGAAGCTTTCAAACTACCGACATTAACCAGACCTAATCAAGGCCCAGCCCTGCATGACTCACAGTGTTATTAGAATCACAAAATGAGCAGAATTATGCACGCACTGTCCTTTCTAACAAAGGATATTCTTTTGCACAATTTCATGTTTTCCCTATAAATTAGTCTCCTTTTTTTTAGCAAATGGAGATTCATTTCCATAATTTTCTATAATTTAAGACTTACCCTAATTGGGTACTATAAATACTCACATAATGTAATAGCTACAAAATAATAAATCAAATATAGAGAATATACTAAACTTTTACACCCTCATAAGCTTAGCGTCCCCTTACTTACTCTTAAGCTACTCTTATCTAGCCCATTGAGTGTGAACTAGTGGCAAGTGACCTCTAGATACTTATATGTCATATCAAGTGTGACTCGAGCTCATAGGAGGCATTGGTGCATCATGTCCATCGTCGGTGCATGGAAACCCCTGCTCAAGCTTTGACTATCATTTACTTTTAGAGTCATCTCGCAGACTAAACCTTCCCCTTTTGGTTACACATGATATTGGCCCATACGTTCACCCATAGGATCCGTATCATCTTGATATCAAAGTCTGGTTATGTTCAAAGCTGGATTATGCTCCTATGTTCTTTGAGTGGTTTATTACTACTCTTGTGTGATAATGGTTCTATTGTTAACCTTGGAGTTTAGTAGTTAAGAAGTGTTCTGTGCTCTGTTTTTCCCTGTTTCCGATACACAAAATAAAGTGTGGTAAACTATTCGTTTGTTGTGTATTTGTCATGGTGATTGGAGTATCGGTTATTAATCTTCAAGTGGTCTTATTAGGCATCAATTTTTGTAAAGTAACCATTAATATTAGACTTAAGTATTCAAGGAACTTTAGGAAACCATAAAAGTGGTACTCGACATGGCCAAAGGCAAGAAGGGAGCTTCACACCTCATTTAATGGATGACCGCTTGGATAGGCTTACCAACTTGGTAGCTAGTTTGGTGACTCTTATCAAAGAAGGCAGGTAACAAGCTAGAAATGACCCCACTAGAGAACTTGAGCAACAAGAGCGAGGCAATGGTTAGTTTGGCCGAGTTAATGCCCTAGCTTGACCACCTCGAGCTAAAGGAGTTGGTAGGGATGCTAGACAAAGGCTAGCACTTGAAGAGATTGAGGAAGAAGCAGAAGGAGATGATGATGCAGAGGAGTACTACGAGGCTGAAGAAAGAAATGAACGAACCCCTAGAGTTAAAGATTGAAGATGCATATTTCAAGTTTTTCTAGAAGTAATGATGCCAAGGACTATCTAGATTGTGTAAATAAGATTGAAAAGTAGTTTGATTGGCATGAAGTGCTCGATAATGCAAAGGTTGGACTTGCTATGTTAAAATTTACTAATTATGTGCCTTATGGTGGAAAAACATGAAAGCCACCCGACGAAGAGAAGGAGAATGAGAAATCAAAAGATGGGATGAAATGAAGAGAGTTATGAAGAGAAGGTTTATGCTAAGCTACTATCTTCACAATGCCTTCAAAACGTTACAACAATTGAGGCAAGGAGGATCAACTATTGAAGCTTATGTCAAGGAATTCCAAATGTTGATGATCCATTGCAAAGTAACCAAGCTTAAAAATAGAACGGTATTTTGATTCATCAGTGAACTAAAATATGAGATCGGAGATATCTTGGAAACCATGGAAATTAGGTCACTTGAATACACAATTCGAACCGCCTAGAGGATAGAAAGGCACCAAACAAGAAGGTTCTGACCACCAATTAGCCAACCTGGCAGTAGCCAATCTATTTCAAGTAAACCTGTGAGAATGGAACCAAGTAAGGTTGCTAATGTCCGACCTACTCAAACTAACCAAGCAAAGGAGAAGGAACCCTCGAGAAAGTTTGAAAAGGGCCAAAGTTCAAGGAGGAAGATGAGTGAGATCAAGTGTTTCAAATGCCAAGACTTTGGACACATAGTCGCTCAGTGTCTGAATAGAAGTACTATGGTAATCCAAGGCGAGATGCCAACTATCAAAGTGGACAACATTGACAAAGAAGTAGAGGAGCTAAAAGAGGATGGATAGACCGAGCTGTCCGAGGAGGAAATTATCTACGATGAGGAAGGCAACATTTTGCCAACCACTATAGTGTTGAGGAAGATGATGAGCGTTAGTTTCGTACCTAAAGATTAACGAAGGGAAAATCTCTTCCATATTGGATGCAAGGTGAATGAATCACTATACACACTAATCATTGACAATGGAAGTTGCACCAATTTAGCCTCTACATCTATGGTCCAGCAATTGAAATTACTGACTAAGCTTCACTCGAAAACTTATAAGCTTTGTTGACTCAGAGATAAGTGAGCCCTACAAGTGAATAAACAAATGTCTATGCCAATCTACGTTAGCAAATATCGAAATGAAGTGCTCTGTGATGTGCTACTCATGAGTGCATTGCACATTCTACTTAGATAACCATGGATGTTTGATCGAGCAATTATATATGACGAAAGGAGGAATACATGTTCTATAGAGCATGAAGGTAAGAGGATGAAATTGAATCTTATGAATACCAAGCAAGTAAAGGTCATGCAATCCTAACTTAGCCAAACCCTAAAGAAGGAGGCTTCGTTGATAACCCAGGCTGAAATGAAAAGAGAAATGGAGCTCGAAAGACTGACCTATCTGCTAGTTTAAAGGTTATTGGAGATGAGGTCCAAGGAGAGGGAGTAGCTTGTCAAGGTGAAAACATTGCTAGAAGAGTTTGCTAACCTATTCCCAGTTAATCTACTGGATGGTTTACCTACCATCCGAGGTGTTGAACATGCACTTGACTTGCAATCAGGAGCTGCACTGTCGAATAAGCCTGCCTATAGGCTAAATCTTAAACTGGTCACCAAGCTATAGGCGTAGGTAGATGAGCTAATGAAGAAGGGGGTATGTACGCAAGTACCTTAGCCCCTTTGTCGTACCGGTTTTGTTAGTGCCAAAGAAAGATTATTCTTGGAGGATGTGTATAGATAGCCGAATGATCAATCAAATTGCCATCAAGTACAATTACCCCATACTTAGACTCGACAACATGCTAGATGAATTAAAGCGAAGCAAGAGTGTTCTCTAAGATCGACCTTAAATTTGGATACCATTAGATTCGAATGTACAAGGGTGATGAGTGGAGACTGTATTCAAGACACAACATTGTTTATATAAATAACTTGTAATGCCATTTGGATTGTCTAATGAATTGAGTACATTTGTGCGCCTGATGAATCATGTGCTCTAAGAATTAATAGTTTAGACACCTAATTTTTTGCCCTCTATAGTCCTAATTTTTTATTATTTTATTTTTTACAAAAAAGGTCCTAATTTAAAAATTAAATAATAATAAAAATTAACAGATGATGAAAATACCAAAAAAATAAGAAAAGAAAAAATTATAAAAATTTTGTAGATTTTTAGGAAGTAACTTATATTATGGACAAATAGTTTTAGTTTTAGCTTAGTATAAATAATTATTTTAGAGAGTCACGTGGTTTAAGTGCAATTCAATTGTACTAAAATTTAAAGTATAGGCCAACGGCTTAATGGATAAGTATTGAGGTATTTAATATGGAATGAATTTAAGGCTACAAGTTTGAATCTTGTTAGACATTTATGTATTTTTTATTTTTCTATCCTTTTTACAAAAAAAGCAAGTTGAATGCATGTAATTCATATCTAATCAAAATTATTTGAATCTAATTTGATTAGATTTAGATTGATATAAAGGATTCGGATCTAATTTAATTAGATACAATAGATATAATTTGATATGATCTTGTTTGACTTTTATAAATACACACACTCCCTCGATAAACTAACACGATGATCACCTCCTTATCTACATGGCTACTCTCTCTACTGTCACAATCCCCTACAACGAGCCTTCACTACTTGTTCTCCTTCTCGTCTGAATCCTTGCACCGAAGAAATCCAATTTACTGCTGCAACACTCCACTGAAACATAGTACGACTGATAAGCGTAACAAATCACGTTGACGCTTTGCTGCTCCATCTCCAGTCCATGTCTCTACAATGATCATACACAAACAACCTGCACATCCTCATCCAAACAACTCCTTTGTACGCCTACAGTTGAACATAGCAGCCACGCCGATAGCTTCAATATAGACAGTTGCAACTAATCAAGTCACTTTACGTGATTCACAATAACAGTAATCGCAATCCAAGCCTAATCAGCCTTTGTACTATCCAACTTCGCCGAGCAATTCTAATTATTCGACTAAAGTCTAGTAGCCTCTTGATTGATGACAGATCAAACCAAGTAATTCATGCCAGTGCTATCGCTTCGTCCTTCGTCTAACATGTTCTCCACAATAGTAGTAGATAACAGCATCCACTAATCATAGGCAATGCTGTCCTCTTTACGGCCATAATTTGCCTTCCTTCTTTGATGACACAACCTCATGGGTGCTGCTACTCACTGTCTTGAGCAATTCCTAACCGACGAGCTCCATCCATGTCTAATAACTCCACAATCAAGCCCAATCATAGCAATACCAAACACGAAACTTGCATGATACGCAACAACAACCCCGATGAACGCCATCTATATCTCTAACCTTTTCTCACATATTCATTATCATGAGCAGCTCGCATACCAACTTTGACGCCCCATGCTTACATAGAACGTTCTACTAGAAAACACAATGCCTACACGAAATTAGCTTCCTAACCACATACATCATCGATCTTTCACTATACTGCACATTCCGCCTCACAATCCATGACAGCCCTTGACCGAGCTGTACATAGGCCTGACACATTTAACCAACATAGACCTACGGCCACTATGATACGAGCATAGCCTATGCTAATGGCACAAACACAACATTAGCACCATCTACACTCCAGCAAAACTAGTCAGGTTCGATTCTTTCCAGTTTTTTCTTATTTTATTTATTTGTTTCTTTATTTATTTAGTCATTATTATTTTTTATTATTATATTATTATTTTGTTAGTTTGTTAGTTAAGTTTATAATGTATTATATATACACATATATATATATATATATATATTAGTTTAACTTTTAAGTTCTTTTAAGATTTCTTCACACAGAAAACTTTTTTTAGAAATAAAAAAATTTTAAAAAAAACCTTTAAAAAATGATAGGGCTTTTTTAGAGAGTTTTTATAAAATAAAAGACTTAGAGAGTTAAGACTCTTTATTTTTTATTTAGATAAACTGAATCAGTTAAACACGTAAATCTAGTTGGTATTTTAAATTAAAATCAACTAACACACTAAAGTTTTCGAAAACAACTATGATCGTCTAATCCCAGCTAACGAGTACGTAGGCACCTTTGGGGCGACGATAAAATTTGTAGAAACTTAGGTTCTTTTTCTTTTGATTTTTATTTATTTATTTTTTAAAAAAATATTATAATTAGAAGAATAATCCTAATTTCGATAAATAGATAGTGGTACCCGTTAGGATTTAATAGGTTAGCCCCAAAATTCGGAACTCTCTAGTTTTTTTATTTAAATTAAAATCAAAGACCAGTAGCTAAATCATAATCAATCGACCCAATTGATTACAATTTCTCTTTTTCCCAACTTCTGTTGGGTGGCGACTCCAAAAACTTTTCTTAAATAAGAAACCGGAATTTCCCAATTTCTTTAGTCAAAGATTAATATTAAATGGGTTAAGGTTTAGTATTAATTAGAAATGGGAAATCAATTTTAAATAAAAAAAAAAACCAAAAAATCAGGCTTGATAAATAGGAAGGTTTATCATAGTTTATTTTGATGACATTCTAGTGTACAGCCCCGACCTGGAGATTCACTAAGAGCACCTCTGAAGAGTCTTTGCAAAACACTGAGCTAAGTAACTCTATGCTAATCTGAAGAACTGCAACTTTTGCCAATCCGAGGTGATCTTCTTAAGGTTTGTTGTGAGTGAAGATAGCATCCAAGTCGATGATGAGAAAATAAGAGCAATCATAGAATGGCTTGAGCCAACTTATTTTGATGACGTGAGTAGTTTCCATAACTCAGCATCATTCTATCATAGATTTATAAAGAATTTTAGTACAATTATGGCCCTACTCACCAAACTCTCAAAGAATGGGGAGAGAAAGAGCAAAGGAGTCTTGAGGAAGTGAAGGATAGGCTTACCACAACCCTTGTCTTAACTCTACCAAGTTTCAGCAAAGTGTTTGAAGTAGAGTGTGATGCATCCAGACTAAGCATAGGTACCGTGCTGATGCAAGAAGGTTGACCTATTGCTTACTTCAACGAGAAACTTCGAGGAGCTACACTCAACTATTATATCTATGATAAGGAGTTCCACTCCTTAATATGAGCCCTAACAGTATAGCAAAACTATTTGCTACCTAAGGAATTTGTAATCTTTACCGATTATGAATCCTTAAGGTATTTACAAAGCTAACCCAAGTTATCCAAGAGACAACCTAAATGGGTCGAGTTCATAGAAGGTTTTTCCTATGTCATGAAATATAAGATTGGGAAGAACAAAGTAGTAGCTGATGTCTTATCAAGACGACATACCTCCAAACCAAACTATAAACAAGACTACTTTGTTTTTCAACCATACAAAATTTGTATGTTAAAGATCTACACTTTGGTCCTATCTATGGCCGATGCAAGGAAGGATGGACATTAGATGACTATTATAGGGAAGATAAATACTTATTTAAGAAAAGGAAGCTATGTATCTCAACCTGTTCCATGAGAGACACTTTAGTCAACATCGAACCCATGAAGTACTATCTATAAGATTCTTTTGGCTGAGAATAATGAGAAATGTACAATCCATGTTATAGAAGTGTACGACCTGTCGAAAGGCAAAGAACCAAGCTAAGCAAGGACATTAGTTACCCTTACCCGTCCTAACCAAATCATAATCCAAGTTAAGTATGGACTTCATGTTAGGATTGCCAAGGATGTCTTGAGGGAAGGACTCCATCATGTTAGTTGTGGATCGATTTAGCAAGATGGCACATTTCGTACCCTATTCCAAAACTAACGATGCTTTGGCTATCTCTTTTCTTTTCTTGCAAGAAGTAATCAAACTTCATGGAGTTCCCAAAACCATTGTTTCTGACCAAGACCCAAAGTCCATAAGCCACTTCTGGAGGATGCTATGGAAGCGAATAGGGAGTAATCTATTGTACAGCACATCCTACCATCCATAGATCGATGGGTAGACCAAAGTTATCAATAGAACCATAGGAACTTTGCTGTGGGTTGTTGTCAGACAAAACACGACCAACTAGATTTATGTCTACCAATCATTGAGTTCGCCTACAATAAGACCACCCACAACATAACAAGCATGTCTCCCTTTGAGGTTACCTATGGGTTTAACCTCGAGCTCCTGATGGACTAAGTACCCCAGCAGAGAATTGATAATGACTAGCCAGTTATAGAAACAGTTAAGGTCCTCAAAGCCATGCACTAAAAGATTATAGAGCGATTGAGCCATGCACTAAGCTCGAGAAACGAAGCCGAGGACAGACGAAGAGAGAATTTCAACCAAGTGATTTGGTCTATATACATCTTAGCAAAGAACGATTCCCAAACTTAAGGAAGAGCAAGTTGTCTCTCAAAACTGATGGACCTTTCAAATTGCTTAAAAAGATCAATCCTAATGCTTATAGGATTGAATTACTTAAAGGATATGAAGTCTCAGACTCCTTCAACATTACCGATCTCCAACCTTATACTCCCAAGGACTAGCAACTTGGAGCTGAACCAAATTTGATCCCAAATCTCAAACAACTCGGAGAGGATGATAGGGATCAAGGATCAATCATGCACTCCTAAGCCTGAAGGCTTTCTCAAATGGTGTACCAAGCTGTCCAAGGTGAGTTAAGTGTTAAAGACCAGTGTTTATCCTAATCCAATCTATCAAGTTACTTTGCTCTCTATACTATCTAAGAGACTGCTAAGGTGATCAACTAACATGTCAAGCCGACCCCTCCACAATACCCCAGTCCAAGCACCAAATCAGGAAAACAGCCATCTCCATAGTGCCAAAACCAAGTTGACAATTGTCAAGAGTCGACCAGCTAAGGCCGACCCGAATGTGAGTTGTCCTGTGCTAACCCTTCTCTAATCCCAACAATCAAAGCTTCCGAACTAGCAACGTCAACCAGACCTAATCAAGGCCCACCCTTGCACGACTCACAACATTATTAGGATTATTGAATAAGCAAAATTACTTATGTACTATCCTTTCTAACAAAGGATATTCTTTTGTACAATTTCATGTTTTCCCTATAAATTATTCTCCTTTTGTTTAGTAATGAGGATCCATTTCTGTAATTTTTTGTAATTTATGACTTACCCTAACTAGGTAATATAAATACTTACATAATGTAATAGCCGCAAAATAATGAATCAAATACATTGAATACACTGAACTTTTACACCCTCCTGAGCTAAGTGTCCTCCTGTTTACTCATGAGCTACTCTTATTTAATCCATTGAGTATGGACTAGTGGTGAGTGACCTTCAGTCATACTTATGCATTATATCAAGTGTAGCGCGAGCTTGTGTGAGGTGGTGCATCATATCCATCATCAGTGCATGAGAACCTCTACTCAACCTTCAACTATCATTTACTTTTTGAGCCATTTTACGGCTTGGACCTACCCCATTTGTTTACGAGTGATATTGGCCCATATGTTCACCCACAGGATCGTATCACACACATTTATCAATAATTTCACCAAATTAGGACTTTATCACTATTAGGGTAAATTTGTATATTTTATAAGTTTAGGATTTTGGTTTTAGGGTTTTTATTAAGTTCAAGTTTCATTTCTTATACTTACGCGTACACAAGATTTAGAGTTTTCATACATGATTAGGAGTCCAAATAATATATTAGTGTTTTTCATAATCGTTTTAGGTTTCTTATTTAAAATTTTAATTAGTTTTAAATTTATCGATTTTGTTGACTTAGGAAAATTATCTATAGTACTCGAATTCAACTCTATATTCAAAAGACTAAATTTACATATTTGCACTACTTATATTAGCGCCTAAGTCTCCCTTTGACATTACAGTCTCGGTAAATCATTTTTCCACAATTTAGGTTCAAAGTACCTCGCATTTCACCGTAGAAACTCTTCTATCTCCTTAATTTAGGTTATTAGTTCTCTCTCATAAGATTTTTGTTATAATAACAAAAGGAGAATTATTTTAACTAATATTTTTGTTAGGTATATGTATATACAGTTGGTTAAAATAATTTTTTATTGAATCCGGAAATGTTCAAACAAAGTAGAGAATAGTGTTGGGGTCTCAAAATATAGAAATTTTGTTAAGCAAAGTAAAAGTAAGGAGTACTGTTAAAGGTGTAATGGGATTTAAAACAAATGTAAGTAAAGGGCAAAGTGGAAGGATATTTGACAGGAAATCAAGTTAGAACAAGTAAGATTAAAATAGAAGGTATTTTGTTAAGTGATATTAGAACCAGCTTGTAGAGGGTAAAGTAAATACTAAAGTCTAAAATGGATAAATTTTCACGTTGTTAGTTCTATCATTAAATTAAGTTAGTTTATTAAATATTTAAAGACCTAACTCTACATTTTAAGTATATTTTGTTAATATATTTAATTCATTTCACTTAAGTTGGATCGAATTTATATCATTGAGAATTATTATTTCAAGATAGATTAAATTTTATTTTAAAATAAGTGTTGTTCAAATTTAACAGAAGTCTTGAGTGCAATTTCTATTTGATAATGTAAGAGGATTTCGTGGATATGAATAAGTTGGAACAACTATTTGAATGAATAGTGTTGGGGTCTCAAAATATTGATCACCTTAAAAGGGTTTGCTAAAATGTTAGAGTTAGTCCAAGCGCCGGGGTTAGAGATTTTTTATAGATATACTAATGCCTACTCGAGTGTCGTAATTTATTCTCTTATTGCCAACAAGGATGACAATGATATCGAGAATCTCTTTGAGATGGTATCGTCACGAACTGAGGACAGTCTAGTCATGGCAAACGCTGTATACTGTATGAAGAACCCCTTATTGGTTACCCTTTCAATCATGAACTCTTCACATAATATAGAAGGCTCTACAACCACTAGCTTCCCAAGAACATATAGTTCCATATGATATCATCACATAAGCATATTTATATAAAATTTAAACTACAAAGTTTATAGTAAGTAGTAATTTAGTACATTTAGATTTATATTACTAACAAAACAACAATACATAAGTAAAAGTCTACATAGTCAATTCTCTCATCATACCGAATGGCCTGCTCTTGCCCAATTCTTCAAGCTAACCTGTGGCATCCCTCGACCAGTCTCAACAAATAAGCCATCCTGCAATAAAATTCTAAGGGAGTATAAACCCTAAGCTTAGTAAGCAAAACCCTCAGCCACACCACAATTAAGTTATAAATATATTATATTCATGCATATGAATGAATGAAAGGATGCCAAATAACGCATATAGTTAACTAGTCAATATATACAACTCAGATTTAACGCCCTCCGAAGTCAGAGTTAGAGTATACACAGTACCAGTCATATCCGAGTATTATACTTACGTGACTCCATATTCCGTACTTAAATCAAACAAGACCTTTATTTTTATAAAACCAAGTTCTAATATAATCGTTGTTACACCCCGAAGTCATAGAGTCGCATCAGTCCCGCCGTATATACCATTCTATGATAGTAACTGGCTTCACAGTACCTACCATAAACATGATCTACACAAGGCATCGAAATTCTTCACTTTGAAGTAAACAGTCCAATTAAGTATTTAACTACAAATATAGTAATTATCACAAATTTTTAATAAACATATATAATTATAAATAAAGTCTACAGAACTTCCCAAGAAACTCTACATAAACATAACGGTTTACTAATTTGTTGTAAGGCAGCATAATACTTGAAGTATTCAAAAATCAGGACGTGCAAAAGGATCTATAAGGATATGAGCAACTACAGCTCAATAAGTTGAATTGGAGACTCATGAATATATACAAACACAAAAAATATTATCAAGCAATTATTTTCATGCAATGCAACAAGCAAGTGTCATCACACAACATAGTCCGGTCTGTTGCGAAATCAGAGAAATTTCACCCGCTCTAATCCGAGTTGAGGAGTTTTCATGTTATGCAACAGCTCACAACCAAACCCATGCTTGTACAATGGAAACACCACTCATCCCACGACTACTTTCAAACCATGGACTTCACCTTTGCTGCAACCTCTTCTCTTATCACTTAGTTCAACTAAAGATGAAGAAGAGACCATTATGTAATCTTACGCTATCCTTTCGAAGGGGTCGGTATTTGGTTGGAGAATCCTAATGATCTCCTAGCGATTGCAATGCATGACATATTAGGTCATTAAAGTCGAATAAGATTAAATTTCATTTAGGGTGTTCAAACAATTTCATACCAATTCAATCATAACACAAAATCAATCACATTACAAATTTCAACACGAAATCAGACACATCAAACACATGTGTAAACTACTTACAATCACAACCATATACAATCCTAAGTCTTCGAGTACCATAAAATAGTACTCTAATATAGTAAGTAATAACCCAACTTGCTTAGATTTCTCAATTGCCCGATCACTTAATTGCAAACCAATTCGTCTCTAGGTATCCTATAATATAAATAGGTCGTTTTAGTACTTATACTTTAATGATTTATATTCTAAGTTATAATTTAACTCATTTTTACATGTATACCTATTATTTACTAATGATTCACTCTACCCTATTTCGGGGTTCGGTTCTTAAATTAAATTCTAGTTTTGATTCTAGAATCTTAAATATGCTCAAATCCTAATGTGAAATTAATCACATTAAGCTTAAGTATTCCAGTATCCTATTGGGTCTTAATTTAGTATTCTACACTGTTCGGTACACGTTAATCCTAATTGGGGTATCGAATTTATTGCCGATATGAGAAAATCTTACATTTTTTTATACAATTACCTAAAATTAATTTTGTTTCAGATTTATTACATTCTGATTTTTATTATTATATTATCTCATTAAACCTAATTTTTCATATTTATTAAATTTCCAATTCTACATATTCCTAATTTCCTACAATTACCACATAATTCCTTCATTAATTACACTTAATACTCCAAATGCTAAGATTAGGTTTCCACATCAGGGATTAACATCCCTAACTATCTAATTACTATATAAATCAGTAGTTAATGTTTTAATTACCTAATTAACCCAAAATTACCCAATTTTTCTATCGTTTTAAGGCTAAAAAATTACCTAAAAATTTCAAAAATTAAATTTAAAAAAATGGCTTTATAGCACTATTCTATATCACTTAAGCATTCCACAGAAAAAATTTGAGCTCAAATTACACTCCCAAGCCTATTTATTTCTAATCCTAATAATGCTCAATTTTTCTCAATTTCTTAAGAATCCTATATTTTCAGACGTGATTACACTAAATCACTATTTTTTCCTAAATCTACATATAATAAAACCTCAGAATAATAAATTTCATAATTTTTTGCGCAAAATAAATAATTTTTCGAAATTATACAAAATCGAAGCAAATGAGTGACTCACCCAGTCCAATGACTTTTGGCCTTCTAACACCGGTCTAGGTATATCCGATGGGTCTTGAGTAGGGTGGTGGTGGTGGCTCGGTCTCAGGTGATGGTGGTGTGTGGGTTTGGCTAGCTAACTCCTACTGTACAGATTTCCTTCTTCTTCTTTTTTAACCCTAGGTTTTCTCTTGAAATTTCGATGTTCTCTATTTTTTTTCTGATTTCTAACTATCTAAAGGAGCTTTGTAATTTTTTTTCCTATTTATAGAGTTTTGTGGTAATTATTGTACATTTAATTGGACAAGACATTGCCTAAATACCTTAATTTTTGCCTTTTATGTTGCTTGATTTTAATTGGTTAATTTTTCTTCTTTCCTTCCTGACTTACTACAACCAAATCCACATCATTCCTCATTCCTCTAATTTTTTTTTATTTTTTCTTAATTAATTAATAATTTTCTTTAATTATTTAATAAGTTTTTAGACAATTTAAGTAATTTCGCATATTTTTATCTACACGTCAATACATGTGAGATACATGTGAACATTCCTAATTATTATTTAGGTCATTCTATAATTTTTAGTATACATATAATCTATCTCTAGAAATTTATTAGTTATTAGATTACACTTTTCGCTTTTTCGATAATTAATAATTATTATACTTAAAATTTAAAAATTTTATATTCTCTTATTTTATTACTTATTTTCTTAAATTCAAGTTTACGGGGTCATTTTTATTAATATTTCTATCCATAGTTTATAATTTGGGTTTGATCGGATCCTTTAATTGGTTGCCCTAAACTTTTATTCTAAGTTCAATCCTACGGTCATTTAGCTTAACTTTAGAGCTTACAATCGTAAGTGAGCCCCCGTAATCCATACTCATCCTTAAACGGAGGCCTCTAGACTTAACCCTTAGCTAGACGTTAACGCCTCCAATGCCTAGTATTCCCACGAGTTAAGGTAAGGTTATTTTGTACGAGTGTACCATAACGAACCAATAAATTTATAATAACAACCCTCGAATAGCCTCTTTCTACCTCCATATGATGTGATGGCTAGAATTATATCTATACAATGCATGTTGATGTATGTACTAGTTTCTTCTTATGAGTCGAGTATAATTAAGTTCAATTATGATGTAACCATCCAATAGTACACACATTCATTATCTATACTACCATGCAACAAACAAAGTATTATTTGTATATAAGGTAAATTCACAACTCAACAGATGATAACATACATAAGCATTTCCTAATCCCACACAATAATCAATTAACAATATCATTTAAGTCCACTATCTGCAATCACATACAAGCATGAAATTATCGAGTAAATACTCACTCGGCCATGACTACTTGCTCTAGTTGTAGTAATCAATCAAGAGATCCTCGCCCGCATCAGAATCACCTAATCATTATAATATAATAATGACAGTAAGCAATTAAATTAACTAGTAATTATAGATATCTATTTATCTAATTCTTCTTAGATTACTATTAATTTTTATCCGATTAGACTTTACCACTAATCGTATGTAAATTTTTCATTCTATTTCTGATATTTATGAACTTATAGTCATTTTTCGTCGTTTTTAGGGATGTCCGTTTTGGATATTAAAACCCATGTTTTATGATATAGACTAAATTTATTGAAATTCTAACTATTGAAGCTTAATTATTCTTATTGGCTAATTTTATGTTCTATTTTAGTAGTTAATGATTTAATTAGCCATTAATTCTTATATTTAAATGATCTTATAGTTTATTATTTTAGAGGCTTATATCATCACTTATATCATCATCTACTTATGTCATGGCTTATTTCATCATTTGATTATATCATTACTTACATCATCCATTACATATGTACTCTTATCCTTATGTATTCATACACTTTATACATATGTTATATACATACTTATACTTCTAACATAATAATATGTACACTTATGTACTTATACGTATACTAATACACATACCCATATACACATATGGTGACATACATATTTTTATACGTATTTTCATATGCCTAATGTTCCCTCTTAAGAAAACTTCACAAATTTCATATTTTTACATTTTAAGGGTGTATTTAGCAAGGTATTTGTATATATAGTTAGTATATACCACTTTTTTGGTTATGTATATAATGGGTACTTATGTATAAGAGTACTCATACATATATTTATCAAGTATACTCTTATATATACATACTTAAGCATATACGCGTGTGCTCTTCTTCCATTTACTAAGGATTCCTACACTTCTAAGCATGAATATGAAGCTTCCACTTCCAATAACACATATGCACATATTATACCAAATTTCTACACTAACCTAACTTATACAACTAACTACTACATAAGATAGAAAATCATATGATATCATACCTTTTTCTCCTTGGTTTATAATAGTGAAAATTGTGAAAGTGAAGTGAGAAAGTGTTTGGAATTAAGGGAGCAAGAAGGTCACATTTTTGGAAATGGAGAAAAGAACTTGGTTTTGTGTTGTTATGTGTTTAAAAAGATGAGGACAAGTGGGGTCTAAGTAAGGAGGGGAGTGGATGGCAAAAGGACGGGTGGAATTGGAAAAGAAAAATGAGTAAAAAGCTAAAGAGAAAGGAAGGAATCCTTTAGATGACAATGACATTTTGTTAACTTTTTGACATTTTGTTAACTTTTCAACATTTTGTTGACTTTGGTCAACATGTGTTCATTTGGTTAACTTTTGACTTGGTCAACATTTCAAATTTACATGTAATATAAGTATATATAATGAAATAATTATGGAAAATTAGGAAGAAAATTAAGGAAATGAGAGGAAACATGGGGTTTAGTGAAATGATTAGTAAGGATAGGTAATTAGATCTTCCTGTAGATATTTATATCCTATTACATCATTTAGTAGGCTACTTAATGTAATTTTCATGAAAAGTGTCATTTAGGATACTAATACTAACTAAATGTAATATAATCATCAATGAAACTCTTAACTCTATATAATACTAACCTATTTATGTACTTAGAAGATAAATGTGATTTATAATGCAATATCTTAGTTTCTAAGGGATTACTTTAGTATTAATATAAATGATTGAAAGTTATCTTTAATCTTTTGCCAATGATTTAGTATAATACTAAGGTTATATTATGAATTAGGGTTTTAGGGTAAATTATGGTGAATTAGTGCTTTTATATCCTTAAAGTTATAGTTTTAGGGGTTTTATCACTTTCAAATGAAATCTTTAGTGTTTACATACGTTTAGGGTAGAAAAATTTTATACGAGATTAATTAGTTATTTTAGGGTTTTCACTTTCATTAGCCTTGTCAACTCCTAAAAATATCTAATACACTTGAGTCTACTTCAGATGTTAGGTCGAAAAATTTATCGGTTTACAAGTATTTTGGTAGACTCATATCTACCATTTGTATGATAGGATTAGAGGAAAAGAAGGAATTAAGGGGTGGCACTAGTCGAGGAAAACAAACAAATGGCATTAAATATGAGTCATTGCCCCCATCTACGCTCATATGGGATGATAATGCGATGGATAAGACTGTAGGATCGGTGAAGTTTCACATAATCGCATTATTCAGAGAATAGGAGGCTTACTTGGTGATGATGATGACGATGATGATGATAATGATGATGATGAGCCTGAAGGAGATGAGGAGGGTGATAACACTGACTATGATGATGAAGATGATGGTAATGAGATGCCTTCTTCATGTCTTATTGTACTTAAGATGCCTGCAACCCGAAACTTCCATACAGAGATAGTTCGTGTGTACCCATATGCTTTGGGTTCAAGTTTAATGGTTCTAACACCAACCCCGATGTAGACTTTAGAGGTCAATGTGGCAGAAACAAGGGTAAGGGATGCGATTCCTTTTTTCAACAGGGGTGGGGAAGATGGTCACCTAAACTTTGAGAGGTATGTGAATGAAGAGTTCAATAACTTGCAAGCCGGTGAAAATCTTTATATAAGTATGAGATTCAACATAAAAGAGGAACTCGTAGGAGCTGTTAAGTACTATCACATCAAACATCATGCTGACTTCAAGTCCTTAAAATCGAAAAAAGGTAAGTGTTCCATCCTTTATATCAAGCATGATGATGGCTACCAATGGAGACTATGGGCGTATAAGAAGAAACTTAAGGGTATGTTTATGTAAGGACCCTAAGGAGGGGGCCTAGTAATATTGCCTAAAATTTCTATATCACGTATGCACCCATGATAAGAAAATCATCTTACAAGTCAGAGATTATGAGACTCTAAATAGTTAATTGCTAGGGTTTTTTATTTTAATCCATTAACTCATTGTATAATATACATACCTATGGGTATCTAACATTCCACAGTTCCTCAAAATCGTAAAGAATCAGTATTCCCTATCAAAATAGTAAAATAAGATAGACAATTCCAAAAAATTCTAAACTTACTAAAGAGACTAAACATAATTGAGATATTAGTTGTTTCCCGAAGCATCCCAAATTAACTACACAAGCTTTTCATCATATTGATTCAATATTAATACTCTACACTCAATTCCTATCCTTGTCCTAGCTATCAATCAACCTGTAAGGAAAGAACTATTGGGATGTAAGCTTGCTCTTAGTAAGATAACCCCCTCATCAATACCGCATAACAATTTTTATTTAATGCATAAACATATAAATGCATGAACAACAAGAATGCATGCAATGGCTTAGGAACTGTAAGCAACTTAGAATTTCGCCCCTGTAGTCGGGGTTGGAGAAAATTAACCGATACAAACCAACAACCGAGTCCTAGCACTTGGGTTTTCATGCCAATTGTACTTTTGTGCTTAAATCAAATCAAAGTCATATATATATATAATGTATATAATATACTTTCTTTTCTAAGATTATATTTCCAATATCCTAAGTCTAATGGTGTGATGGCCTCCGCAATCCGCAATCCGCAATCCACAATCACACACCCTAAGCAGAAGCCACAAAACATGGCCCTTCACCAACGGTTAGCGTCCCCTAATGCCTAGTAAGCCCATTAGCTCAGGATGGAGACTCAATAATATAATGATAGCGTAGCTAATGCCCAATCCTACAGAAGGCCCTCGTCCTGTGAGTCTCTTCCCATCTTCTATGTGAGGTGGTAGTTGCTATAGTATGATGCAATTATGAGAAATGCATGATTCATTGAATTTCTTAATCAAATAAGTACTTAATCCGGTTTTCTTGGGGATCATACGAATTCATTCCATTAACTATACATAGATATCATCACAAACAATTCCCTTTATTACTTGATTAATAAGTCATAACATTCAATCATAATATCATACAAATGCATTTCTCGTATCGCACAAGCATTCAAGTCCCTTATATAAGTTTAAGTGCATCCACTCTATAAGCAAAATCAAGTATGGAGTCATCAAAAATCACTCACTCAACCATGCAAATCAGCCATAGTAATCCGAGAGCAAATCATCTCTAAAAGCCAAGTCCCCTAGACATCACAAATATGATACTATAAGGATTTGAAATAAAACTTAGAAAGTCATGCTAAAACCCTTTAAGTTATACTTTTAACTAGGTTTCGTATTTTTTCCAGTTTTACTTAAAAGCTCAATCGAGTATAACTTTCTCGTTTTAAATCCGATTTTTATGATCTTATAGTCAATCTTCATCTTTTTCAAGTTTGCTTTAACATGGTGGGGTTGTATTTTCAAAATAAGGCATGAAAATCTATCTATAGGTCAAAACAGTAGCGATCCTCATGATTTAGAGTACTTTTTAGCTTTATTTAATTGTTGGGCTTTTTGATATCTTAGGAAATCTTTTGGGCTTAGGCTTAGGATTTCATTATAAGCTTAAAATACTCCTTAAGGTCAAATTTCCAACTTTGATTTACACTCCTAAGGCTAACAACAATTTCTTAAGCTTTCATGTGGGTTTAAGTTGTCAAATGGGCTTATTTTTTATCCAAATCAAAGATAATCACTTTGTTGAGATTAGGGAATGTTTTGTAGGATTTTTAAGAGTCTTAAAACAACTTTTATTGGTGAGTTCCCAACTTGAAGTTTGAGGCCTATTTTGAGAGTTTTAGACTCGGTTTTGAGTTTTAGCGTTTATATACTTATTATACTTACTTTGATTGGTCTTTTCACTTTGTTCACTTGATTTTATCAGATTTTTAAGTGGTTTTATTATTGTTCCAGATCTGGCCATGGTAAACCAAAGGGATACTCATTTGGTTTTCCAACTTATTTTATCATTTCCTTAAGTTTAAGGATTAGATCATGAACTTATGTTACTTATATTCCAACCTTAACTTAACTTCTCTTCCAAGAGATGATTATTTAACTTATACTCTACAAGAAACAAGAAAATAGTAGATCTTATACTTATTATAACTTTCATGCCATAGTTCATAACTTACAAAGTTGGTTTTCTCATATAAACTTCATGTAATGAATTTTCCTTTACCTAAGGCTACATTTGAGCATGTTTAACTTAGTAGAAGTGAAAATAACTTTCAAATGACCGATGTATTCTTCATTTCCAGCATGATATCCCCTCTTTCATGTACTCATTTCATGATTTTCTCAACTTAAAATCTTTCATTCTAAGTGTTAAACATGTATCCTTACATAACATCACTTATCATACTCATATTCCAACTTTCATGAAAGAGGTTCATAAGCTTACTTCTTAAAGTGGTCTAGCTATTTTATCATCCTTTGTTCATGCTAAAATCTCCATGAAAACATTGTCTCCTAACATAGCATACTAAGTCACTTAAACAAGTAAACAACTTACTCATCCTTAAAAGCGAAAACAAGGTGGTTGTGTATTAAGTATCAACTTATGCTCCTTGTTTTCCCTTCTTCTTTTGCAAGATCTTTTTGGAAGCTTAAGTCTTGATCTTTAAAGTGGGTTTTGAGGGTGATCTAAAGTTCCTAGAAGTGGCTTTTGGAGTTGACAAATGGAGACACAAAATGAAGCTTTGTGCCGTGAATGCAAGGCTTAGAAGTGGCGACAATGTTGAGATTTTGTAGGGCTATATTTCTTCTTTTTGTTTGTGTTTAAAGTGAGAGAAAAGGAAGTAAAAATGAAAGTGAAACAGGGGATGAGTGGCTGATTTTGAATAGGAGGGAAGTATGTTCAAGAGGCTTCAATTTGGTTGCCTTTTAGCACGCACAAATATCAACTTTTGACAAGACTAGACGATGTAAGTATTAAGGGGTGAATAATAGATGTATAAGACAATTGACTAATTGACAATTAACAAGGCATGGCCTCCTTTAGGCTCTCTTTCCAACTGGCCATAGGATGTCCTTTTTGCGCATTAAGTTATCTTGTCACTGAAATAAAATTTGAATACATAAAATAACGTGATAACTTGTCCATATATAGTATAAGTTATGGTAATATAAGGCAAGTGTCTTATCACTAGCTTTTAATAAGTTATCATTTGATAAATGATTTCAACTCTCAATTGATAAGTTATCTAAAGTGATTAGATGGTTCACTTATTCATGTGTACAAGTCTTATGCATTAAGGATAAGGGAATTGTCTTATACAAAACTCTTTTAGAGTTTGTTTTTTAAATAATTTTGTAAGTTATGATTTAATTCTCATGAAATTGTGAAATCTTCTAGAGTTGAATAAAATTATTCAAATTAAATTCTCAATTAGTCACCTAAGTTTACAAGTTATTAATTGTTTTAGGATTTAGAGTTTTGAGTGACTTAAGGTCTATTGTTCTCACATTCGAGTTTTATCGATAATAAAATTTCGAATTGGAAAACTAAATTCGTTTTGAGATGTAAACTTAAACTCTTAGTTTAGTTTATCCTTGAGAACGTTCGGAAAGTACTCTTAGTTGATTCACAACCCCCTAAAAAGTTAGGGTTTACAAACATGGCTTATAAGCGAAGATAAGGGAATTGTCTTGTATGTAATTCTTTTAGAGTTTGGTTCTCAAATTAATTTGTAGGTTGTGATTTGCTTCTGAAGAAAATTTTAGAACTTTTTAGAGTTGAATAAAATTTGTTCAAATTATGTTTTTAATTATTTATTTAAGGTCATTATTTTATTATGAACATATATATATATATATATAATACGATGGATTAAGAAAAGAGAAGGAAATTGCTTAGTAAAATATTTATATATGTACATATTGTGGAGCTACTTATGTACACAAGTAAAAAAAAATTTGTAAATTTATTAATTTGTTCTTTCAACTAACTTAGTTTTGTTGTTTATTATTACTTGAAATCATGCTTAATTCGTTCGTTATCAGTTTTATATGATTTTGCAAAAATTAATGATAATTTTATTGATTTATGGCTTTTTAAGCATTAAGATAATTTTATAGAGTTTTAAAAAAAATTACGATTTGATATTTATGGTTTCCATTAAGTTTAGGTTTTTATTTTTAAAAGTACGCATATGTAAGAATTGAGGTTTTCGTGCATGATTAGGGTTTTCAAATTGTATAATAGTGTCTTTCAAGTTTGTTTTAAGTTTCAAGTTTAAAATTTTAATCGATTTTCATTTTATATGATATTGTCGACTTACGGAAATATCTACGTTACTCGAGTTTGACACCATGTCTAGAGGGTTAAACTTATAGAGTTAACAATCTTTCCCCCTTATAAAAAGTTTTTTCTTTGAAACTTGACAGTAACACTTTATCTTAGTATCCTTATGGTAGCTTATAGGAACTTAAGTTATGGTTTCAAATTGGATAATTCAAATGAAATCAACATGCTTCTCAACACTACTTAATACATAGTTCTTGATATTACAACACTCCTTTCGATGTATCTCAAAAACTTTAGACAATTCCATCACAATACACTTCATATTTCATAGGCAAGTCTAAACTTTGGAGTTCCTTAATAAGTTTCTTAACACCACTTCAAGTTGCTCACTTTTAGGGGCAAAAGGAAAACACATGTCCATGATCCCCATAGTTATAACACACTTTACTCTTCATGGGACATTACTTGTCCTTATGGCCAGTCTTTCCACAACAAAAGCATTTATTTTTCAATTGTGGGCAATTCCTTAGGTAGTGCTCTTAGCCACATTTCTAACATTCATTTCTAAAGGGCTTCTTCATCGTTGGCTCTCTTACTCGTGACCTTGACTCCTTAATTGATCTTTTCCCTTTATTCTTCGAGTCATATTTCTTTTGAAATTCTCTTCTGAAATCATCCTAGGTAACAGGTTGAGGTAAGGCTCTTTTCTTAAAATCCTACAATATTCTTGCTCTATCTTGTAGCATAAAGGTGCCGTTGGTCAACTTTAAGCTTTCTGGGACTTCATATGCCTTAAATGATAATTCGACTTAAGTCAACCAATCTTCCCCTCTAAGGGGTCATTCTTCTTACCGATAAAGAAACTATTTGCTTAAATCAACTCAGGAAACACCTTCATCGATAGTTTTTAGCTCCTTTAGGGCATCCTTTGATTGGTCCCAAGCTCCTTGGGCTTCTGAGATCATGTGAAGATTGTTATTACTTTCATTTTCCATAATCCTGTTAAGATGGCATTTCTCAAAGTTAGTATCATTCAATAATTCATATAGTCAAATCACTTAATCATCAACTCTTTATATTTTGTCATTCTTTGTTCAAAATTTGATCACAAGGGTTTATAAATTTTTATACTCATTCTTCCATAGGTAACTCCATCAACATAACTTACATGTCTTTGGCAACTATTACTATTTGGGTGTATCTACTTTCTTAGGCTTTCATCAACCTCATATCTTCCATATTGATCTAAGGCTTCATAACTATAAGTAAAATTATTCTCTAACGTCTTACGTGATCGCCTTCCTTGGTTTCTTGTGATTTTGCAATTTTCTTATATATAGAGGTTATGTTTATATTAGGTATTGATCTCCGAGATATTCATCATCATTATTATACAACTATTGGTTGTTCTCCTTTGTCATATAGCATTTGGTTATGATGCTTTCTTGTTGCCATTGTCCTTCTTGTAGTTATTTCCCTACCTCGTTTAATGTTGTTCTTGATAGTTTATGATCAAATCCTTAAGATCACTAAACACCCTCATGGAGTATTAAGATGGGCTTTCTAAAATATTATTACATACATGTAGAACCTCTTAAACACAGGATTTCCATCTTAAGTCATTAAGAATTTCAAGTAAACACTTACATAGTATGCTACTAAGGGTTGCTCAAAATTCCTTAGATGATTCTATTTTCTTATTCATAACTTCAGTTCTTAAACTTCATCATTTTTTTATCAGTCAAAATTTTGAATTCCAACTACAAAATGCCTTCTTCTATGATAGTCCCCTTCTTATCCTACATGATTCAAATAACTCAACCCATAAAAGTCCTAGAACTGTCGCATCTTATGTTGATCCATTCTTGATTGTAAATAACATCCAATAGTTTCATCCTTTTTATTGTAACCCACTATTCATCATGTCCACTTCTTCTTCTCACTATCCATATTTGTCCGTAAGTATTTATCTTAACTTAGTTGTTTTACTGAAGAGTCATACATTCTTTATCATCTCCATTTCTTAACCATTATGTTCAACCCTAGTTTCCTTCATGTCGCATTATGATTATAAATTGTATCTTATCAGTCAAGATGAACCTCTGTTCATACCACTAGCATCATTTAAGAGAGGGAGGAGGTCCATTATTTCTCAAGGAAAGAGTTCTTCTTAGATAGCTACTATCGACCCGCCATAATTTTCAAAGCCACCTCAACAATTGCAATAGACCTAAGAGTCGTAAGGTCTACCTATTCCTGAGGAGAGGAGACACAGTGAGAGTCTAGCGTCTAAAGTATCTCAGGTTTTCACTAAGTCTAGGAGATAATGACACTGTATCTATTATAAACTAGACTTCATGGCATTTGTGTTTATAGAGATTTTAATACCAATTTGACTTATTCATGCTAGTTTCCATATGTTGTACGCCATATGTTTTACTTTTATATTATTATGGTAGTGGATGATTTTGGATTTCAAGTTTCGGGTTTTGGGTATGTGAGTTAGATGTGGAGTAATGAATGCCATCATAAGCTAAAGTTATGTGTTGAGAGGTGAGGAAGTAGGTTGGATTTGGAGTTTCGAGGTTTCAATTGCATTGTATTTGTTGCTTTTACTTTATTTTGTGCTTCTTAAGGTGCTTTGACTTACTTGTTTTTTAAGTGCAAGTTTTTCCAAAGAGAGTACATTTTGAAAAAGCACCATTAGTGCTAAGTTCTATAACTAAAGGAGCTTTTTGGAAAGACACCTTCGGTGTAAAAATCACCCAAGCAGAAGGCATATTTCCAAAAGGTGCCTTCACAATCCTCCAAATGTAATTTTTTTTTTAGGGATCCCCTTTTTTTTTTTTCAAGGAACATACCCTTCAAACTGACGTAATTTTTATGAGGCTTTGTTTTAACTTTGAAAGTGGAATTGGTCTAGATAAAAGCTAAGGAAGGTAGATTGATGAAGATTTTGTTGAGAGTCAATCGTGCTTCTAGGCCCTCAAAGTATTATTTTTCCATAATGTGGAATGACTGGTAAGGACAATTGAAAACCTAGCAGAAGAGTTAGAAAGTGGATTAACATATAAGGCAAAACTACTGTAGAAATCTCCACCTAATCTTTTTTTCCTAGGCTTTTTAATTTCAACAATTTATTTATGTTGTCATTGTTATTTTGTGTCATTATTTATTTAGTAATCAAAAGGGGTGAATTTTTTAAAAGTTTTAGTTATTAAAGTAATGAATTCATACCCTTCTTAATGGCTAAATGGAACCAATATTATGCACGTGACTACTTAAGCCCTTTTTCACCTCAATGATATACAACTTCACCTTTTCAATCCTAACATCAAGAGTAATATTTTCCTTCGATCAAGTTAACTGCCTAGTAATGGGGCATTTCTCATGACCAGCCTCCTCTCCAACGAACTAGACATTGTTTTTCATACCAAAACTACATCTCCACTCTGATATCAATTGTGATAGAAATATTTCTCACAAGCACTCCACACTCCCATATAGCACCTAAGTATCCATAAACTAGTTGAAGCTATTAATAAGTCAACCTAATATCATAAGATCAAAGTTTAAAGAGAGAGAAAAAATAATTTTCAATATATCAACGAATGATATATATACATATATAAGGCACTCCCAAAATGAAAATTTTTCTCATATAAGGGCTACAAAGCAATAGATCTGCCACTATAGTAAACACATCCAACTAACTCTACTTAAACTACCTACCAAAATAATTGGATCTGAACGCTCACTAAAACAAAGCTTTTACGGCAGGCCTTGATCTTAAATCATAAGTGAGGGAACCATTTTGATTAGGCCTATTACTCAAATAATTCTTATGTAATACTTCCATTCATAGGATTAGCAACTCAGTTTTTAATCTGGACTTGTGAAATTTTCCATGAGTTAACTTCAAGTCTTTTATCATAGTCTTGAAGCAACTAGTAGTGGCTTAGCTTAATAATAAAAGTAGTGAATTTGATAAATAAAGGAAGATACATGTGAAGAGGCAACCATGGCTAAGAAAAACTTCAATGTTACTAACACTTCAAGCAAATGAATTGGTGATATGCAATTATCATAAAATTTAACACGTGAAAATATGAACAATAACTTTTTACGTAATATATTAATATCAATGAAACTTAATGGTAAATGTATTGGTGTGTGTAGCCCTATGAATAGTAGTTAAGTGTGAATTTAGGTACTCAAACATTGTTTAGATGGACAAAGATTTTAGAAAATGTCTAAGGGAGAGAAAATGTATTAATTGCATTTTATTCTACTGTAATATCTGATGTGCAAGATAATTTAAAACGGAATGAATTGGAATAAAATGGAATGGAATATGTATTTAAGAGTATTTGTAAAAAAAAATCCTTAATAATTAAATGTTATAATTAGTTTAGAGATTAAATAAATGATTTTAATTAATGACCTGTGTAACATAACCACAATTTCATTTTTGCCATTCCCCTTTAAAGCTCGAATTATTAACTTTAAGAAATCGTGATCTTATATTTTAAAAATACGAATTCCCCTTTAAAACTCGAATTATTAACCTTAAGAAATCGTGATCCTATATTTTAAAAATACTTTCGTAAAAGAAAATGGGGTCTAGAATTATAGACTTTAGATTTGTCCCCTAGCTATGCTTATTGAGGGGCATAATAGGTCATTGCTTTATAAAGCCAATTTATCTGAGCTTGTACATCTAGCCAACATTTATTCACTAACCTGATTTACGTCTTGATGCCTCAGGAAGAGTAGAAAAAAAAAAAAAAAAAGAAGAAGAAGAATGAGAGAGAGAGAGGAGTTGACTTTGCTAGTATTGTTATCAAATTCTTGTCGCATATCTCTTTCGTTTCATCGAAAACAACTCCAGTTGAACTTAAAGCCCTCTCACAACACCATGAGAAACCAAATCATAAAGCTTTCCCAACTTCACTACATGGGATCTCTTCATCATAAGAACTTGAAACGAAGGAATTTTGCAAGAGAGTAATGATGGAGGAAATCTTACCGAGCTTCTCTAGTTCTTATATAGTTGAAATGATATTCCATTATATTCCTTAAAAGATGACGATTATATCATATCAGCAGTCAATAGCCATTAAATAATTAAGGGAAAAATGCATTAAACTCTTTTTAAACTTTGACTTTAGTGTAGTTTTTTACCCTCTAAATTTTCAAAATATGGTTTTTTTATTCTATAAACTTTCATAAATTGGCAAATAATTTCTATAACCACCTTAAACTTTAATTTTGGTATTTAAATACCCATTAAATTGTAATTTTAATAAATAAATATCTTATAAACTTTAATTTCAATATGTAAATACCTTCTAAACAGCATATAGTTTAAAAGATATTTACACACTGAAATTAAAGTTTAAGAGGTTATTCTTAACCTAAGGAGTTGTTTGCTAATTTATAAAAATTTAGAGACTAAAAACCACACTTTAAAAGTTTAAAAAGATAATCTATACTACAATGAAAGTTTATGAAGGCTTTATATAATTTCCCCAATAATAAAACCCTTTTCTGTCAAGTGATCTCATGGTTTGTGATTGAAAGCAACATGCCTTCCACAACTTAACTTCTAAGTTTCATCAAATTCAATTTAAACATTTGATAAAACTTAACTTACAATTGTTTTTAATCGAGATTTGATAGCAACTTAAATGCAATAATGGAGAAGTAATGTGAGCCCATATCTTACAAGTCCTTTTTTTCTTTTTTTTTTCTATTTTTCACAAAAAAAAAGTAAATTTATTAAAATGATGAAATCCCCTTTTTTTTTAATTGCCAACTATAGATAAAGGAGATTTCAAACTCTAGTTAATCCCGATGGAAAACTAATGATGATACCACTAAGTTACAACATCCTTAGCTACAAAATCCTTCAAATATGATATCTTTCTCTTGTTAGTTTTATGACTCCAAGAAACTAGGAGCTATAAGGTAATAATAGTTTCTTTTAATTATCAAGCTATTATTGAGAAGTATAGTAAATTAAATTCCAAGTAAAACTATTTGAAATAAACAAAGCTGTGATAAAATGTTTGTTTAGTATATAAAAATGATTTGGAATTAACAAATGAACAAATTAGAATAGAACTAAAACCTAAATGACCATTTATTATTGTATTTAGTAATAACCAGAATAATGCATTTCAATTCCATAATTTATTTGGTTTAAATATATATAAAAGTGAATACTAATGAATACAAAATTGTATTTCTCGAAAATACCCCAATATTCTATATAAGTTAATATTGTATTTATTAATAACTAGAATCATGCATTTCAATCCGATAGGTTACTTGGATTAAGTATGTATGAAGTAGGATGGAATAAATAAACAATTGCATTTCTTGAAAATAAGCTTGATGTTCTTCGTAATATACAAATAAAATATATGAATTACAATGTATGCTATAATAAAATATTGATATGATATACTACATTATATGCAACATGATTTAATATATACATATATATATATTATGAAATATATTATATACATTATAATATAATAATGTGTGTTATAATGTAATATGCTTTGTGTGTATGTATACACTAGTAGGCAATATACCCATGATGCATGTAAAAGAATTGAATACCATTAAATTTAATATATTTAAGGAACAAGAAAACTTTAGGTATATAGAATAAGATTTGGATTTAAAAGATAGGAGTGGATTTGGTTGTCTCCGGAGAATGCGAAATTTATGTGGATAGAACAATTAAAAGGTAGTAATAGGCAATATAATTCTTATTAATAATTTCAAGTGTAAGAGTCCAATAGCATATATTTGTGTCATGTACACATATATTATGTATTTATGAACATATGAATGATTATATGTGTAATAGATGCATTAAGGCCAAAAAAATGATAGATGTATTCTACACACACATACATATATACATACATACATACATACATACATACACATATATATAATATATATGACAGGAATTTATTGAAATGTCCATTTCATTTTATTATAACGTTATATATTCGACGTATTTAAAGTGTAGAAATTTATCTAATATATAGTGAATATAATAAAATGATAAATATGTCTGCTCCACAATATATGATATTAGACTGATTATTATTGAGTGTACGATATATAACAGTAGACATATTGTATGAATTGATGTGTATACTAAACCATATTTTGGAATATATACTGAAGCTGCATCACATTTTTAGCCAGAATACACTTCCGGATAAACAGAGAACTAGATATTTTGACTTTTTATTATGAAATTATATTATATTCTCATTCATCCACATAGCGAATAGGCTACCCTGCTGTTATTTAAGGGAAAGAGCAAGTCTTAATGACCAACCCACCCGCCCCGCCCCGCCCCCCACCCCCCCTTAAAAAACAATAAGCAAATGTTTTGATACTAAGAAGGTTTTTTCTTTAAAAAAAAAAAAAAATGCCTTCAGTTGTACTCCAAAACAACTGCCAATTTCTAAACCAAAACCAGGTCAAATCTTTAGATTCTAGGATGGTACTACTATCCAGTCAGAGAGTTCAAAGGACGCCTCGGAATCCATGATCACACCACCAGGGGGAACCGCCAAAGAAAACTCTCGTGAATTATATAATTATGCATATCTCAGTAAAAAAAAAAAAAATTAAAATGCACTGGTTGCAGCAAAGATATCAAAACATGTATAATATCATCTTATTCCACGGATGGATTTTTTTTTATTTTTTTTTTTTGTTTTTCAAGTAAATCCTCTTCGATGATTTCAAACTTAAAAAATGAATTAGCTTTATGCGGACGGCCAAGTCGAAATGGGTAACGAGGGAAAAGAATGACCAAGGTCGGAATCCAACTTCTCATGTAGTAGCCTCTCAAAGGGAATTTTGGATTTATCGGATTCAAATAAGGTCAAATCTGTTTCAGTGCTGGGACCGGGGTTTTAGTTTGCAGTAGAAAAACTGATAATTTCCTAGAAGAATTTCCCCAAGTTCACTTGCAAGATGGAAATTATGGCCCCCATGCAGGATGTACCCAATACCAAAAATTTCCCACCAATTACTAGGATAACCAAAGCACACTTCTGCCGGATCCCAGTCCTTCCTCTTTTTCATGAACACTTCACCAGCACGAAAACAGATAATCCCATTCCTAGTTTCATCTTTAGTCAGTCATAATTCTTAAAATTCTCCCAAAAATATTGGATTATCCTTGTTAACATTATCTCATACTGAACCTGCTTTCCCATGAACCTTTACTCCGTGAAATCCAAGCTGTCATATATAACCTGAGTCTCCCCATTTGTCCACTCATTTCGAAAAAATAACACCCGCCACATGAGCAAAGAATCATCTGAGAGAAGCAACCGCCCCACCCACATCCCCATGACAATTTAGGTTATCGCTCCCATCACCTTTTCCAGTTCACTGTTAGGATAAGGAGGCCAATTAGATCCAAAGAAGGCCAGTCGATTTTTACACTCGATCTGCCCCGGCACTGGCATGCGGTCCCCTACCTATCCAGTTAAGGTTAGGTTGATATCAATTTTCGTCTCCACAGTTAAGGTAGTGATTTTTTAAGCTTTGATGGCAAAATCCTGTTCATTTGCTCTCCTGTAGAGCAAAGCAGATGCTTCCACCCTGTTTTCATTGGAGAGAAAAAAGCCATTAAAGCATTTATATAGATACATCAAACAGAAAGGATAACCAATTTATACCCGAGGAACATATTCCTACCAGCCAGGGTGGACGACAAATCTTCCAGTAGAAAGAGCCCAATTTACCTGCCCAACATAATTTGACAGATTTAGTAGAGTGATGCTCACGCAAAATATGCAAACTTTATCCTCCTAATTAACTACCCAACCATAAGCTAGCAAGATCAACAGTATACCTTATCAGTTCCAAGAGAATTGGCAACTACATGGGTGACCTGTTCATCTATCTGGTTAGTACAGACAGCACCAAATTGTTCAGCAGTCTGCCATAGCGGGTGTAGGTGAGGATTGGCCTCACCTACAGGAAAGACCCTGCTGAAAACAATCCTGCAGCCAGCCAAGATTTTCCTCTGCTCCATAGCTAGGATGTTTCTAACATCTACATCATCCAGGGACTGGTGGGAGAAAAAATTCTGGTGTATTTTCTCGATAACCTGTTTAGACAAAGATGCAACAAGTCAGAATAACAGCACTGCACAACCTGGATATCCCATGTCATTAATATGTTGATTGACAGTCAATGCCTCACCGCCAATGAGGATGCTAAAGTCCCCTCTTCCGGTCTTTCATCATGGTCAATCTCTAGAAGTGAAGGACCTAGAAGCCCAAACTGGCGTCTACTACAAGGAAAATAGGTATATCTGCAGAAAAAATACCAACTAAGAACAAGTGCCGGTTGGTAACATGCAGTCACAATGAAATAATTTGATCTCACATGATATCATGAGCACTTGCCTTTCAACTACTATAAGGTTCAGTTTATTGTGTGGCCACACTCTCACAGAGTCGTCTATAATGACTACACCTGATTCCATACCTAAAACACCTTCCAAATCCTTAGTCTTGAACCTATCATCACCATCTAAGGGGTCACCATCATCACCCCTAGAGATAACCCTTCCAGCAAACAGGGTTCCCTTCGGATCAAGAACTTTGGCCATCTCAGTTGCATAAAGCTTGTTACCCATTGTGTATAGATGGAGCTCATAAAGTTTACTAGCCTGTAACGCAGACAAAAAGTTCATGCTTGACAACCAGTAAAACATAGAATGATATTTGAAATCAAGCTTAACTATTACAGTACTTTACTTTATGCTCTCCATCACATTTTTATTTACAAGTTGTGCTCCCCAAAGGCTTCATTCAAAATACCAGTATTTCTAACAGGTGTTTATTCATTCTCACCTATGTGTACTCTATTAAAGCAGCTGCAGTAAATTCAACTGCAGAAGGTGAATGGCACTTCAAGATTGAAAACAAACAGAGCAGATTTTGGTGTTAACACAGGACTTTTGGTAAAACGCTCTGGATTAGATAGCCTTTCAAGTGCAATGCCAATCATGAAGTCTTTGCAGTGAAACCAAGTGTTCAAAATTCCCTTGCCCAAAAATTAAAAAGAGATAAAAAAGATTCAAAATTCAAGAGACCTCCTATTTTCTTCTTTTACTTTGGGTGGACATATGAAATAAATAAGCTTTTACTCGAAAAGAAATCTCCCTTCCTAAAAAGGGGGAAAGAAAAAAAATAGTACTTGTAAAAATAATGCTAGTTTGCTATGCACAAAAAGTTTAAATTCTTAATTATCGCAATTTTGTAAGATTAAATGAATCATCCAATTTTGAGATTATTTTATCGAAAAATAAAAACTATTGTCCTTTTGATAATGAGCACCAAGGGTCACAACCTCTAAAGGAAAAAAGCATAAATCACTTTAAATCACTTATTTAAGGGCATTTCAGGAAAGACATCACAACCTCTAAAGGAAAGAAGCATAAATCACTTATTCAAGGGCATTTCAGGAAAGCCATTACCTTCTCCAAAAAATTCCAGATTCCAGGCCGCAACTTGGTCCACATACCCATATGAGAAAACCTAAATAGATGTCTTTGAGCTTTTTCTTTATCCTCCTGCTCTTTTTTTCTTAAGATCTCTTCATGCACCAAGTCCACTTCTACAAACTAAATAACAGAGCAAAGTTACATGATGTTCTTAAGTTTAACAAGTAAGAAATATAACTAAGAAGTTTCTCACTACCAGGGTAGTACCTTTGCGGAGTTTAGAAGTGTATGATCTAGATCCAGGACAAGGCTAAGCTTACGCTGTGCAAACATTTTTTTCTGTTCTTCTATCCGCCGTGACCTTTCCCTTTGTATAGCTGCTCGTTGTTGGTCATCGTACCCTTCAAATAAATGTTCAACATCACCCCATGAATTTTGTGAATGAGAAAGGCCAGCTGCCCCAGTTTCCACAGTTGAAGCAGACACAGTCTGCTGATCGCTGGTGCTTGAAACTATAGCTTTTGCTTCTACTGGTGAAACTTGTGTAGACTGTGATGGAAGATTTTGGGAAACTACAACAGGAGCTGTTGATGCTCGCGAAGCAGAGACAATATCTGCAACATCCTTCAAATTCTTGGAAAACTGTTGACCAATATCAGGGACTACGTCAGGTAGAGATCCATTCTTTAATTGCTCAGATCCTAAACTTCCACTTCTTGGAGGTGGGTTGCTATGGAGAATACGCCGAGGATCACGGGGCTTCATTCTTATTATTCCAGCCTCATCCTGCAAGTTCTATTTGTCAAAAGTATTTCTACTCATCACAAAGAACTCTAAATAGCACTCTAGAAGAACATATCATTAATATTTCTTTAAAGGGGGAATATTTACAAGTTCATAGAACATGCAAATAAGAAGAACATCTGGCCAAAAAATATATTGTATTGCAAAATTTGTAAACCAATCCAAGCACTATATTTCTCCATGCACAGATCACTCATGAGTGGCATTGATAAAAGAAATGTGATATAAAGTGTTTGCATGTGTTAAGCATGCCGCCAGCGTTCATCCTTAGCCAAGATCAAACTCTCTAAGAGATTCATAGTTATATTACTTATAGCTTCCTTGTTCATAGACAAAACAGATTCAGAATTGTCTTTCATTCCAAGAGATAACCTGTATCCTTACACTTTATATTCACCTGGAGTTCGCTCTTAGAAATATAGACATACCTACCCCCTCGCATCAATCTCACAAGCCTCTTATCCATTCCCATTCAATTATAGCAGGAGAGTAAGTCAAAATAGAAAAACTCACATTAGTTTCAAGGATAATCAAGCTCGTACTGATGACTTTCACCACATCAAGGTAATACTCTACCACTAAGTTATATTCCTTTCTTGCTCCCATCAAGAAAAGAAACAAAACTAACTAATCCTAAGATAAAGGGTCAAGAAACTCAACACTACTATTCTTGAACAACTTGAAGACCAGACCTCATTTCGCATTATTACGAATACTAAAATAATAAAAAAAATTGGATTCACCGCTCCTATCGGAAATAGGATTGAATACAGATTCAAGCCATAATACATGGTATCATAAAACCTTACGGTTTTATCGATTTAAATCAAGCAGGTTTTCCATTTGCTTAAGGTAAGATCTTATTTAATAGTCTCTAATTGGACAATTCCTATCTATATGTCGTTTCCCATAGAGTATGTGGATCCAATTAATAACATAGCAGAACCATTTAATTCATATATGAAAAAACATATAGCAGGGGAGAAGACAGTTAAGTTCAAACCTAAATCACTGGGTACCCAATAATAAAAATCACTTTTAGGACAATTGCAAACGATTCTGCTAGCACCTAAAAACCGATGGAAATGCTAGAAATTATTAGCACAAGCTAATTAGAGAAGTCAGTGATTACAAAAGCCTGTGCATAAAAAAACATACATTTAACCCAGCAACCTGTTAAATCTGTACCAAAAAGGATTACAATAAGCAAACATTAAGCATTGACAACAACATAAATTTTGATCAAGATATCAGAACACTTAAAGATGAAATAACAGATAAAGACAAACTCCATCAAGAAATCATTATTATAGAAAATTTAAATTCTCAGTTTGCCTGCACATTCCCTTGAACCGTAGAGGAGCATGCTGGAAGCACTCACCTGAACTGTCTGGGCAGGAACCTGATTTGGTACAGCAGGTTTTGGCAAAATTCCAGGTGCCACTGCAGGATCAACACTTACTACAGATGCTGCTCCCAGTATAGAACTACCATTTGCAGAATTGCTTGCATTTTTGGAAGCATCAACATGATTCTGCAGGGCCTCTGGCACTAGCTTCTGTTGTTGTCCCAACTTAAGAAAGTTCATCAACATGGTGGGATTAACTGCGATATTTTTCAATAATGCAGGCGGTGAAGCAGCAGAAACCAATGAGGACAATAGTGCTGCATCATTTTCACTCATAGCCAAATTGGGTACTTTAGAGGCTACTTCATTATCTCTTTTTCTTGGATCTCTCAAATTCTCCTGGAGGTGGGTCCTATTTGTGTTTTGAGATCCAGCTGTACCAGTTTCCCCCAACCAACCACCAGTTCCAGATGTAGCTCTCACATCCTTCTCAGAACCAGGATTTTCCAACCCACTCCTTGGCCTTTTCACTGCAGGACCATCAATAGAAGTCTCCTCCACATTCCTTTGCATTTTTGTACCCAATAAACTGGCAGCTTCTGCCTTTGAGTCATTATTCACCACTGCTGATCGTTGGCTACTGTCTGAATTTCCAGCATCTGGACTTGTAAACCTGAGCCTGGGGTCTCTACTTTTGGCAGAAGGTTTAGCAGGAAGATTAGAAACCAACAAAGGAGGCGGAACACTTGCTGGAGCTATAACATTTTGTACATTGGTATTCTCAATTTGAGGTAAAGGAAGAGGAAGATTTGGCCGCACCAAACTGGGCAAGTTCATTGTTACAGATTTACCCTTCAAAGAGCTTGAAACTTCATCACCAGTATCATCAACACCACCATCATGTTCTTCTGAGGGAGTAGGACTAGGAAGGTCATTTGAGAGCATACTCCGACCAAATTTTTGCTGATAGTTAGATACTGCCCGGACAGCATCAGTCTCATAAGGATGCAATCTTATACCTTCCATTCCATGGGACAACCTACCAGATCCCATATCCGGCTTGCAACTCCCATCTGAAATTCCCAATGTTTGAGAAAAAGATAGACGAGGGGCATCACGAGTTGGTGATGGTAAGTCATCTTCATCATGATCCTTGTGGAGGTCCAGCAGTGGAAGCAAAATCCCTCTAGACTTTGTGCCATATGGTGTTTGTTTCAAAGTTTCCACTGGATCTCTTGCTAAATCATGCAAAGATTTCATATTATGTCCAGCAACTCCAACAGAGGTTTCCTTATCATGATTGGTCCTTAAATCCAATATAAAGGTTTGGGAATCCAGAGACTGCACCATCTCTTCAATCTAGACACACAAGACCCACAATTGGTAGCATAAAATCAGCACCAAAGCCTATACTCTTAATAGAAAAGAGTAAATACTCAACACCACAAACTCAAACCTCTTTCATTTGATCAGTTGAAAATAAGGATTCATCCATGCTCTTTGCAGAAGTTAGTACCCTGTACAACAAAATAAAAAATAAAACAACAGCCAGAAAGATGATTCATTGCAGAACAGAAGCTCATGTTAACTCAGAGACCTTGAAAAGAAGCCTTTATTTCGTTCCCGATGTATGCTATTCATGGAAAAATACTCCTGCAACAAAAAACACAATGCCAACTCAGATTTTTAGCATAAAAACCAACTTTCAGTAAGCCACTGAGCTGCTTATGAGTACATAAAATAACTAAAGGCGATCTTATGCATGCATAAATAAATCTAACAGGCATTGAGACAGCAAACCCTCAGCTCAAATCAAGTTACAACTTTTATTCAAGCTCTGCAATCCTCTTCCATACAAGTTTTGAAATCAGATGATAAAAGTTGACAAAATTGGAACAAGTATAGCTAAATGCAACAACAGGACCACGAGGTATCTCTCTAGTTCAATGCATGATGTCAATTCTAAAATAACCGAATAGCATCTTACAGAATATACAGCTTGAATAGTAGAGAAAAGCAGTTGCATAACACCATCCTTCTTCCTGAGAAAATCATCAACCAATTCAACTTCCTTAATCAAATCCAAGCTATTCAGCAACTGAGAACAAGCTCCTTCAAATGATCTACAACAACAAACACAATCACAAAGAAATTAAACCCACAAATCCCATAACGCTATCATGAAACAATGTACTTCAAAACAAGCATTATTACATCACTGAAATATTCTGTATAATCTTCTCAAGAGCTTCTCGAATCAACTCAATCCGTTTCTCTACTTCCCCATCACGCAAAGAAATCTTCTTGTCATCAACATCCATAAATTCAACCTTAAAGTTATCATCTTTGACCTCACATTGATCCAATGTTCGAACTGCATTTGAATCCACATCATCCAAATCAATCTCACCTTCCTCCAATTCACCTTCTTCCTTCTCACCAGCATTACCACCACCACCACCACCACTACCACCACCATCATCATCGTCATCATCATCATCAATCACAACCGCATCAGCCACTTTATTTTCTTCCTTACTGTTGTTGGAAGAACACAAGGACGGTGAAGCTGCTGCAGCCCTTGAAGAATTATTGTTGCTGTTATTGTTCTCATCTTTCAAATCCAAATTCAGAACCTCACTCAATGGTTTCTTCTGAACAGCTTGAGCCCATGCCAGATTATGAAGACCGGCAGTATATCCTTTCTTGATTTGATACTTATATAGGTCTTGATACGTCCAAACCCTGGTCACACTGGTAGTAGTTGTCGTCTCAGGTTTAGATTTTGAATTAGGGTTTGCAATTGAATTCAAATTTGAAGTTGAGTTCCAGCTACATTCATCTTCTTTATTCACCTCCTGCTTATTGAAATCTGCCTCACTGATTTCTTCCACAGATGCATTATCAGATATTTCACCTTCCTCAACATCCTCAACTACTTTATTTTCCCCTTTCACCATCATCATCTTCTTCTTAATCTAGGGTTTTCCAAATTCCAACTTTGAAACCCCAACTTTGAAATACAATTCAATCAAACGCAACAGATCATATCTAATTAAAGGCTATTTCAAAAACTGTATATATATGATACAAGCTGATTTCACAAATTCAACATGAATTAAGCCAATCTAACAAAAAATCGAACAAAACAGGCACAAAAACCAAGTCAAAGTCGTCAACTTTTAAAACACAGCGATTTAATTTCTTCGATTATTGATCTCAGATCTAGGGTTTCTTTTTGTTACTTTTTTTTATTTTGTATCTACAGTATTGTGTATTTGCTGTTTTAATTTAAAATTTATTGAGAAGTTGAAAATTTCATAATGGAGAGAAAAGATTAGGAAAGAGAGGAAAACAATACACAACCACCCAGATCAGAGAAGAAAATGGGAACGAGGGGCTGAGAGGGTGCTCTTATAGTGATCACAGGAGAATCTAAGATGTGATTTTGATAAATCTGGACCGTACACGTCGGTGATCCTAGTGGATTCGGTATTTCGTAACAACGTAATTGGTGATGGAAACGGAGGGGAGGATTAAGGAATTCAATTTGGAATGGGAGAAGCGGTGGCCGAATAAGAAGAATGATAGGCTCGTGACTCGGCCCAAGAAAGTCCTAATACAAAGTTAGTATTCTTAATAGGTGGGTATAGACCCAAAGGAGGGTATAGACCCAATCAGACCTAACCAGACCCGTCGGGGTTCTATACGGTCATCTAGTCTAGAGTGCATAGGTAGTTATTTGGTCCCAAGAAATACACAACTATACCATACATATCGAAGAGGACAATACAGTTAAAACAAAAACAATGCGGTAGTTTATTCTACGGTATTTGGGACGCCGAGTATCTTTTTAAGAATATATAATTATATATTATTTTTTTAATAAACAATATATTATTTATTACATACAAGTATTATAGTGCAATAACAATTTTGATAGTTCTATTATTCATGTTATTAAATATTTATTTTAAATATATTTTTGTATTTCACTATTGTCTTACATCACGTACAGCACTAGTACTTTACCACCAGCATAGCATTATTATAATAGCAATGCATATACATTGGTTCATTGCTAATAGCAATTGTGATGATGAAATAATGTTAATGCAACGTGATATTGATAATAACGGTATGGTAATTATTGTAAACCCTAAAAAATCAGTAGTTTCAACCTTAATTCAAGTCCAAGTGTTCTAAACTGTGTAATAAGTCGATAAGATTAGTAACAATAAAAGATTATGAAATTTAATAAAGCAAATATAACATCGATAACAAAACCCTAGAATTGATTGAAATTTAAAATCGCGTACTAAAACTCTAAAATTGATTTACGTATCATTAATCAAAATTGAACCCAAATTTGTTTGAAACTGTAAAATTATAAATATAAGCATATAAAATAGTTAAATATTATACAATAATGATATAATTATAGTTAATTACCATTATCGACTAAATCGCTTATTCGCATGAAATTTTAATAAAATCGCTACAATAACTTATAAAAATTATAATTATAATGGGTATCAATTAAATTGATAAATTTTCACAAAAATTTCAAAATTAACTTATGATGAGTATTATTATAATTTATATGTTTAGAAAAATTACATATATTTATTATTAATATTTATTTTCTTCCTTTTCTTTTTCTCTTTTCTCTCTTTTCTTCTTTTCCTTTAGCTACCACGTTCTGAAACCGAAATAGAAATATCAAAACAACAGCCCATGTGATGAAATTCAAATTACCAAGTATTGATTATACAATAAAAGAAAAATTGGAAATGATTAACTTTGTCTCATCCTCATTATTGTATAGATTAGGCTATGATTTTATTTTATCTTATTCTTATCCTAAATTACCGATCACGCTAGAACGAGAAAAGAAACAAAATCTGGAAAAAATTGCAAAAACAAAACCAAAAAGAAAAGGAAGAAAAAAAATTCTGGAAACACCAAACTGTGAAAAACAAAACTAAGAAGAAAGAAGAAAAGGAAGAAGAAGTAGAAAGAAAAGAAAAAGAAAAATTCAAAATAATAGGTAAGTAAAAGTATTTTAGTATATAGCATGTGGTATGTACATGTATATATGTAGTATTTGTATTGTATTTTAGTGAATATTACATTACTATTACATGTATATATGCATAAGTATTTAAATTGAAATATATATGTATGTATACATATATGTACATAGGTATATTATATGGAAAGAGTATGTAGTATGTATTTTTTTTTATTTTACATATAATTGGTATTAAGTATTTTACAAAATAACTATAGAAATATACATATATATATGTACATGTGAACTATATATATTGATGTATATATGTATAAATTATTTTCATATGTATATATATATATATATATATGAATATGTGGTTGTATATTATGTATAAGTATTTTTATATTATCTATATATATTCAGTAGTTATATTTATGTATACATGTAAACTATATTATATGAGTATACTTATATGTATAAACAAAAATACATGAATATATGTATGTGTATATAAAAGTATGTCAAATAAGTATTTATTGTTTTCATAAAATAAATATATACATATGTCTACATATAGCGTATAACATATAGTATATATATAATATAATAATATCTACAAACTAAAATAAATTTATAATTATGTAAGGAGTAATATATATATATATATATAATACCATAAATTAGGAATTTCTCAATAAAGTAAAATTATAAAATTTATCAAATATACTATAAGTATATATATACATATATATATATGTGTGTGTGTGTGTGTGTATAAATAGTAGACATAAATGAATAATGAGAAAATAAGAAATACTAAAAATAATAATGGCAATAATAATAATAATAATCATAATAAGGCTAAAATCTCAAAAATAGGAAAAGTATGCTTAAAATAATAAAAATATCAATTATATGGTTTAAATAATTATTAAATCATAAATATATTAAGAAAAAACTAAAATTAATATTTATAATTTTTAAACTAAAATAATAAATTTTGAGATTTTTTATATCACAATTAAAATTGCAAGTCACAACGTCCAAAACGGACCTTATTACTCGAAAATACACTCGAAAACGATCAAAATGGACTATAAGTTCATAATGATCCAAGCTAAAACGAAAAAGTTACATACGATTTAAGAAAAAGGTTGAATCGACAATTTCACATAACTAGGTAAAGTAGACCTTACAAATTATGATACTAATTTAACTTTAAATTCCCAAACTTATAAATTTTTATTATTCTCGGGTGATTTTGATATAAATCTTGAGCTGCCACCAAATTACTACGATCCCTAAGTTGACTATGGCTGAGTAAGTGTTTCTTTCCTAATGATTCCATACTTGTTTGTATTTGTAGTTAATGAATATAAGTTATGATCAATAAATGAATGTGTATGGAGTTGTGTTATACTTGTGCATGATAATTGTTGTTAATGATGAATTTATTTTAAATTTTCAATAATGTAATGATTGTTGCATAGTAGATTCACTAAGAATTGATTGTTTATGATTTGGAACGATCACTGAATAAATAAAACCTAATTTTATTCGATTAGAAAAGTTAACTTGGATCACGCATAATCATGCACTGCATAACTAATTCCAGCAGTCACATTATACGGAGGTAGTGAGAGGCCATACGTGGGTTAATTATTGATTGTTATAGATTTCGTACGGTGCACATGTACGATATAACCTTACCCTAGCCAGCAAGATGACTAGATGTTGGAGGCGCCAACCACCTAACTAAGGGTTGAGTTCAGAAGCCTTCGCTTAGGGGTTAGTAAAGGTTGCGTGAATCTATTCATAATAATATGTAAAACTTGTTTTAATAAAACTAATAATGAATATACCATTACATTTTGAATAAAAAACGCGGAGTTTCATTATAAAATAAGTTCTAATATGATACATGGATCTGACTGTACCGATGTATCTCTAACCCTAACTTCGAAGGACATTAAATCTAAGTTGCATGTAGTACTTAGTTACTTGCATGTATTTGTTTGACATACTGATTGTCATGCATTCATTTGATTAAACTTAACTATTGTATAATTTGATTGTTGTATGGTTAAGGGAAATTATCTCACTAAGCTAGTTGGCTTATACCCTTGTAGTCTTCTTTCGCAAGCCAATCTATTTGTGGAGTCGGGTAGTTGCATGCCCGAGGTTAATGTTCTATACGGGATCAATGTAGGAGCTGGATGTGATTAGAGAGTATTTTTGATAGTTTATAAAGCTGAATATGTAATCGATATACTGGTTTAACTTAAAATATGTTTCAGACTTCTTATTTGTAAACTTTTATATAAATGGACCATATGTTATTCTTTTATAATTATATTATTTATCATAAAAAGATATTATTTAAGCTTGCGCACTCTTGGTAGTTAATAGTAACTGTAGTTTTATGTATCATATAAAAGGGTCGTTGATTGTAAGGGAATTTAATCTATAATCCTTTATACGATATACGGTGACTACCACGACTAGCCCCCTCGAGTTGTGACAATTATAATAATAATAACGATGGTAGAGTTGTGGTGGCCTACAAATTATGATATAGTGTTATGGTAGGGGGGTTTGTAAATTTTTAAGAAAATGATAATTGTAATAAATGTAGTATAACAGAGGTGGTAATTTTGACAATGGTGCATGGTGATGTTAATATAGAATTAGTGCTAATATTGTTCTAATAGTAATGGTAGCATTGGTGATGGTGATGGATAGTGGTAGATGTCATGATGATGGTTGTAAGATTATGATGGCAATGGTGAAGTGGAAATTATTAATGGTGGTGGAAAGGGTAATGGTGGAATTTTAATAAAGTTATGATTGAAAAGAACTATTATTCTGGGGCTTTAGTGAACAAAGCATACTCTATTAGATCCATAGATTTTTGTATAATGGGTTGAAGTTAAGATTCGTTTATTACTATACGAAGAGTTTTATTAAGTATAAGCTTATTCTTCATATTAAACATGATATAATGAGTTTTGTTCTACAATATATCGTAGACTTACATACTAATGTAACTTGTATCAATAAAGTTAGCGTTGAGTAAGGGCTTTTACCCATATAAAGCAAGCAATTAGAGGTCTATGAGTTGAATTAAGTTGAGGAAAAACAACTTTAGTAAAATACTACCTATATTTTCATTATAAATAATTTAGATAACTTCACTTCACTTTTTATGACTTTGAGTTAATTGTATAAGGAATGAAAATAAAGTTACAAAAGAGAAGAACTATTGATATGCAAATTTTTTTAATAACTTTTGCACCAAAAAGTCGTGGATTTAATAATAAAAAAACTCTAGAAGTACTAAGTTCCTTAGCCAATATCATAATCTTTATTACCAGTTGTATCAAATCTACTTTTATTAATGCGGATGAATAGTAGCTTTTAAATAATTGTTATGAACTAAAATAAATTAAGACTCAAATTCAAAAAGCCTTAATAGTCTTAAAACACATGGAATTAAGCATAGAACATCAACACTCCTCATTTGAATAATCTACATATGTTCATGACAAATGTAAAAAATAATTACTTAGACTTCTAAGTTCATCTAAGGATTCCTTTATCCTTTGTATGGTGGATTCCCTAATTACTAGATTAATTTCCTATTGAATTGTCTAATTTGTAACTCTTAGTAACTAGTTTCCTCTCACCAGATTCAATTACCCTTTTAATTCTTATTATTTTTTATATTTCTATTACATGAGAACAACAATTAAATGCACGATGCACATAAAACCTAATTTTAATAACAAATATTGACATAGTTAAATCAAAATCACTATCAAACAAATTCTCAATACTCTTTTGAGCTTCTAAAAGTTTTAATTGTTAAACCTTTTATAAGTTATATATTAAAACATGAATACTGATATAAGAAAGTAAAAATTCAAAATAATTAATGCATAACATATACAACAACAATAAATTAACTATTTACAAAGCATAATGAATTTTCCAAATACTCATTAAAAATAAAGAATAAAGGAAGAATAAACTTAACATTTACATATAAATTATGACAAAAGATTTAAAGAATCTTTTAAAGATGATGGAAAAGGAGTTTAAACGCTCTAAATAGTTAAGATGTCTTTATTGAAAATATTTCTTTTACAAAAATAAAAAAGATGCATAAATTAAATCTAGGTTTATTTTATAGTGTCAAAAAAAATAATAAACTTAGGTCCAATGAAGTCAATTAATAGATATACTTAACAATATAAGAACTTTGGCGGAATAAACACCGAATATAAAGTCCTTTAGTGGCTGTTAATCTATAATTGATGAGAATTGTATAAAGGGACCTATCATAACAGCAAGAGCGAAAGGACTTCAAATTTGTGCTAGAGGATTATCAATAACTAACTCGATCTCAAATAGTTGAATATCATTAATTCATCATCTTTGCATGTATAGGATTTATTTTCAAAAAAAATTTATATATTTTCTAATGAATCTAGAAAAGACACTTTAAGTATAGGGTTAAACATGGGAAAATGAGATGAAGTAAAAGTAGAAGACCTACCATCTAGACAGTTACATGAACAAAGCAAGCTATGGATCATACAAGACCAACCTACCATTTCATTTGAGTATTGGCTTGATGGTGCAAAGAACAGCAAGTCAAACTCTAATCTCTAAATCAACTAGCCGGTTCTCCTATTTCTATCCTTATAGTTTTGTAAACAAAATGCTTTATTCTCTAAACTTAAAACTTTCATGGCAATTCTTGACCTTATCATCCTATAGGTTTTTGCAATTCCATAATCATTTATTTAGCATTTTTTGGTTTAATTATGCATTTTCTCTTAAATTATGAGACTTAATATCTTATATTTACAACTTTTAGACATTATTATGAACCTTTATAATATCATGAAGTCTTTTGCTCTTGATTTCTATACTCTTATCAATCTTCGGATTGTTGTAAGTTTTATGCTAATTGAATCTTGGTGAATAATGTCCTTAATTCTCTTATTGAGTGATTGCTAATAGTTGGTAATATCTATTAGTTTTCATCTCATTTACCTATTAACCCTCTAAAATCCAAATTACCATTGGATTTTGGTATCATTGCAATACGATACTTGTTTCAAATAGCTCGATGTCCTAGTGCTTGTCTCTTTAGGCATTAGTAACTCATCTAGAAAAGTGTCTTAATAATGCTTGGTTAAACATTTCCTTGGTTTTTTACTCTACTATTTCACTTGGACTCTCTTTTGCACATTATCTTGAATTTCACTTGGAGACCTTATGAAAAAAATGTAATTACATGCATATACGTAAAATAAAGTCGAATAAAAATACATCAATACCTCTACTTATCTAATGATCACCAACTTTAGAGATTATTTTGCCCTCAAGAAAAACATAAATCAAGATAATCAAATAAAGACAAACTAATACATTGATTACCATCATTGCATGGAAAACCAATATGACTTGCACAATTACATGTCATAACTTATGTCGCACTTTAAGTACTCCATCAAATTAGCATTCATTGAAAAAATTCTTCAAGCTCAAGCAAGCATTAATACACTTTTGCCCCTTCATCATATCATGAATGCATGAGAAATACTGTAAGTTAATAAAGTACAACAACTACTGGTCCCCTAAAATGTAAAGTTTTCTTGCACTATAATAAGGTTTCTTTCTCTTAAAATTAAGCTTAACATCAATTAGACAAAATGATCCGAAATTTACTTTGCAAGTTTGAGCTAAGTTGTGTATACTCCTTTTCTCAATCTCATCAAGCACTTTAAATTTAAAACAAGTGCATATTAAATCACTTAACCCCTTATCATTTCCCTTTTTTTAAGTTATGGTTTCCTAATGTACCTTCTTTTTAGGGAGCGACTTCCTTACCTAGCAAATCCTAAATTAAACGATCTTTGACTATTAAGTTTTAAAATGCTCCTATGAACCCCATCACTCTAATCTTTTTATTTTAGATTACTCAAAATCTTATGTTAACTCATGTAATAAGCTTTTCAATTAATATTTTCGAGTTACAACTTAAGAAATACGTATTTTTCCCCGATGGACACCCCTTAAAACTAATTACTTAAATTAAAAAAAAAAGTCAAAGTTAACCCTTTTATTCACTTATTATTATTAGTACAAAGCCCCTAACTCTATTTCTTTTTTAAGATAGATCTTAAGTGAAAAGTATTATCATTTGTCTACTCATTCAAGTTTCTAAAACTATGCTTTTTGGTGTCATTTACCTAAAGCTGCTACTTTTCTTATAGTAAAATTATTTTAATATTCTTCTACAGTTGATCAACTAAAATATTAAGGATTTATGGTATGATGAGAAGCCTAAATATTAAATCGGGTATGTACTTTATCTTGGTAGGGTCATTCAACAAAATTGGGTTTAGGTGACATTTATAGAAGTGTAAGGAAGGTATAGATTATGCCTTCCTTACATTTATAAAAGTGAAGACGCCTTTTAAAAAGGCACCTTCACTAGCCCCAAAATAAAAACCCCAAACTTGATCAATAGCCATTTGAAACTCTAATAAATAACCCCTACTCCCTCTTTCTCTCGAATGCATACAATCCTTTTCTTTAATACAACATCATCCAACCATTTTTTTTTTTTTTTGCAAATTCTTCGTAAAAAATCAAAGATAAAAGCATTTATAACTCATATTCCATCAATTTCTTACTTGATTTCTTTGCAAAATTCATGAAATCATAAAAAACCTAGATTTTTATGAAATTGTATGTATAGATGTATTTAGCTCTTATAATAGTGGATGTAGTGTTTGACTATCATTATAGCAATGCTTAATAGTACGATTTTGTGTATGAAATGTATATTGCACATTCCATACTGTTAGAAGAATTGTTAGTCATTTGTGTTTAACTTCGCACTATATATGTTCAATAAAATGCCTAAAAAGAAGTTGTTTGGCTAATATAATGGGTAATAGCATGTAAAAGGTGAGTGCAGTTTGGTTCGATGTGGTTTCCCCTTACCCCCAAAACCAAATCGAACCTAAAATTACCAATTCCTTTTTTTTTTTAAACCGAACCTAATCGTATGGCTCAATTTATAAATTTTTCAAACTTAAAATTAAACGATTCAATGTGGTTTGGTTTGAGGTTCGAGCCTTTTTTTAATATTAAATCCTGATAATTAAAGAAGATGTGAAATTTAAAAAGATACTATTGAATAATAGAAACATATTGTATCCTTAATTGCTTGTAAAAGGAACGTGGACACTAAAAGGCAAAAAAAAAAGGGGGGGGGGGGGGGGGGGTGGGACAACTTGTAAACTTAAAATAAGTAAGAAATCAGACATTAAAGGGAAAAAAAAGGCACCATTATTTATCATCTTGATTGCATTTTCCTCAATACGAGAATAGAGTCAAGAGTTAGAAGTAAAACCTGATAGTAGAGAATAGATCGAAAATTCAGGATCACTTCATCTTGATCTTTGATTCCTCGTAGTTGTGTGTTTTCCTATTTTCTGCTTTGAAGAAGAGAGGATAGGAAGTAAGGGTAAGGCATGATGGGTTAGGGTTTCAAAAGACATAAGAGTTTTATAAAGTCAAAGTCATTAAGTCATGGACTCACAGTCATGGCCTTTGGTTTCTTCTTTTTTTCTTTAATAAAATCAATGTGGTTTGGTTTGCTACACAAGATTGAATCGTGAAATATGACACTAATACCTAATTGAACCAATAATCAAACACATGAAAAAAAAATCATCGAATTTTTAGTTTAGTTTGATTTGATTCACTATTTGATTAACGATTCACAATTTTTTTCCTTAGCCCTAATAGCATGTGGTTGAAATGCATGATGCACAATGCAAATGTGTTAACCGACATGTTAATTATAATGTGAATAGTTTGAAAATGGTAGACATAATGAAATAAATATCATGAGGGGAAATTTAGGATGGAGCATGATCAAGATTCGATCAGGATGTTGAAAGCGAAGACAAATGCAAACTTCTTTGAACTACTATAAATAGTTTGCTAAAGTGTTAAAATCAATCCCCGATGCTATAAGTGTTGATGAGTTAACACATGCTTAAGAGTGGTGTCGTATTCTTTAATTACCATTAAGGATAATGATGATGTGAAGAACTTATTTGAGATAATCAAAATATTTGGGTAAACTCATATTCAACGCTTGTATATGAGGGTCAGACAAGCATAAAGATCTAGGCTTGTCTATGCAACCCATGCGCCGGCTATTGAGGTTAACTAACCTGTGTTGATGAGTTTGAGCCATAACCCATGTTTGCATCTACATAAGATGATGAAAATGTTGTTGAATAGATAACTAGACTGGTCTTATAAAAAGAGGTATCACATGATTATGTGCTTCAACATATGAAAGGTCCTGATGAGGAAGATGACAATGATGATGATGATGATGATGTTTATGAGCTTGAGGGAGATGAGAGGTATAACACTTCAAAAGAGGGTTTGATAGTTTTATCTAAAATCTTTACATCACATGTATACTCATGATATGAAAATCATTTTATTCTAACTTGTAAGTTTCTAATCATACTTAAACCTTTTACATACATCTATATTGTTTAGTACATGATTCTGACTCTACAGTTCTGGTAACTATGGATTGCCGGATACCTTATAGTTATACATATATTTTAACTTCATATAAAATTGATGAAAATGGAGTTAAAATCCTTGATGAAAATGATGAACTAATCCAAGATATGGTTAACACCTTAATTTTTTCAATTAGTCAACATTTTATAAGAGATCTTTCTCACATTATGGACAAAACCTTAGATCTTCTATTCAATATGAAATATAAATCTTTATGAGAATTCTATCAATACAAAGACATTTTTTTCCAAAGAGTTCTTCTTAAAAATGATTGTAATCAACTTTTCTAGAAAGAAAAATTTCTAGCTAGTTTACTTGAACTTATAGAAGAACAAGTTAGAGATAAAATAAGAAAGGAAAACAATGGCAAAATTCTTTATGATAATTTGTTATATGGGGAATTGGCATCTTATATTTACAAAATTAGAACAAATTTATGCACCATAATAAGATTACAAAAACAATTGAAAAATGAACAATGCATGAAACACTAAAGTCTTAGTGATTTTTGTGCATAATATGATCCTATCTTTCGTCAATAAAAAGACAAAAACAACTACCAAATTTCATAATGTTTAGAGAAAAAACCAAGAAGGAATTTTAAGAAAAAAATCTCTTAAAATCCCTAAAAAGAAACCAATGGATGAAAAAGAGAAGAAGAAAGCTTATAAATAATTAAGATGTTATAAATATAGAAAAATTGGTAATAAGACAAAATTATGTAGGATCAATAGTAAGATTAATGAATTAAACCTTAATGAAGAAACAATAGAAAGTATCTTGCAAATTTTTGTAGAAAATGAATTTTCAACATTTGAAGAAAAATATGATGATGGGATTCAAGTCAATGATATTGAATCAACATTAATATCTTTTGAAGATGATAATGAATTAAATGTTTTAATACATGAAGAAGAAGAAATTCTTTGGAAAATAGATCAATTATGTAATGATAATAAAATATTCGAATATTTAAAAAATGTTAACAAAAATACTCTTTCACTTATGCATAATTTACCATACAATCTAAAAAAAATCCTTGAAAGAGGTAAAAAACCAAAGAAAATTTACCATAAAAAATAATAAAATCAATATTCAAAGACAAGAAATAAAAAATTAAATAATGCAATTAAAATATTTTAAAAATGAATAAAAAAATAATTCAAGAAGTCATCTGAAAAAAAATGATTCAAATAAATTAAAATAATTCTGATTATTACAACTTATAAAGATAACAACAAGAAAATAAGATTATCAATGTTACAATAAGAATTAATTATGAATTTGTTTTAGAAACCACAGCATTATTTGATACTAGTGTTGATCTAAATTGTATTAGAGAAGGGTTGATATCTACCAAATATTTTGAAAAAATAACTCAATCTTTGAGTTCTACATCCAGTAATAAATTGCAGATTAATTTTAAATTATCCAATGCTGAAATTATAAAAGGAAATGTTTCTTACAAAACTATTTTTATTCTTGTTAAGAATTTACAGCAAAATGTTATTTTAGGAACATCTTTTATTAATTTAATTCAACTTTTTTCTATAAATAATAAAGGTATTAAGACACATTATTTCATAAAAGAAAATTGTTTTCAATTTTGTCTCAAAAGCACAAACTAAATATCTAAATGAATTAAATAGAATTCAATTTTAGAATTAAACTGTTTAATTAAATGTAAAGAAAAATATTTAATGTTTTTAAAAAATGATCTTGAGTTCAAGAAAATTGAAACTTAACTTTCAAATGAAAATTTGAAGAAACGAATTTCTGATTTAGAATTAAAAATAAAAACTTCAATATGTTCAACTTTACCAAATGCTTTTTAGGAACCTAAATCACATATTGTTGATTTATCATATGAAAATGAATTTAATGAAAAAGATATCCTGACCAAAGCCAGATCTTCTCAAATGAATAATAAAGTTATAAGTCATTGTAAAAATGAAATTAATGATTTGCTTAATAAAAAATTAATTCACAAAAGCAAGTCTCCTTAGAGTTGTTCTATATTCTATGTTAATAAAAATGCCAAAATAGAAAGAAGAGTACAAAGATTGATAATTAATTATAAACCTCTTAACAATGCTTTAAAGTGGATTAGGTATCCAATACCTAATAAAAAGGATCTGCTTAATAGATTTCATAATGCTAAAATGTTCTCAAAATTCAACATGAAATTTAGATTTTAACAAATTTAGATTAAAGAAACTAATAGGTATAAGATTACCTTTACTGTCCCTTTTGGTTAGTATGAATTGGATGTAATGCCTTTCGGATTGAAAAATGCTCTCTCTGAATTTCAGAGAATAATAAATGAAATCTTTAACGATTATTCAAATTTTATAGTTGTATACATTGTTGATGTCTTAATATTTTCTCTAAATACAGATTAACATTTTAAACATGTTAAGATCTTTATCAATATTATAAGAAAAAATAGTTTAGCAGTATTGCCCTCTAAGATTTCTCTCTTTCAAACAAGGATTAAATTTTTAGGATATCACATATATAATGGAACAATAATCCCAATCCAAAGATCAATAGAATTTGCATCTAAATTTCCTAATGAAATCAAGGATAAAATTCAACTTTAAAGATTCTTAGGAAATTTGAATTTTATTACAGATTTCTTTCCAAATCTCAATATTTTATGTAAACCTCTTTATCAGAAATTGAAAAAGAATCCTCTACAATGGTCATAACTTCATAATAATATAGTAAAACAAATTAAAGAGAAAATTAGGGAAATTCTATGTCTTCATATTGCAGATCCATCTCTTTCCAAAATAGTGAAAATAAATGCATCAGATAATGGATTTGGTAAAGTTCTTATACAAAAACAAAATGATAATGAATATGTTGTTCAATTTTTTCTAAACACTGGAATGAATGTCAAAAGAATTACTCTACAATCAAAAAAGAAATTTTAGCAATTGCATTAACAATTTCCAAAATTTAAGGGGATTTGTTTTAAGAATTGATTTTAAAATAGCAAAAAATGTTTTATAAAAGGATGTTGAAAATATTGCTTCAAAATGAATTTTTGCCAAATAGCATGCTATTTTATTCATTTTTTTTTTTATTTTGAAATAGAGCATGTTAATAGATTATCCAACTCTCTCCCTAACTTCCTTTCTTGTGAATTCTTGTAGGGAGATGCTTCCCAAAAAGGATAAAAGAAAAGGAAAAGATCCCCTTACCCATAAAACAAACTTAACCAATGTTCATTCATGGCTTAATGCCACTAAACCTCAAAATGTACCACTAATGATTAAAGATGAGTCATCATCTTCAATGACTTCCAAAAATGAATTACCTCCAATAACTTCTCAAATTAAACCTATTGAAAAATCATCTGAAATTTTCGAGATTCAAATAAACCCTGAATTTCTCAAAGTATTGACAACTGCTCTACATCAATCAATCACTACCTTAATGACTCCCTCAATGATTCCCAATACACAACAAGTGGAAGAAACAATTCCACACAAAAAAATGTCAAGCCAGAATATTCAAATGATTGAGGTAGCATCTTCGTCTAAGAAACTTTTAGCCCCTCAAAAATCAAAATTTTTCACTAAAGGAATTTTCAAATATATCTTTTCAATAAAAAAGGTATTTTTGAAAAAGATCCTTATGATTATGTATAAAAAATTTTCATTGAAAATTTTACTTTTATCCCATGTGATTTTTACAAAAAAATTGATTTTTATGAAAGAATTTTAAGTGAAACCAGATCGGTTTCATTTAAACATTTTGAATCTAATGGGATAATAAGTTATTCGACAGCTAAAATTCATAAGGTTATCAACCTTACTGAATGGTTTAGCCATTCTACAATGCCAATTAAATTCCAAATATCACAAATGCACCTATAACCAAATTACAAAACCCCCTATAGTTATTATGATTACAAACAAGCTTGGTGGAATTCCTTTTTCAGAATGAACCCAAAGAGATCACACACTTGACTGATTTTCTTTGAAAAGTGTTCTTAAAAAAACATTCCCTACTGGTTTACACAGTAGTGGGATGAATTTGGAACTACCCATAAAATAATACTTGAAAAAGCTCGCAATGGATATACTTTGTTTCCAAATAATTATATTCCAACAAACTATGAACAATGTTTTAGAAAAGATATGCTATTTCATGCATATCAACATTTCTTGGGTAATGACATGGTTTTGTGATTATAAAATTGACAATGAATCCAAAACTACCATTTTAACCAGAAAATATAAAGTCAAATGTTGAGATGGATTTAAAATGTGGAACAAAATTGAACAAAATGCGATCCTAAATTGGATCAAGAATGACAAATCTTCATGATTCCAAAAATTCCAATTAATGTTCCAACTCCTTTTTTCCATGATAAAGGATTTTTAATGTCCTTAATGGCTCATGTCAATTCTCCAAAACAAATGAAAGAATTGCTTGAGAAAGCATTGGCATCCTTAAATGAATTAATTACAGGATCAACTTTAGAATCCGATTCTCATTACAGTAGTAATACGAATGAAGATGATTGCTACGGAATAGATTTAAGTGATCCTTGAGTAATGTGTTTTGAATGTAATTTTAATGTATCTTGCATTGGAAAATATCAGTATAAATTCCCTTTTCACATGTATTACAATGTACAATGATGTCAAAACCCTTTTTTAACAAAACGATTTCTTTTCCTGACTTTTTATTGTTTGCTATAGTAAACTGTCTACTACAATAACCCATCTTTTCACTGTTTTATATAGTACCCTGTTGGCCTCTATCCTTATAAATAAGAGGCTTATTTCTCCAGACGAAGGCGGGTTTTTTTTTTTTCTCAAGTTTGCTCTCTCCAGCTTTTCCCCAAATCTTTCGCTTCTTCTCTCCCTATCCTTTCTTCTAAAAAGCTAACCAATTTTCTTTAATATTCTACAATAAAGAAACCATCTTATACTTTAATTTTAAGGTATTCACATACCTTAATGGCTTTCCATAGTGTAATGATTTGAAGGTAATGCTTTTGTTTCAATGAAATGAATTTATTCTTGTATGGTTCATTTCTTCTTTCTTTCTTATCTAATATTGGGAGTCTCCATCTCTAAATGGGTATATCTCCATTAGGTTCTATATTTTGTATGTTCTTATTTATATTTCCTTAGAACCCCATAATCTTTGGTTGGTTATACTGCTTGTGGTGGTTTACTTCTAATGTTTCTGTAATGTTATATGTTTTCATAGGCTTATGTATATGTATGTTTAAGACCCCATTAGTCTTGGCTTTATCACCTGTGATGGTTTTCTTTTAATATTTATATGTCTAATGTTATTTATCTTTATCTATCTCTTTTAATGTTTCATGTTGATATTTCTTATAATGCATATGTTTCTTTTAATGTTGCATACATTTTCTTTTGTTTCTTAATCTTTCATCTATCTTGCATCTATCTTTATTTAAGATAGCTTGCATAAGTTTCTTTTAATGTTGCATACATTTTCTTTTGTTTCTTAATCTTTCCTCTATCTTGCATTTATCTTTATTTAAGATAGCTTCATTTGGGTGCTCTATGGTAGAGAGTTAGAATCATGTACCAAACAATAAGGAATAATAAGAAAGGGTATCTAAATTCCAACAATCAGAAAGCCATTAGACACTTTAAAAGTTCAATTCGACTATCTTACTTTCTTTTCTAAACTTATCATTCTACTTTACACCACATGAATCTTAGCCTAGCCTTAGCTTTGTAAGACTTGCAAAAGAAACTATTGGAGTGTAACCTATATCTAGCTTAATGAGTAGCCTTCCTACCTTACCATCAAATAATACTAAGTAAGTTATTTATCAAACATATGAATGCATGTACAAGCATATGCAATGCAAAAAGTACATACAATCTACCAGTAATTGCATATAGCACGGTTTTACGCCTATCATTACTTTTACTAGAAAGCATTCAACTACATCAAGACCTAGGTATCCATATCTAATACAAGTTCTCTTAGCAATATAAGCAACCTTAGTAATAGATGTGGCTCGGTTTCAAGCAAATGGTGGCATTCCATAGAGCTAAGTAGATCCTAAAGGTTAAGGCAAGAACATGTCTCACAAATATGTCATACGATAAACAATCATAACATATAACATCAATATGGATCCATCTATGCATGATCTCTTGCTCTACTGTATAGTGCTGACGTCCTTTAACTTATATAACAGGATGCAATGTGTATCTAGTTTTATTAAAGGCCAAATATTTATTAAACCAAATTCATGAGATGACTAAGCAAATATAATTCAAACACTCCAATAACCTATGTTCTAATATAGTAAACAAGGGTGATTAAAATATCTTAGGGTATTTCACGAGCAAAAGTCAACCAAAGCAAGCATATATAAGTCCCCATATACCCCAACATGCAACAAGTTTAATTATCAAATATAATTAGATGGTGTACTAACTATAAGCACATAACAAAGTAAAATAGGGGTAGTGTACTTAGTTAGCCTTAAAGTTTATTATTCCCATTAGTCCTTGTAGTCTTAAACTTGGTATTCCAAATCACTTGAGTAAGGTAATTAAAGTAAATAAGACTCATCTTAAACTTAATCTATTTAGCAACCTTGCTATAGTTTCCCTATTTCCTCTTATTTCGTAATTTGGTCATAACTTTCTCATTTTAAGTTTAAATTTTATGTTATTATAGTCAATTTTCATCTTTTTCAAATGTTATTTCATTTGCTAAAGTCCTTTTAAGGTGTTTGGACTTATAAGAATTTGGTTTGGGTCAAACAAGTTTGTTAGTTAATGGTGCTAGTTAGACTACCTTAAGGTTAGGGCCTAAGGATTAGGGCTTAGTATTAGGCCTTACACTTGACTTTTTAGGCATTTATTTAAACATTTTAAGTTTTATTTCTAGTCTAACTTCTATAGTTTTTAATTTAGGCTTTAATTATACTCTTATGGGCTTAAATATGTCCTTTTTGCTAATCTTAGGTCCTATTTTGTAAAGGGGCTTATGGGGGGCAGCTTCAATGGGTTTTTGAACTTAATGGGCCTTTAAGATATTATTTCATAAGTCCATTAACTTAGCAGTCAAATTTAGTCCTACAGTTATTAGGCCTTATTTTTAGTCCTTTTAAGGGGTTTTGGGCCCAACTCACTTTTTAAGGCCTTAAACCAAATCTTATTTATTATTTTAAGCCTAAGCCCACTAAAAGCCCTAAGATAATCCATTTTTTAGTAGGATTCAAATCTAGTTTTTTTCATTTATTGGGCTTCTAATCCTATTTCTAAGGTCTTTATCACTAACCAAGCAAGATTAGGCCTAATTTACATTCTAGGGCTTTAAACTTAATTCTAATTTATTCTAATGGGCCAAATATCTTAATTGGTCCACTAAATAACCTATTTTACTAAGTGTTCTAGATCTAATCTCGTGCAATTCAAGGGCTTTAAATTAATTCCTCTAAGCTTATATGTCATTTTAAGCCATTTAATCCTTTTAGGATGTAGTTTAATTAAACTCTAATGATTAAGTCCTTAATCCTAATTACCATTAATTAATCATGTAATTAATATATTGAGCTAGAATTTATAGCTTGTTTTCTTAAGCAAAGGTAGTGGTTAAAGAGAGTTCTAAGGGGATTTTAACTATTTCTCTACACAACTTATTGTAACATAATAAAACCACTACCATAGTGTGTTTTAAGTTAAGTCTTCCTAAGATGAACATGAAAAATAAAAAAATATGATGGAGATAAGACTATTCATGTTTTGGAAATAGTACGTAGTGGGGGTTTGATGATGGTTTCTCATCATTTTATCAAGTTACCAATATAAAACTATCTCTTAGACTTATAGAATACAAGTGACAAACTAGCTAAGTACATAAATGAATGTGTGATTATATAGCTCTAAAATAACATATATATGATTATAACATGTTTATTTAGTATTTCTAATCCTAAACTCTTAAGATATCATAGGTATGACAAGTGTAAATAGAAAACTCAAGTTGGGTGAGTTTTTACCTTAGACTGGTTTGCATGAGTTCCAAATTTTCCACTTAAAAAAGAAGTTGAAACGTACTCTTTTCACACTAAGTGCTTGTTAGCAAGAAATTAGGGGATTTGTGTGATATTTTGGTGGTGGTGTTTGTGATTTGGTGGTGTATGGTGGTGGAAATTGTAAAAGGCACCGATATGCGCGAGGGGGTCCAATAGTACTTCTTAGTTTTTCTTCCTTCTCCCTTTGATTTTTATTTGGGTTTGTAGAGAGGGTTTCCTATGGTTTTTTAAGAGTGAAAAATGGAGTAAAATAAGGGTTATGAAAGGGTGCAATTATAAATCAAGAAGGTAGGATAAGGAGGAGATTATCAGGCTCATGATTTATAGAGCTTTAGCTTTTTCCCTACTGCTCTCTTCTATCTCCACTGTTGGGGATCTGGTTTACTTCATCGATGTTATTCCACTTGATCCACTAAATCAAACAAAACGTAAGAAGTTTACAATCATTAGCCACACTTGGCCTTAACAACCTTGCTTTACTTATCTAACCTTTCTGCAATCTAGGTTAATTATAGATCTACAGAATATAATCAAACTTCTTTCAAAACTTAAACAACATATAAAGTTTACAAAAAGCAAGTGAGAACAACAATATGAATCTCAAATGATTTTATATGAAAACAGAAATAGTGATTGATGAGAGATTCACTTCGGTTCAACTTTCTAAAGAAGTATTTGAGAATTGTTTTATACTTTTTCAAATAGTAGAAATTGCTCATGATCCGAGTATAGTGTATATGTAATTTTTTTGCTTCTCAAATTTGTACTTACAACTTTAAATCACTTTTCCTTTTATACTTGAGTCTTCCAATAGCTAAATTATTGAGACTTATCTTCAAATCATGTTTATCATTTTCAACGCCTAGATAATCTATAGATATTTTTAAGAAAATCTTGTTGTTTTGAAATTTAAACCCAATCCTCTAAGCTTATTTCGATAAGATATGCTTGATCAGTAATTTCCAAATAAGCTTTAGATTTGAAAATGAAGTCCCATAAGATTCGAAACCAACTTTATCCTTATCCAATGTAAGATATTATCTTAATTTATCCAAAGATAAATTTGCTTAAAAATAATCCCTATAAATGCTTAATTCCATCTTAAGTGAAACTGAATTAAGTGTATTTTCCTAATATACTCAACATAGTGAAGCTAAGTCTTGTTTACTTCGAATATGATATTGTGTGATTTCTTCAATGTGATTTTTCTAGATTGATTATTCGAACAATCCTCTGAAGAGTATTAGTTTACTTTCAAAGTCTCTGAATAAATTTCTAAAGTGCTTTATCGACTCTTTTTCAAGGTTTCTTAAGTATTTTCTGAAAATTTTCAAAGTTAGCTCTTTTTTAACCGAGTCAGACCTTCTAAATAAGTTTTTGAAAATAACTTAATTTGCAATTTTAAACTTTTTGAAAACCTGTTTGAATACTTGCATACTTGTTAATTCATTAGCATTTTTCTCTTTTTATTATCATCAAAATTCATGAGAGATATATAACATTTCCCCCCTTTTTGATGATAGCAAAAACACTTATAAATCCAAAAACATAAAGCAAATTGAATTGATATTAAATAAATAGTAGTGAGGAAAAAAACCAATGAAAATACTATTAATCACTTTGCTGTACTATCATGATTTTCATGTTATGCAATTCTTAAATGTTTTTGGTTTTTCTCCCCCTTTTTGTTATCATCAAAGTTTACTTATTAACTCCCCCTTAATATTTATAATCAGACAAAATGTGCATAACGAAAAAAAAAAAATCATTGATGGATATAAGGAACATAACTAAGTCCATAGATGGACTTAACATTAGGAAATAATAGATTAAACCAAAGTTCAACAAAAGACATTGATAAATAGAGAACAAAACTCCGATAGAAGTCTATTTCTGAAGTCATTTTGATTTCTTCTTAGCATAGAGCTTCATCCTTCCAAAATATGTTGAAATTGCTTTACTAGGAGAAGGAGTAGCTTCAAATGGTTTCTTCATTGTTGAAGTTGGTTCTTTTTGTTACATAAAAGTTAGTATAGTCTAAGTTAAAATAGGTGTACTACCCTCTTTATTGGAACCAATAGAAAGAATTTCCGTATTTCCTTTTGGAGGTGTCTATTCTTCATGGTTTAGAATAGGAGTTTCAACTTGAAGTGTTGGAGTTTCAAAAGGTAGGGCCTTAAGGTCTAGAGATTGTGGGGAGATAATAGGAGTCTTATCAGATGGTTAATTAAGTACTAGATTAATTTGAGTAGTTGGCTGACAAGTAATCATAGAGGAGTAAGGTTTAATTGTTGTGACTTAAGAATTAGATTTAGGAACAATTGATTCAATTAAAGGAATAGTAGGTTGAGTTTAATTAGGAAGTTCAAATCAAAGATCAGTAAGATGAGCTTCTTTATTAAGATTATGTTTAGTAACTATTTCTTTGACCTAGACTTTGAATAAGTCCTTTATGCTGGTGAGCTAATCCTTAACTAGCTTTCCAAGAACTTTCTTGATTCCTTTAGAGATTTGTTTAATGAAAATAGAACTTTTACCTTATCTCGAGGGACTAGGCTACAACTTAGTATTCTTTGAATCACTATCTAAAAGTGATCCAGTTACTTCTCTAAATATTATCCCACCAACCCTCTTTACCAATTTCCCTTTCTTCCTTTATTTTTCCATAGCAGGTTCCTTTCCTCTTTTTTTTTTTCTTTCCACTATCTTTTTCTTCAATAATGATCACCCTTTTTTCTAATTTGGAATGGTGAACATAAATTCCTCTATTATGAGAATGCTAAAGTTTGTCATTCACATAAATCCCTATCTACTTAAAATTTTTTTGTCCTAAACTTAGTAGGATGGTAAGGACAAGTTGCTTTACCTAATATTTTTAGTTTCTTAAATTTGAAAAGAGCCATTAACAAACTACCATATGGCCTAACATCCAAATGTTGCAATATGTGACTCATCATTAGCTTTCCTACATCTACCTTTCTTTTGCCTAACATTGCCAAAATGACCAATGCATCTTCTCTTGTTACAGAAGTTACATTACCCTTTTTAGGTAACATAAATGTATTGACAAATTTATTCAAAATATAGACTAAAAATTCAAACTCTATACTAAAAATATCTTTGCTTACACCAAACTCTATTCCATCATTCAATTTAGTAAACACATTGTCCTTAGTCATCCGTACTAGGTTTTCATCTTTTTGGATTTCCTTAATGCAGAGGCACTTCAAGATATCCTTCTTCCATATTTCATTTTTTTGATTCAATACTACTGACTTCCAAACTTCTTGATGCTTGTTATCAAGTCTTCTATAGAATTCATCTATAAGGTCCCCATATACAATTCCTCTCATATTTGCTAAGTTATTTAGCCCAAATGCATTTACATGTTCTTTCTAGAAGAAGCCATTCTTTTTAAAGAAATCTAAGTCCAAGTAAAATAATTCTTTGATGGATAGATTTTTACCTAATATACTATAGATTTTCTTTGGTTTGTTCATTTGTTTAGAGGGAGGCTTTGTGATCACTACTTTTGGAGATTTCTGCACAACTTTAGAAGATTTTGAGGTTTTCTTCACTAGGATTGTAATCTTGGTCTTCCATGGAGTTTCTTGGGTTATAGTATAGGGGGTTGTTTAGGAGGATCATTTTCAAATCTAAGCTTTTCTTTAGATGGCTTATATGAAGCACCAAAGACTTTAGAATCAATAACTTCTTCAAATGAAGAAGATGAACTGGGCTTTTGCATACCTTAAGCATCCTATTGAGTAACTTCCTGGACAAGTTTAGAATGTTCATCAAAACCATTCTTTTGGTTCACTTCTAGGGTTGGGTCTTCTAATGGTTGATCGCATAGTTCCAGAGTTTGGGTTTTCTTAGAAGTTTCTTGATGAGGTTATGTAGGTAGAATGGGTTGTGGTTCCAAAGGATAGGTGATGTTGGTCTCTTCTTTAGTAAGATCAACAGGGTTATTTGGATTGTTTGGAGCTATAGTTTTGGTTCCTTTGGAAGTAATGTAGGTTGATTTTCTAGGAGCCATGATTTCTTAAAAGAGAAAAGACGAGTGAGAAGAGGAAGGGTTTGAAGATTATGAGAAGAAGAGGAAAGAAGAAAAGCTTTATACTTAGAAGAAAAAATTGACGAATCAAGTGGTCCTTATCTTTACACTAGTGTAGGCTGATTTTTTTGGACCCACGTCTAAGATAATTTAGGACCCACTAAGCAATTTTTAAGAGCCACTATTTACACTTTTCTTGTGCAAGACACATTATTAAAAAAAAAAAAAAACGTTTGGACTATGAAGCTTAAAATAAAAAACTTCTACCTGTACATATCCAATTTTTAAAACTCAAGGGGGAATAATTAGATATTCTCCATGCTAACAAAAAAGATTATATACAAGAATTTCATTACGAATAAATTCAAATCTTAATATATCAAAAGGTTTTGTAAATATATCTGCAAATTGATATTCAATTGGAACAAAATCAACACTCACATCATTATTTGCAATATGATCACGAATGAAATGGTGCCTTATTTCTATGTGTTTTTACCTTGAGTGATGAACTAATTTTTTTTTTCAAATTTATAACATTGGTATTGTCACATTTTATGAGTATATTTTTATAATTTATTCCATAATCATCTAACTACTACTTTAACCAAGGTATTTGAGCATCGTAATTCCCAATTTACACATATTTAGCTTCAATAGTTGAAAGGGCGACGAAGTTTTATTTCTTGGAAGATCGAGAAACTAGCTTATCTCTTAAGAACAGGTAAGTACCTGAAGTATTCTTCCTATCCACTTTGTAACTTGCATAATCAGTATCTAAATATCTTATGAGATCAAAATTTTGACTCTTAGGATTTCAAATTCCTAATTTTGTAGTGCTTTTTATATATTTAAAGATTCTCTTTAAATGCAGCTAAGTGTGTTTCTATCGATAAACTTTGAAATCTAGCACATACATAAGTGTTGAACAATATATCAGGATGTGAAGCAGTTAAGTAAAGTAAAGATCCAATTAAGCTTCGATATAATTTTTCATTTATCTTTTTGCCATTACTTATGATATTAAGCTTTGTTGAAGTACTCATAGGAATTGAAGAATTTTTAGTTTTTTTCAAAAATAAATTTCTTTAGAATTTGCTTGATGTACTTCTCTTAATGAAGAAATATTCCATTCTCTGATTATTTAATTTGTAGTCTCAAGAAGAAGTTTACTTCTCCCTTGAGTGAGTCTCAAATTCAGCCTACGTTAAGCTTAAAAAGTCTTGATAATATTTTTTATTAGTTACACTAAAAACAATGTCATCAATATAAATATGTACAATGATAACTCTAATTTTAAACATATTTCATATGGTGATTTTATAGTATTTCCCTTACATTTTTTATTTTCTTTAAAGAAATTGATACTTAATTGAGTAAAATGTTGATTTCAGGGTTTAAACGCGTTCTAGGCTCGAAAACGAAGAAAAGGAATCAAGTTTCACTCAATTCCGTGTTCAAACGAAGAAGTTATGAAGTTGTACAGAAAATTTGCCTAAGTGCAGAAAGTTACACGACCTGGGGATACGGTCGTGTCCCAGGCCGTGTCTGGTGACGAAAACAGAATCCTTTTGATACACTATAAAAGGACATATTAGTGTTTCAAAAGACATGAGAGACATTACAGAAAAAGAGAGACATTACAGAAACGGAGAGACACAAGAGAAGAGAAAGAGACTTAAGGAACAACATCAAGAAAGAGGCGAGAACAACATCGATTTCAAGATTAGAGAGATTGTTCATCAAATCAAAAGGGGTTTTCCATGCTTTATTTTATGTTTTTGATGGAACTCGTTTTTAGATTCGTTATGATAGCTTAGAATTCGAGTATTTAGGATTATGGAACCTAGGGTTTCATGTAACCCTTGGATTGAATTATAATTTCAATAAAGTTTCTATCTTTTCTTGATTCAATTATGTTGTTTAATTGTGAATTGATAATTCTAGAGTATCAATATATGATATTATGCATGTTGATTGAGAAATTGCATGTGTAATTAGATCTAGGCATAATTGAAGAGAATTACATGTATACTTAGAGATAAGATACATGTTTCTTCCGGAAAGTTGATTGTTTGTATGGGAATTCATTACACATTAATGCAATTCTAAATTATATTACTAAGTGAAGAGATTCCGGTAAATAATTTAGGATTAGGGTTAATATGCTTGAGAAAGGTATTAGCTTTAATTGTGAATCCATCTGGTCAAGAATTATAGAAACTGAATTGAATATATTTTAAAAAGGTTATGTGTTAAACACTAGGGGAAATAATTCCTAAATACATTATTGCATACTTGAAGTCGTTCATAGTTTATTGCTTCCTAATTTGCGTAATTAAGTCTCATAAGTAGTTTAGTTGTTAATTTCAGTATTTTTAATTCATTCAACTCATCACAATTTTCTGGTTAGATAATAAAGCTAAAGTTAATATTAGTACTCAAAATCTTTGAGGGATCGACTCGGACTCACATCTGCTATACTAAAATTGATAGGTGCACTTGCCTCATATCATACAACTAACATATCTTTTCCATGATGTTTCATGAATAGTATAGTGTCTACTTTTCCGCTTTAAAAGTTTTTTAAAATCAATAATTGACTTAATATCTCGTACTAAGCACAAGGAGCCTATTTGAGTCCATATGATGCCTTTTCCAACTTATACACATGATCTAATTTGAAGAGATCTTCAAATTTAGGGGTTGCTCAATATACACTTCTTTTATAAAGCCATTCAGAAAAAGCACTTTTTAGATCCATCTAATAGAATTTGAAAATTTTCAAACAAGCAAATGCAATTAGTAATCTTAGAAGTTCTAACCTAGCTCTAGAAGCATAAGTTTCATCATAGTCTATTCCTTTTTCCTGATAATAACCTGTAGTGACTAATCAAGCTTTATTTTTTACTATTTTTCCATGTTCATCCAATTTATTCTTAAAAACCCATTTAGTGTCAATGATTGACTTATCAAGTCTTTGAACTAAACTCCAAACCTATTTTCTCTAAAATTGTCTAAATTCTTCTTACATAGCTAAGATTTAATTATTATCACTTAGAGCTTCATTAACTGAATGAGGTTCAATTTTAGAAATTAAGGAAAAATGATTTTCAAAATTTTGTAAACTCGTTCTTGTTCTTATTTCAAATCTAACATACCAATTACAAGTTAAGAAGGATGATCAGTTTTAAATTTAAGAGACGATGGTGGTGTATGATAGTGTTTAGAGCCTTTTGCCTTACCTTTTAGAAGTGTTTTAACAAACCTAGTATTAGTTTCTGAAGAACCTTCTGATCCTGGTTCTGATTTAGATACATTAGGCATTGTTGAAGTTTTTGATATTTCGTTTGAAGGAGGTTTTGACTTACCTTCTGAATTAAGTTGTATAGGATTGCTTCTATTCAAAGCAATTGGAGATTCATCATCTAATTCTTTATTGCTCGATTCTTCAATAAACTTGACATTTATTGATTCTTTTAATACTTTTGTTTCTTTATTGTATACCCAGCATGCCTTCAAGTTTAGAGAGTAGCCTATAAAGACGGCTTCATAAGCTCTTTCTTCAAAATTTCCTAATACCTTTCCTGTTTTCTTCACAGAACACTTACAAGCAAATGCATGAAAGTATGAAACAGTAGGTTTTCTACTTTTATAAATCTTATAAGTAGTTTTATTCGTTAAAGGCTTAATATATACTCGATTTATGATGTAACAAGTTATTGATGCTGCTTCGGCCTAAAAATGATTAACTGTACCACTTTCATTCAATAGAGTTCTTGCCATTTTTTGGATGGTCTTATTTTTGCATTCAATTACTCCATTTTGTCATGGAGTATAAGGTCTCGAAAAGTTATGAGTGATGCTATTTTCTTCACAAAATGAGATAAAATCTGAATTTTCAAATTCCTTTCTATGATCAGTTTGCAGACTAATGATGGAGAGGCCTTTTTCATTTTGAACTCTTTTGGAAAATATTTCAAATCTTTTAAATGCATCACTTTTATGATGCAAGAACAAGATCCAAGCAAATCTTGAGAAATCATTTACTATGACATGTCTATACTTATTTCTTCCAAGACTTTGAGTATGGGTTGAACCAAACAAATCTAAATGCAATAACTCTAAAGATCTTTGACAGGATATATCTTTGTTACTCTTATGTGATGATAAACTCATCTTATTCTTAAGACAAGTAGCACAATGAATATTTTCATGAGCATGCAATTTTGGTAAACCTTGAATTAAGTTCTTTTTAGATAAATTCTCAAGTTGTTGAAAATCCATGTGTCCTTACCTTTTGTGCCAAAGTACAGTGTTACCATTCATAGATATAAAACAACTTTTACATGACACTTTCGAAGGTTTAATTAAATAGACACTATTCTTTCTGAATCCTTTAAACAAGTTATGTCCATCCTTATTAAGGCTAATACATTTGTCATATTCAAATATTATCCTATATTCTTTGTCACACAATTGACTCATATTTAATAAGTTATGTTTCAATCCTTTAACCAATAATACACTTTCAATTGTGTAGGATGTCAAACCAATTGAACCAATTGCAATTATTTTAACTATACCATTGTCATCGAATTTTACATATCCATCTTCCTTCCATTCTAAGTTTGTGAACAACAAAGTATCACTTGCCATGCGTCTTGAGCATCCATTGTCAAGATAACATGTTCCTTTTAACTTAACATAATCAAGTCTGCTTATGAACCTAGTAGAGCTTAGGTTCATGAAAATCTAAGCTTGACTTTTAAATTGGACCTTAATTATTGTTGAGCTTGTATTTTTTGTAAAAACAATGTTTCTCTCTATGACCTAATTTATTACATAGAAAATAAACATAAGGTTTATGCTTAGTATACTTGTTACTTACCACTTTCCTTTGACTCAGATCCTTTCTAAAATATCCTCTATTCAACCTTCTATTATACCCTCTAAAAGGATATTGATTGTTGTTTTGAGAGTACTGTTTGTTGTACCTTCTAACATATTCAAATGTTTTGCTTTTTTCCTTTTCTTTGATCGTTTCTTTATTTTCATCTTTTGGTTTAACAAACACTATTTCTCTGTTCGTTTTTTATGTTTCTTCAAATTCGAAACCTAGTCCAGATTTTGAATTGTCCAGATTTTGAATTATCCATTCTTTGACTAGAAATTAACATTTGTAACTTCTTACCACTTTAATCAAACTTTTGGAATGTGTTTTTGATTAACTTAGATAAATCCTCTACATGATTTTTCAAATTTTTAATTTCTTCCTTTAGAGTAAGGTTTTCATTGACTAAAGCTTCACAAGTAACATGCTATCCTTCAAAATCATTTTTAAAAAAATCATTTTCATTTGCTAACAATTGATTTGCTTGATTGAGAGCTTAATTTTCACTTTTTAATGTCGTCACTTCAGATTCAAGCTTAAAGATCTTGTCATTTGACTTAGAAAAAGCTTGAAGCAATTTGTTAATTTCAGCACATATATCATTGGGTACTTCTCTATCATAATCAAAATTAGTTTCAAAATCTACCTCAGAAAGTGCCATAAGATACATATTTGCTTCTTCACATTCTTCTAAACTTTTTGACTTAGTTTCCAAATTTTCCAAATCACTCTATGTAGCCATAAGAGATTTACATATCTTCTTAAATTTCTCTATCTTCTTGATTAATGTTGGACATTCATACTTGATATGTTGATAGCTCTGATTTTAAACATATTTCATATCGTGATTTTATAGTATTTTCCTCACATTTTTTGTTTTCTTTAAATAAATTGATACTTAATTGAGTAAAATTTTGATTTCTAGGTTTGAACACATTCTAGGATTGAAAACGAAGAAAATGAATCAAATTTCACTCAATTCGGAGTTCAAACGAAGAAGTTATGAAGTTACATAGTCTGGGACATGGCCATGTCCCCAGGCTATGTCCATGCAGAAAAAATTGGCCAGGGGTAGAAAGTTACACGACCTGGGGACACGGTCATGTCTCCGGTCGTGTCTGGTAAAGAAAACGAAAACCTTTTGATACACTATAAAAGGACAGATTAGGTTTTCACAAGACATATGAGACATTAGAGAAGACAAGAGACTTGAGGATGAGAAGAAGAAAAAGGCGAGAACAATACCGACTTCAAGATCGAAGAGATTTTTCATCAATTAAAGGGGTTTTCCATGTTTTATTTTACGTTTTTGATGGAACTCGTTTTTAGATTCATTATGATAGCTTAGAATTCGTGTATTTAGGATTATGGAACTTAGGGTTTCATGTGATTCTTGGATTGATTTAGAATTCTCAATAAAGTTTCTATCTTTGCTTGATTCAATTATGTCGTTTAATTGTTGATTGATATTTCTAGAATATCAATATATGATATTACGCATGTTGATTGAGAAATTACATGTATAATTAGATCTTTACATAATTGGAGAGAATTACATGTATACTTAGAGATAAGATACATGTTTCTTTCGGAATGTTAATTATTTGTGTGGGAATTCATTATACATTAATGCAATTCTAAATTATATTACTAAGTGAAGAGATTCCGGTAAATAATTTAGGATTAGGGTTAATATGCTTGAGAAAGGTATTAACTTTAGTTGTGAATCCCTCTGGTCAAGAATAATATAAATTGAATTGAATATATTTTAAGCGGTCACATGTTAAACACTAGGGGAAATAATTCCTAAATACGTTATTACTTTCTTGAAGTCGTTCTTAATTTTATCGCTTTTTCAATTGCTTAATCAAGTCTTATAATTAAGTTAGTTTGTTAATTTTAGTATTTTTAATTAATTCAAACTTTCATAATTTTCTGGTTAGATAATAAAGCTAAGGTTAATATTAGTACTCGAAGTCTCTGAGGGATCGACTTGGACTCATATCTGCTATATTAAAACCGATAGGTGCACTTGCCTGATATCATATGTCCTAGCTTTTTACATTCCTAGCAAACAATTTCCTTTCTGAACTTTTTCTCTTCCTTTTCCTTGATTGCCTTTCCTACATCATTAGATCAATTCTTATTAGTAGAAAACCTTTTAGTTAATGTTTTCTTACCTCTATTCTTTAGGCATTTGTTGAGGTTTCTAGCTAGAAGCATTACATCTTTCTCTTCTTCTTCAGAATCAATATCTTTTTCTTTTTCTTTGAAGGTTATGGTTTTCTCCTTTGTATCTTCTAAAGTACTTTCTGATATGAGAAAATCAGTTTCATAAGCCATAAGCTTGTTATGCAATTGACTTAGGGTTAGTGTCTTTAAAACACAAGCTTCTTTATATGGCAGTTTTCCTAGCATTCTAGATCTTGGGAAGAATCCTTAGCATCTTGTATACCATATCTACATCACTAATTGTTTTTTCAAGAGAAGATAATTCATTTGTTATGGCAGTGGATCTATTAAAGGAGTCCTTGATTTCTTTACCAAGAAGGATTCAAAAAGTTTCATATTGTTGAACTAACAAGTTGATTATTATGTCCTTAATTGTTTTCATGCCTTCATAGGTTTGTACCAATGTGTCCCAATATCTTTAGTTGTTGTACATGAAGCAATTAAGTAAAATTCTAAACGTACAATGGTACTCAAAAGTAAGTTCGTAACCTTTTAATTAAGTTTAGCTTTGGTAATATCATCATTTGTTGTAACAATAGCTGGAACTTTGAGATCTCCCGTTAAGATGATTTGCCAAGAATAATAGTTTGAACCCTTCACATAAGTCTCCATCCTGAATTTCTAATAAGGAAAGTTAGTTTCATAAAAAATGGTGCCTTACTAGGCTGAACTGTTAAACTACCACTTGGTTCATCTATGATCTTAAACTCCAGATGATATTAGAGTGAAGCTCTAATACCAATTGATGGTCTTATATAAGATATCAAGAGGGGAGGTGAGTTGATAACTTTAAACTTTTTAAAATCTTTTTGATATAAGTTGAAAATACCCCTCTTAATAATTTAATTTGATGAACGATTTTACTTTAATAATCTAACATATGATTAATAAACAACTTAAAGTATAAAGATAAGGAGGAGAATATTAGGCTTAGGATTTATAGAGTTTCGGCCTTTTGCCTATTACTCTCTTCTAACTCCACTATTGGGGACCTGGTCTACTTCACTAGTGCTGTTCGACTTGATTTACTAAAACAAACAAAACATGAGAATTTTATAATCATTAGCTTCACTTGGCCTTAACAAGCTTCTGCTTTGCTTATCTAGGCTTTTCATAGTCTAGGCTAATTACAAATCTATAGAATACAACCAAACTCCTCTCAACACTTAAACAACATATAAAGTTTACAAAAAGCAAGTAAGAACAACAATAGGAATCTCAAATGATTTTGGATGAAAATAGAAATAATGATTGATGAGAGATTCGCTTCAGTTCAACTTTCTAAAGAAGTATCTAAGAATCGTTCTGTGCTCTTTTAGATAGTTGAAATTGCTCATGATCCAAGTATAGTGTATATGTTATTTTTTTGCTTTTCAGATTCGTACTTACAACTTTGAATCACTTTTCATTGGAATCAGGGATTCTTGGCTTAGCTAGAGAGGATGAGGAGCAATCCTTATAGGAAAAATTCTTGGCTTAGCTAGAGAGGATGAGGAACAATCCTTATAGGAAAAATTCTAACAAGTTTTGTCAATTTCATGATGACCTTAGTCATAACATGGATAAGTGCATTGACTTGAAAAATGCACTTGAAGATGCTACTTAAAGAGGATATCTCGAGAAGTTTATTGTGGATAAAAAAGAAAGGATAGAACGTCCCATTCAAAGGAAAATGATAAACCAATAGCCCTGTAATATTGATATCAGAGCTAATGATCGAGAATTAGTAACATGGGATAATAGTGGAGGTGATAACTATGCTTCGAGAGGGGTGATTGATGTGATATTTTGAAGACTAAAAGGAGGGACTACCTTGGCTACCTTGAGTTTAGTAAACTCACGAGGAGATTATGTACTGAATATTTAAGGTAAGAGACATAGGTTAGATGATATGATTGGGTTTTTTGGACAAAGATATGTAGGGGGTCTAATTTCCTTACGATGATGCACCGGTTATTATGAGTAGGGTAGCCTAGTTTGAAGCAAGGAAGGTCATGGTCAACATTGGAAGCTTAATAGACATTATTTTTAAGCATGCATTTGACCAAATATGATCAAAGTTAGAGAATTACAAGATGCAGCTCTACAATACAATTTATATGGGTTCAACAATCAGTTAGTTAAAGTTTAAGGAGTTATTAACTTGACTCTTTGTGTTGAAGATATGAGAATGAAGTAGAAAAAGAAGTGGATGTCATGATAGTTGATTGTACCTCTCCTTATAATGTCGACCATCCATCAAAATTTTTAAGATAGTCATATTTAGAGCTCATCAAAAGGAAAAATTTCTAACCCTAACAGGTACTAGAACATGTAATGGAGACAAGCAATTGGCTAGAGCTTTATATTTGAAAGCTTTGAAGAGAGACCAAGTGTACCATATTGAACAAGGGACAAACAATCGCTTGCAAATTTAAGGTAAACCTATAGAAGAGAACATGACCATTCAATTAAGTGATGATCTTAAGCATACTACCTAGGTCGAAGCCAACATGGCTCTTGACCTTTGTGAGTACATGATACAATTCCTTTAAGCTAACGGGGATGTCTTCTCATGGTCCCCATTAGACATGCTTAGTCTTTTGAAGGAAGTCATCACTCATAAGCTTAACATTTGTCCAAGCGTTAAGGTAATATATTATAAGAAAAGGCTATTGCTCCTAAGAGGTAAGCTGCTATTGAGGAGGAAGCTTAGAAGTTATTGAAGGTGGATTTCATTAAAGAGGAGCTGTACTTGACCTAGTTGGCCAACTATGTGTTGGTTAAAATGGCTAATGGAAAATGGAAGATGTATACAATCTCATTGATATTAATAAGGCATGACTAAAGGATTGTTTTCCTTTACCTCATATTGATTAGATGGTTGACTTGACCTCAATGCATGCCTTATTGAGTTTCTTAGATGCCTTCTAAGGATATAATTAGATAAAGATGTACCCTTGCAATTAGGTATACACTTCTTTCATGACTGAGTTTAGAATGTACTGTTATAAGGTCATGTCATTTGGTCTAAAGATCGCGGGAGCCACATATTAGAGACTAGTGACAAAGATGTTTAAGCCATAGATACATAGAAACATTAAAATATATGTGGATGACATGATTATAAAGAGTAAGACCAATGATGACCATCATGCAGTGGTCTTCAATTGTGAGCTTTTCTTAACTTCATTTCTCTCTTAAAGTTCCTCTACTTCAATCCTTGATTAATTTTTTTACTTCAAAATTCTCTAAAACTTGATAAAAACCTTCAAAATTTCATAAAATGCTCTTGAAGTCCTCGAAAATGAAATTCAAACTAATTAAGCATAGAATGTTATAAAATTAACTAGAGTAATATCTAAAATAGCACAAAATAACTATAGAAAATGTATGCTAAATTTACATTATCATGTATCCCCAAAGCAATAGGTAAATAGAAGTAGTCAACAAGGTTATCCTACACAGCTTAAGGAAGAGGGTAAACTGAATTAGTAGCAAGTGGGTGAATGAGCTACCTAATGTCTTATAGGGTTATAGGACTATGTATAATACTTCAACTGGCAACACTCCTTATCAACTGACTTTTGGGTCTAAAGCAGTTTCCCCAATTGAGCTTTAAATTGGAAGTGCAAGAGTTTGAGCATGCAACCTTAAATATAACGACATTGACCTTAGATCATATCTTGACACTATCCATGAGACCCAAGCTCTAAACAAAGCATACTTAACACTAATCAACAATGCTCAACCTGGTATTATGATAAATAGGTCAGACATGTGTTTTTGACCTAGTGAATTGGTGTATAGGAAACTAGAAGCTTTAGGAGTCAAAGAAAGCTAAGGGAAATTGACTCTAGCTTAGGAGGGCCCTATAAGGATCAAGGAGGTCATAAGAAATGGAAGAGCTTATAAATTGGAGAGGCTAACTTCAAGTATGGAATGCTAAAAATCTCAAGCCTTACTTTAAGTGACCAACCTCTTTGAAGTGAAAGCTATTTAAGTTTGCAATTTGTGTGTGTTTTAATTCTATTTGATTTGTTTTATGATGTGGAACTATTAATATTTGTTTACCCAAATCATATGATTGTTTGTTTTTGTTGTTCGAAGTTTGTTAGTATTTCAATTGCATAAAGTTCTATAACTTTGTTCATTATTTTTCCCTTATTATGGAACCTCTTTAGTATTGCAAAGACAATTTGAAACATGATTGACCTAACGTCTATGCAATTAGCCCATACCAATACACATGGTAAGTGGGCTCCTCTCCAACCATTCTTGAAACATGAGGGTTAGAATATCTCTAAAACTTACATATTATGGGTGATGAGTAAATTGTGTAAAGCACTATCCATAAACCTTACGTATGATAGATGACTAGAATATGATGTCTAAAATTCTCTAAGTCTAGTGATAAGCTCGGATGACAAGATATAAAAGCCTTAACTTTTTTAAGTGCGACAAACCCAATTGCTCTAAGTCATAGAAAAGCACGGTCAATGAGTTGCTAAAAACCTTAAATAGTTCAATGATGGGTTGAAAACTTTTTGAAGTCCGAAAGTAAATATGGTCAATGCATTAATAAATGCCCTAAGTTAATAAATAATGATGGTCTAAGATCAAAAGTAAGAGCATACAGGAAGTATAGTCAAAATATGCAAGAAACATAAGTTCATTTAGCATCCTAATAAGGGAATATAAAAATAAAGATAATTGTACATCAAGTTAAAGGTTAGCATCCCTATTTAAATAAACAATAGAAAGTCTAGAAGAGAATGAAATGAGACAAGACAAAGAAACATGTTAATTATGGGCAAGGGAATTATTGAGAGTAGGGGTCAAATTAGTTGGAGGGTTTGAGGCAGGAACATCAGAAGCCTTTGAGTACTCCTCACTATCTTGAATCTTTTGAAAAATCTTCCAATAACTCATACTCTGATTGAGCTCCTTCTCAAGATTAGCAATATTAGCTTTCAACTCATCATGCGAGCCCTATAGTTGGTGAACCTCTTTAGTATGCTTGCCTTTAAGGCTATCCACCTCATTTTTGGCCCCCTATAAGTTGGTAACATGTTGAGAACTCTTTTTCTGCTCTTTAGATAGAGTAACTTCGTTCTTCCCCCTTAGCTTAGCTTCCCTATTAACCTTGTCCTTTAAGCTTTTGATTTCTTTTTCCATCTTGGCCTTCTCTTTGGCCTAATTTTATTTGAGCTTCAAATGCTTGACCTTAGCATTGGTAACCTAGTTCTTAGCTTCCTCAGCAATCAAAAAAGAGAACATATAGAAAATATATTGAACAAGAATGACAAAAAAAAAAAAACAAAACTTAAGAGGGTAAAGACTTTATGCTTTTTTCTCTTCTATTAGAGCCTCAATAATCATTGTCAAATGTTAGGAGCTCTGCAAAATAAAAGCAAAGTTATAAAAGGATAAGAGAGTATTACTTTGTATGATTGCCAAAATAACTCCTTACATCATATATCTTAGAAGTGGTTAGTTCTAGAAGTGATAGGAATTAACCTATTGGACCCTTGACCCAAGTATGAGTGCATAGATTGGAGGGCTTTGCCAAATGTATCCTCTCTTGTCGACCAATACAAGAAGAGTCTGAGCTCCTTTTTACTATTGACCACCTACAACTATCGAACTGATGTCTATCACGTTCATTGTCAATAGTTGTCGAACTCTAACCTAAAGGGATTTTAGACTACCCACACTTTAGCTTGGTAAGCTTCACCTGCTCGGCCATCTCTACTTTGAGCTATAGAGGTCCTATCCAAATTGATCTAATCTAAATGTACCTACAGCTCAACTTGACATCCACTTAATCTAATTGTACTACTTTGTCTATTTCCTCAAGAGTTCTTCAGTAGCTGTTAGTCGCATGTCCTAGTCCCTACATATCTACCACTTGAAGCTTTTATTTCTACATTTTCTTTTATGTACTTATTGATTTCTTGTATTTAACTTATTTTGGATAGTATCCTTTTTATCTTTTCCATGTATAGAAAGTAACTCTAGTATTTCTAATATAAATACCCTTCTTACATTTAGCTATAAGAATCAATCCTTATCATTAAATATACTATGTTTCTTATAGTGAGCTATCATCTTATTTCCCTTTTTACTCTTATCTTATCCCTTAAGTAAGGTTAGTTGGCGAGCAACCTCATTAAGCTATTTGTATGTTATATTGACTAGCTTGTCAATTTGCGGAGGTTGCTTAATGTGTCATATCTTTGGAATTATTCATGCTTTTACTTGTTTTTTTATTTTGTGTGTTTGTTACCCTTTATTTCAAGCTTTATGTGAGCTTGGGCCTTCCTTTGATATTGTCACCCTTGTCTATCCTAGATGCAACGTATCATTTTGGTATCAAAGTAGAGGTTCGTAGTAAGTAAGTATCTATCTTGTGTGTCATACTATAGCTACACCGTATTAACCATTGTTGTGATTAAGTGTATTGAATGTACGTATCGGTTGCGGTATTAAGTGGTAAGACTAGTGACTGTAATCTCTTCAAGATGGCATGCTATGTCATACTTTGTTTCAAGCCATAGATAATAGAGCAAGGTATTAGTTAGGTATCCTTATTTAGTGTTCAACGAAGATAACTGTTGTATTGCATTTTGTCATAGAGCATAGTTTGTTCTTAAGATTGGTTTCTAATTCGAAGTAGTTATGTATGTGAAGGTTAGAATATTAGTAAGTAGAGTATATTGTTTATAGGTAATAAGCGAAGGAGTGAGTGTCTATTTTGTTGTCAAAAAGGATTGAGACTGGGTTTTGAAAGCACAAGTGATTTGAGTGTCAATGCTGGGTTTGGTGACAATGATCGTAGTGCTGTCCATCATGGGCGACAACCCTAATACACCCCTAAAAGTTCTGATGAATGATTCGATGAAGTGACCAATATGATAGCTAAGTTGACTCGAGCGATTTATAACTTGGCTACTTGACTTGTTGAAGTTATTTGCAGCACCCTTTGAGTTGCTATAGACATTAGGAATGATGCTAATAATGCTTGACCTGCTTGAAGGTAATTCTTAGGTTAGTAAGACTTAGGTGATGCAAACGAAGTAAATAGAGAAGAGTACTATGAAGTAAAAGCGAGAGCTTAAGCATCACGAGCTATTGAATATGTCAAGGACCAAATCCTAAGCTTTAATTGTATTGGAGACATTGATGAATACCTTGATTAGGAAAACATGGTAGAACTAATCTTTGATTACTATTAATATGGGGACTATGACAAGGTGAGAATGGCCTCCCTAGAATTTTTTGGGTATGTTGCAATGTGGCAGTGGAACTTCATGAGTAGAAGGGATGGAAATAGAGAAGTGAGTGCCTAGACTAAGATGAAGAGAGTTCGTAGAGCAAGATTCATGCCAGACACTTACTTACATGATACAATTGGTCGATTCTGAAAGATGAAATAAGGAAGTGAAACTATTGAGGAATATATGTGTGAGTTTTAGGTGCTTATGATCTAATGTGAAGTTAATAAACCTTCAACTTAAAAAGTGTCTAGATTCCTTACAGGGTTAAGACTCGATGTCTAAGATGTAGTAGAACTTCAACAATTCACCACTTGGGATGAGGCCATAAGGATTGCCCAATATGTCAACAAACAAAGAAATAATAGGCCAATCTGACCTCAATTGAGCTACCTATCCAATCCAGTCAACCTGTTTAAGGTGGTCACCGAGCTCAATATAGTACCAAGTCGGGTAGATGAGCTAAAGTCATAACCAAGCAAAAGAACTGCCTTATTATCAATGAAGCATCAGAGAGGATGTTTAAGAAAAAGATAAGGTTTAAGATGGAAGACTAGCCAAATTAGGTGTTTCAAGTGTCAAGGTTTTAGACACATGGCTGCTTAGTACTTGAATCGATGTACTATGGTCATTAAAGGTAAGTTAGATAGTACCAACGAAGAACCTGAAGAAAAGCTTGAATAAGAGAAAGATACCGGGGAGTGCAATGGAGAGCTTATCAAAGAAGATGTGTTCACTAGTGACTTAGACAAGTTGACTCTAGTTGTCCAATGAGCTCTAAGTATTGAGCCATTTGTTGACGAGGAGTAGCAAGAAAACTTATTCCATATTACATGTAAAGTGAACGACCAAGTATGTGTGCTCATTATGGATAGCAGGAGTTGCACCAAAATTGTGCCTATTAGCTTAGTATAGAAACTCAAGTTACTAACCTCATCATACTCAAGGTCATATAAACTACATTTGTTAAATGAGAAGGAAGCCCTATATGCTACTCAGCAGATATAGTTGCCAATCTCAATTGAGAATTACTATGATGAGATTCTTTGTGATTTAATACCTATGTATGCATCCTATGTATTGTTAGGATGACCTTGGTTATTTGATCGTAAGGTCATACATGGTTAGTTTAGGAACACATACGCATTTCTCAAGGATGGGAGGAAGATCATATTGTACCCTATGACCCTTAGTTAATTTAGTAAGCTGTAGGCCAAGTTAGCTTGAGGATCGAAGAAGACTTTAGTTCTTAGTCGTTATAAGCTCGAAGAAGCTATCAAATTTGATATATTGACCTTCCTATTGATTCGAAGACTATTGGAATTGAAGGAGTAAGCCATATTGCCTAATGAGGTCCAAAAATTACTTAATGAGTATGCTGACCTATTTCTTAAGCAGTTGCCTGAAGGGTTATTACCTTTTCAAGCAATTGAGCATTGTATTACCTAATACTTGGTGCCACCCTTCCTGCCCACTTATTAAATGAATCCCTAGTAAGCGATCGAGCTACAAAGACAAGTTAACGAACTATTAGAAAAGGGTTATGTAAAAGAAAGTCCTAGTTCATGTGCTATGCTAACTATATTCGTGCTGAAGAAAGATGGTACATGGTATATATACGTAGTAATAGAGCTGTTAACAAGATAACAATCAAATATAGATACCCTATCCTGAAGTCGAATGACATGCTAGAAAAACTACTCGGAGCTAGGATTTTCAATAAGATTGCCTGAAATTCGACTACCACCAAATTCAAATGAGACTAGGGGACAAATGGAAGATTAAATTCAAAACTAAGCATAGTCTATATGAATGGTTCGTGATGCCCCTTGGGCTATCTAATCCTTGAAGCACTTTTATGAGGCAAATGAACCATGTATTATGAAATTTGATCGATAGATTTGTCGTGGTCTACTTTGATGCCGACCTGCCTAATCACATTAACCATCTCCAAGTTGTATTTGATGTGCTCTGAGCTGAAAGATTATTTAGTAATATGAAGAAGTGTTATTTTTGTCAAGAGGAAGTAGTCTTCCTAAGATATGTAGTTGGTGGAGGAGGTCTACGAGTTGATGATAAGAAAATCTAAGCAATTATTGATTGGCTAACTCTGACTTCTTGCGCCAAGGTGAGGAGCTTCCATGGATTAGCTTCCTTTTACTAACATTTTCAAGGCATTAGTACAATTCTTACACCACTCACCAAACTAATAAAGAAGAATGTAGAGTTCAGATGAGGAGAAAGAGAAAAGAAGAGCTTTACTAAAGTAAAAGAAAAGTTGACTTTTGCACCAATTCTAGCAAAACTTGACTTTGAGAAGATATTTGAGCTTAAGTATGATGCATCAAAAGTAAGATTAGGAGCTATGTTGATGCAAGAGAGCCATCCTCTTGCCTATCATAGCAAGAAGTTGAGAAGACCACAATTGGACTACTTTGTATATGATAAGGAACTTTTAGTGCTAATTTGAGCTCTCTAAGTATGGTAACATTATCCCCTGCTAAAGGAATTGGTCATATACACCGATCATGAGTCATTGAGGCATCTGCAAAGCTAGTCTAATCATTCAAAGATGCAAGCCCAATGGATATAAACAATAAAAAAGGCAAGTCCAACATAGTTGTCAAAACTATGTTAAGAAGATATACTCTTCTTATCGAACTACAAACTAGACTTATGGGGTTTGCAAGTATCAAAGCACAATATCCCTAAGACCTTCACTTTAGTCTAGTATGTAAACAATGTAGGGAAGGAAGGACTGATGATGACTATCATGTCACAGATGCATACTTGTTTTGAAGTAGCAAACTTTTTATGCCAACTTGTTCTATTAGGGAATTGTTAGTGAGGGAAGCCTATGGTAGAGGGCTTTCGAGACATTTTAGAGAAAAGCAAACCTATGAGTTATTGAATGCACGCTTGTTTTAGCCTCAAATGAGATGATATGTACATAATGTGGTTGAGAGTTGTGTCATCACAACCCATCAGATATTTTAGTAGTGATAGATTGCCATGTACTAATTAGAAATAATCAATTAGCACTTTCTTTACCCATTGATTACTTCTAAAGAGTACATGAAGTGTCATCTTTGGAACAAATTGTAGAGTAGCACATATTTAGTGGTACAAAATAAAATTTTACATAATATTATAGAATAAATGATACAAAACTTGTGAAGTTATGGAGTCTTTCTAATAATTAATATTACAAACCATTACAACTAAAGTACTTAAAACATAGTAACTATAAGCTACATAATCCTTGCACTCTCTCCTCCAAAATCCACTTCTATTTTCATTTTAGTACACAAACACTTGCAACATAAGAAAATGGCTATGGAGGGCATCAGAGGGTGCTCTGGCATAATCACTCCGATGCCTAAGTTAGCTCCCCTTGTTATAAGAGTAAACTTGTAGCATAAAAGGAAGAGTGAAAGAGAATGGAAGAAGGCCCTTTACTTAGGATTTTTGGCTGGTATTTGTAGTGAGTCAATGGAAATTGTACTTGGACTAAATTATTAGACTGTGCTTAAGTATTGGGCTAACTAATATAAGCCCACGTAATAATTATTAGAAAATTCCTATCAACACTTGCCTCCCACTCCATTTGGTGACAAAGTCGGAAAAGTGAGTATCTAGGGAGATTGATTTTGTGGGATTTCAAGAAAGATCTATAATCCAAGCCTAAAGAGGCTTGAGTGCTTAATGGAGTAAAGGCTTAAAAAGGTGAAAGTTGGGAGTAGCTGAAGTACTTACAAATACTTGTGCACGTGAAGGCCTAAAGAGGTTAAAATGCCTAAAGAGATGAGGGCCTGAAGAGGTGGGAACACCTGAAGAGGCAAAGTAAGGGCCTAAAGAGGTGAGAGGGGAATTTCTCAAATATATGGACTATTGTCCTATTGATGAGGTTACTCGATGTGGTCGAGTTGGTAGTGTTTTAACCGACGATGCTTGAAGAGGCAAATGGAGTAAGCATATTGTTTGAGTTAGACATAACCTGCGCTATATAGAGCTGTAGACCAAGTAGGTTGTCCTTCTGACAATAAAAAGTATTCAATATAGAGCAAATAAGAAAGCAGGGGGGAACTTTGCTTGAATATACGAGTTGTGCTTGAATTCCCTATTGTTAGAAGGGCATCGAAACATAGCTCAATTGCTTGGATAGTGTTTTTTCATGTGAGTGAACAACTCGTGCTAGCTTAGTTTGGTATTAACTCGGTAGTACTTTTAGTCACTGTGCATGGGCTATTAGGACTATGGTTGCCTTATGTCGTATGGGCTCGGACTTAGTATCTATGAGGAGCTTCGAATGTGTTACTTTGTTCATTCCACAAAAGTAGCTTAGGGATTTTATGGTCCAGATAAGCTTATTGGCTAAAGAGCATGTGAGATCTTGGCTCTGCTCATATATATACAAGTTAGTAATAGCTTAGGAAGTACTTGAAATGCATCTTGTTGTTGAGTGAGCTCGATTTTATTGTAGAGCTATTGCTGGAAGCTTAGTATGTGCTTGGACAAGACATTGCTTGTGACGTTATGTGGCTTCTCAGATTGGTTTTAATGGAGTACAGCTCGGCTTAGCATGTTAAAAATCACTTATTGCTTTGTTTGCACGGTTAAGTTTATTTCTACAGCTTGGACTTATTGTATGTATTGTCGAAAGAAGAGCTTAGCTTGTGCGTTCAATAGCCGTTCAACTCGGTTAGTGGAATTCTCGACTCTAGACCATGTCATTAGATTTAGTTTCAAAACTTCTCTTCAACAAAATGAATGGCATGTAGAGATGTTGGATTACTCGACCACTACTGTTCGAAGTGCTGATTGGAGTCATAGCTGGGCCTGGTTTAAGAGTTAGATGCTTAGTCCTGTTATGTTTCCATAACTGCGAGTGTTCAAGGCAACTTGGTTCCCTAATTGCTCGACAGGTGGACTGTTTGGACATGAAGTTAGTTGACTTGACCTCGACTGTTCAAAATGTCAATATCAGCAACTTGCTCACTGGCTAGTTTGCTCATACCTCTATATTGCCGTGTATTGCTCGGCAATGGGACTCGAGTTGCATGGCATCACTGTGAGTGAGTAGCTCGACATGATCTTTTACCATTGTCTTTGGTCGAAGCTTGGCATGATAGCAGTTGTGACAATGAAAGTCTAGTCATCTAAGTATAGAGCTCTAATTTGCTACTCAAATGCGTGCGTGGCTAATCGACTCGGCGACTAACTATCTATGAGCATATCAAAGTTGCTTGACAACTTGGTACGACTCGGACATGCTCGACTCCTCCGAAACTTTGCAAGTTGATAGAAAAGCTCGGGGTCAATGGCTTGGCATCAGTTTCTTAAGCAACTCCTCAACAACTCGGCATGGAGCTTAGAGCTCGGTTATCGGATTGCTAGACCAAAAACTTCTCGGCACGAGTAATACTTGTCCAGAGGTGTATCGCAGCATGGAAGTGGTACGCGCAACAGCTACTAGTTCAATTTTATTCTTGTCCAATGGTTCGTTGTCAAGATAGTTTTTTTGACCCAAAGGAAACTTGGACAAGTGACCGCAACTCAATTCGATGTTCGAGTTGTTCGCACGTGTAGTGTTAGGAAGTACAATTAATATGCTCGGCCATGGAACTAAATCGGCATGGTTTATCTCAGTTACATAGCTACACCAACTGATATCTTGGTTTGGTGTGAGGGAAAGTTACGACCGATGTCACGACAACCTTAAATATGGTCTTAACATGCAAAGTAACTTAGCATGGTGATCCAACGTTGAATTCAGAAATTCATAAAAAAGCCTTTAGTGTTTTGAAAGGAACTTAGAGCTCTATTGTTAGCTTGATGAAGCTCGACTCATGGAGCTCAGTTCATGTCTAGCACGGTAGATTCTTTCGAAGCTCAGATCGGAACTTCTGACAAAAAAAAAGATCGAGTAGTCGCTACTTCGTAAGGACAGCTTGGTCTTGGTTGAGTTGTTTAGCACAAGTCACAAACGTATTATTTGCCAGCAGTTTAGTTTCAGATGTATTGAAATTGCTACTCAGAGCTTGACCAAGAAGAAGTTGCTCGAAACAAATGTGTTGGTCGTGCAAATGCTTTGGCAATTATCAAGTTTTGTTGATAAGGACATTATCAACAATCAGTGGATGGCTTGGCTGATGTTGTTCGGCCATGGTTGCCGAAATAGTTTGAAAACCGACCGAGTATCTAAGAGGTCAGAAGCTCGAACTATGGAAGCTTGGTGAGTGAAGAAGTTGGGCCAGCTATTCGGCCATGGAGCTTGGACTTGGCTCGAAACTAGGATGCTCGAAGCTCAATAGAGGGTAAGAGAATAGCTCTTTCAGTGTCCTTGAGCTTGCTAATGTTTGTGGCCACTATTTCATTTGAAGCTTGACACGTGCACATGAAGCTCAGACATGTGGCCACAGCTTTGTTCGGAAACTTAACTCGGCAAGGATTACTCGACTACGGATTGCTCTATGCATGATTGCTCGGAATCTTAGCTCGGCATCTTGGCTTCTTGACTGTGCTCAGTTCATTAATCAGCCAAAACAAGATAACAACTTGACCTTTGTTTAACTTCCTGCTGGACGACAGGCACAAGGTCACTCACCCTTGAGTGCTCTTCGCTAGAGTAGCATGCAAAGATTGGCCACGAAAAAGCTTAGCCATGAGAGAGCTTAGAGTGGCCAAATGGAGCTCGATAGAGGATGAGAGAATGGCTCAGAAGTGTAGCTCAACATTTCTACCCTTAGATTTGCTTGCCATGTATTTCATTATGAGGTGAAGCCCACTTTTGGACCGTCCTCAAAGCCAACGACTGGAGCTGTACTTGAGTGGCCACTTTTCTGTACTTAGTCGGAACCAATATCTCTCAGCTTAAGTAGGATAAGACTCAAACTAACCCATAATGGCCCTGTTCACACAATCACGTGCAACATCTGTACGATAAGGAGAAGCTTGGATTTTGGCCTTCTGCTGCTTGGACGAACTCAACGTAGAGCCTCATTTGATCTTTTGAACATGGGTTGTTCGATGCTATTGAGATAAGTGCCTCAGCAAGCATCAATTTAGTCGGTAAGGCCTGCAGATTAAAAACTCGAAATTTGGAATCCAGTTTGGTTTGTGGTTTCAATCCTCAAGCTTTGGTGATGGAAAGAGCTCGGAGTGGCTACTCTGCTATCTTGTTGCAACTTCTCGACAACTCGGCGCAGCCACGGAACTTCGACCACTTGGCTACAGTGCTTGGCAACTTGGTGCAACTTAACAAGGAGCTCGACACTTCGAGTTGCTAAAACTCAACAAAGTGTAGAGCTTGGCACATATGGATATACCTAGTTGAAAATTGCAGCAGCTATTATGGGTGTTCTTATAGAACACTTCTCGCTCAATAAACAACTCACCAATTTCCAAAAGAACCCACAGAATTCTTCGACACTTGCGGACACAATGTTTGAATACAGCTGTACTCCAGACAAAGCAAACTGATTCATAGTGATGACAATCAGGGGAACGCGGCACTTGTTATCGACATGCACATTATGTAATAGTGGATTTTCGTTGCAATCGATATCCAAACTCTAGGCATTATCGGAACTCAAGCTTAAGCAAGTTACACGTTAGTTTTTGGATGCTTAGTAACTGAACAAGTTGGCGCCGTGATAAATCCAATTGGTGCTTGAAGTGCTTATGTCACATTTTTTAGCATTTATCATTGTGTTCTATTTACGATCACAAGGTGCAAACTACCTAACATGCTCGGTTCTTTCAGTTAGCGGACAAAGTTGCGATTATGAACCATGTGACAACAGTTACAAGCCACCAAAAGACGAGGCTATGGTTACCCAAACAAGAAAACTTACATGGGGTTAGCAATTATGAACCAAATAGTGGGAGAAGTTATTGTGGCTATGCTTGAAAATAGAGGTTATGAGTGGTTTCAAACTAAGCCAACATGAGATTCCGATGACTGTGCTTGAGAAAGACAATTATGAGCCAGACATCGTTATTACTGATACACTTTTGCGAAAGGGAAACTATAGGAAAATTTTCATGCTTCCTTGCTTGTAGTTACGTGTTTCTTCCAAGAATAAATATAACACAATGGTTCTTCTCGTAAAGCATATATAAATAATCCAAATTCCAAATGAAAGGCACTTGAAACTATAATCCTTAGGCCAAAAAGTAAATGGTACTTGAAATTGTAGTTCCTTAACGAATTATAAACAAATGTGACTGGATGAGGAGGAAGAATCAAACTAGCGATTATTAGCACAAGAGAAAAATGCTATCCAATTCCATAACTCTGAAAATTCATCACAAAGTTTTGATAAATCTTCAAAAAACATAAGGAACAGGTTGCTCGTTCCTACAGATGGTGTTAATTGTTAACCGGTGATTTTCACTCCGGTGCACGAACACATGCAACATGAGAAAACAAGTGTAGAGGGTATTGGAGGGTGCTCCGACGTGGCCACGTTAATACCTAAGTCAGCCCTCTTGTGATAATATTAAACTTGTAGTAGAAAAGGAAGAGTGAGAGAGAATGGAAGAGGGGCCCTTACTTAGGGGTCTTATCTAGTATTTATAGTGAGTCAATGGAAATTATACTTGGACTAAATTATTAGATCAAGAATAAGTATTGGCCAACTAATATAATCCCATGATATAATTATCAGAAAATGCTTATCAACATAAACTACTATTAGCTTAGTAAGATCTCCATTCATATTACCTTTTAAGCAAATCAAGCAAGTTTTCAAACATATGCAATGCAATTAATCAATCAAACATATGCAATAATACATGCGGCCACCTAGTAACTAGCCTATAGTCTAGGGTATATTCTTCCCCTTGACCTTGAGTTGAGGATTAGTAGTTCCACTAGTGCCCAAGTGTTTAGATTTAATAATTAGAGTTTCTTAGAATACATTCATGGCTGTCCTAGAGAAATAGCTGCATAATCTCAATTCTTAGCTGAACCAATACAATACCTATATCAATATAATGATCAAGAGATGATGCCTCTTGATCTGTCTAAGGAGAACTAAATGGGTAGAATTCTCTTTGACCTCATGAGAGAAAGAGAACCAATCTCTCAGTTATTTAGGAGAACAAAAAAAAAAAATGTTCATCTTAGAATCCACCATAATTCTTAGGAAGAAGGATCTTCTGGTTAGCTTAAAGAACTATAAAGAAATATTCACAAAGGGCATATAAATAAGTCATAAAAAAAGGATCTCTTGGTCGATCCTAAGAAGGCTCAAATGAAATTAAGAAATTAATGCCTTTCTTAGCCACTAATGACTAGGGATTGATCAGATCCTTGATCGGCCTCTAAATTTATGTAACCTAAAACAGAAGAATGGACACGGCTCCATCCATTACAAAACCATTCTCAAAGTCACTTAGTTTGTAAAAGATGAGGAAGATTCTTACCTTTCCATTCCCTATGTAGCAATGATGGTAGAAATTAGTTAATGTACTATGCTATGTGTTGACAAGCATTTTTTGATAACTATTTTATGGGCTTATATTTGCCAGCCCAATACATAAGCTTGATCAATAGTCCAGTCTAAGTATAACTTTTACTGACGTACTATAAATACTAGAGAAGACCCTTAGGTAGGGAGACTCTCTTTTCTCGTTCTCTTCTCTCTTCCATAACTTTACAATGTCATTTTCATCACAAGAGGGATAATTTAGGCATCAGAGTATCTGTGCCGGAGTGGCCTCCAATGCCTACCATAGCTATTTGTTGTTTTGTAGGCATCCATGTACCCTAACAAAAATCAGCAGTTAATAATTGGTGCTGTTTGTGGGAAATGAGCAATCCATCCTCCATGGCTTTGAGGATCTTGGAATTTTGTAATGGAACATTTCTCCTTTTGCGGACTAGTCCGACTCTAGTTTGCATAGTTTTATTCCTTATTTTTGTTCCCAGATTCGGTAAATATGCTCATAGCTTGCCAATTTATTTCTGGTTTAGAGGATTGCTCGTCACTTTTTTGCTTTAAATTTGCATCGATATTTCTTTTTCTTCACATGTTGATGTATGAGTATGTGTTTGGTTGTTATTCACGGTTTCCCTGAGTGGTTTCTTCGCTTTTGGAAATCTATTTGTGCCATTGAATTCGAAGAAACTGCCATGTAGCCAATATTTTCTCACATGCTGGAAACGTTGGGATTTCATCCATGCAGACTAAGCAACACCTGTTGCATGTTTGGGATGGATGTTAGCATATTCTTCGATACAAGAATATATAAAATCTGAATTTTTTTTTGTCTTTTGGCCTTTAGAAACTCCTCCAAAACCGCTTGGCTTGTTAACCGGTTGCCATAAATCATAACGCCTACATGGTCATGTGGTTTTTCCTTAGCACTTACTCATATTATTTTGATTATATTGCATATAGATTTAAAACAGTCATACAATCATCCGTTCCGGAGAACTAGTTGAGCCGAAAATCTACTAGTGCGCATAGTAGTGAAGTGTCGCGTTGCTGAGTTTCTCTTTTAAGTGATTGTCGATGTGCAATTGCTCCAGGCCGTGCTATTTTATCCAATTGCTGCCAAGCGACTCCAAACAGAGCTGATCTAAAAAACAATACAAAAGTTAAGCAATAGATTCAAGTGTTGTCAAGCCTTTCACGCATGGCCAAGCCTTTTGTTTGTGCGAAAGTGCACGAGTAGGAGCTTTAATCCAGCTGAACAGTGCTTTGTCATCCCTCTTTACATGTAGCAGCCATGTACAAGAGACCTATGACGAACAACAGCGGAGTTTAATGAAATCTTCGAGTCCAACTTGAACTCCCAAGCGTTTTCTCAACATTGTGACGAAATGGTTGCAGATGAGATAAAGTCAAATGAAGTATTTAGTGTTAGATTGACTTATGCATGTAGCCATGTTGGATTGGTCGAGAAAGGTCGCAAAACTTTTCAAACCTAAGTGAGGATTATTGTATCAATCCTTCTCTGTGGCACTACACTTGCTTATTGCATCTGCTCAGTCAATCGGGACATTTCGACGAGGCTGAAAATCTCATTGATGATTCTGTGCCGCGCTAGCTATAATCTTAGACTCCCCATGCAATTAAATCTGTGCTGAGCAATATACATGCCGTGCTCTACTCCTCAATGCCAAGCAACCCAATTCTAGAGTTGCTGAGCTATTTCGTTTCTGAGAAGCTCATGAACTATCTGACACCAAGCTCTATGAGAGGGAGCTCCAGGCAACGACTCAGGCCAATCTTGGCCCTACGCGCTCACTGAGCTCTGAGCCGAATGTTACATGTCGGCTAAAAGTTTTCCATGACTATGCCCTGTTCCGCATTCTCCGAGCTCCAAGCTCGCGAAGCCTATTCATGGAGACTGAACTATGGAGTGTTCTATTCCACATATTCTAACTGTAGGGCATACGAACTAAGGAGTTGCCAAGCTGTCTAATAGCTAAAATGCCAAACTCAAAACTCCTATTAGTAGATTTGTGTCATTGGGGTCAAGTTCTTCATTCATCATAGCACCGTTGCATGTACATCCAAGCACCAAACTCGCTGTATGTTTACACAAATGTGGTTGGTGTTGTCCCCCCTCATCATTGACCTATTCTTTTCTTAAGTACATAGCCATACTTGTTGAGCTAAGTGGTGCACTGGCGCTTGAATCAGTGGATCCTCCACATTGGGTTGTACTTCGTTGACACGTGAACTAAAGACAAAGTGTATTGACAGCTCAGCAGGGACGACAGCTCGATTGTAAAGAGCTTGGAGTTTATGACTGCGGACTAGAAGCTCGCTGAAGCAGTAGTGGACAATTCTACACCACGTAAAGAGGAGTTTAGATCAACTTTACCATGGAGTGGCTCAAATCATGTGGCCATGGCATTATATTGTGGCTTTTCAATTTACGGAACTCGGAATTATTTGTATGAGTCCAAACTAGTGAAAAGCCGAGTAGATGTTGATCTGCAGTGACACAATTGAAGATCTAACCTCCAAGCAGCTCTTCACTAAACGCTTAATACAAGCTGCAACGAAGTAGAGTCTGGTTAAATCTCCATGAGACCGAACTACAAGCCGTGTGGCAAGTGTAGCAGAGCATCCGGGCTGTTGCAAAGGCACCATAAAGCCCAACAAGTTTCAAGCAACTAAGTTGTAAACTTTGCCAAGCAATCTTTGCTGCAAGCTAAGCCTACAATGGTTCGATGGACTTGATTTGAATGGCCAAGCTTCCTATCACAACATGACCAAGCATTCCCCGCTCGCATTTGCCAAGCCGCCTCTCGAATTGGAGATCCAATGATTAGCAACAACCTGTAATAGATTCACGAATCTGTCAACACAATTATTTTCTTTGGTCGGAATGTTCAGAATTGTTTGAATCGAGTATGACCGTATAGTGGCTGAAACCGTGTGATTGCATAGGCCAAGGAACTCCAACGAAGAGTAGCAAGAGTTGATTGGTGGTTGCTACACGCTCAAATTGCCTAGCTACACTTCAATCTAAACCTTGCACTCCACTGTTCATGCTACCTGCAGAATGCGACAACTGACGCTCGCGCCTAAGTCCAAGCTTTTTCTTGGATCAAACGACAGCTGCACTATCAACTTCCTACAAGATACTGACTTTAGCTTCAACTGCAAGGTCAATGAAGATGGTGCGAAAGTGAGCTCGACCTTATAATAAAACATATGCTGAGCTACTCATTTGAATTTTCTAGAGCTGTCCAAATTCAAACTTGTCGAGCTACATACTCAACACGAGCCTGAGCTTCTGTGAATGGCAGCAAATCCGAGCTGTCTTTTGGGGAACTCCGAGCTTTATACGGTGGACAACTGCATTACGGACGGTGGCACGTCTGAGCTTTTAGCAATACTTGCTGATTTAGTTGCTTACATGGATAAAATGCCGAGCTATTTCTGAATTACTAAGCTATTGGGTGATGTAACCATGGTTGTCAACATCTCAATTTTATTGTGTATTTTAATTTATAGAATCGATAGAATTATACAGAATCATGTAAAATGGGTTAAATTATAAATTTATAGAATTGTATATCAAAATTTATAATTTTATCAAAAGTCTGTGCTTTAACGATATTATATCTGTTTTAACTAAGAAAAACTATATAAAATCATAAACTCGTAGAATCATATATTTGATTCGCAATTTTGACAACCATGAATGCAACATGTATTCATCACTCTCTTTTGCACGGATTGTGTGTGTAGAACTATTGCATAAAGCGAATAAAAATTGTGGCAGTTTTGAAGTTTGAATTGTATGAGAGCTGGGAGAAACAACACTTTGACTTGAGCAACAATTTGATGTTTGAAGCCAAGCTATCTAAAAGCTCCTCCATCAAGTCCATCCGTGTGCTACACTCATGAGGTCGAAGTCTCTGCAATTCAGTTGACCATCAAATTAATTATGCCATGTGAAAGCCAATTGTCCAAGTTTTGGCAACATTAATGCCAAGTTCTATTCTTCACCAAATGTAGCAATTCGACATGCTAGGCACTTCATGTGGTTCACACATCTGAACAAGGTAGTTGTAGATGGCAGCAGAGCTGAATTTACTATTACACATGGAATTGCTACAGCACCATTTCAAACAAACTTTACCCATCCTCCAAATATGCACATAGCAATTTTGCCTAGTCATTCGCAATTGGAGTTATTACAGGGCTTATAAAAGCTCTCAAGCTCATAAGTTTATTTCTATCCTTTGGAGTTGAGTACGAGAATTAGAAAATAAATCGGGGCTAAACAAATGCCCTCTATTTTAAGCCTATGTAAGTATACTATACTAACGGGTAACTCCTTAATAGCTCTAGATCCTATACATTACAGACGATAAGCTAGTATAAACTTAATTATTCTATATAGTAAATAGATGATGACCTACTTAAACTCCTTAAGCCATTAAGCGGTTACAAGTAAAATACTTTAAGTCCTATGAGAGGACAATAAGATATTAAGCCTAAAGCTCCCTTAAGTGTGATAGGCATAAATACTTTAAGTCCTATAACTTTCATGGATGATGAATAAAAGCCTAATATCCTATGTCATAATGGACTTGAGACTAATCGACCTCTTCAGGCCTTCGCCTCATTAGGCGCTCTAGCCTCTTTAGACCTTCACCTCATCAAGCTCTTTAGTCTCTTCAAGCCTTTGCCTTGTCGGGCGCTTTAGCCTCTTCAGGCCCTCACTTTTCTAGCATATCGATATCTACAAATGTTTCAACCATTGCCGACTTTTTTCTCTTCAGGCCATTGCTTCTTTAAGCATCTTGGCCTCTTTAGGCCTTAGATTACAAACATTTCTAGTGATCCTATAAAAGCAATCTCCATAGGTACTCTCTTTGCCAACCTTATCACTAAAGAGAGTGGGAGGCAAGTGTTGACAGAAATTTTTTTATTACTATTCTATGGGCTTATATTAGCTAACCCAGTATTTAAGCCTAGTCTAGTAGTTTAGTCCGGATACAATTTCCATTAACCCGCTATAAATACCAAAGAAGATCCCTAGGTAAGAGGACTTTCTTTTTCTCTTTATCTTTTCACTTCCATAACTTTACAATGTCATTTTCATCACAAAAGGGCTAACTTAGGTATCGGAGTGGCTGTGTCGGAGCATACTCCAGTGCTCACTGCAACTATTTGTTGTTTTGTAGGCATTTACATACCTAAACCAAAATTATTAGTCAACATTATGTATGACCACTTTTACATTAAAGCTTTGATATGCTTAAGGTTGATTTATAGGTGATCGACTAAATATCAAACACTCACATACAAATACATCACATCATAATCATCAATTGTATTATGTAGAATATCTTATAGTATTTTTGCAAGTAATTCACACAAATCAAGCACAAGCACTTTCCTAATACTCTACACACAACCTAGTTGATATATATATATATATATATTTAAAGTGTTACTAACTACAAACATGAGCAAGTGATACTCATCGTAGATACTCGCTTGACCATTGCTATTACTTGTCGTAATAGTCTTTAGATAGCTCAAACTCACAATCACCTAAAAGAACACAATAAGAAGTAAATATTAGATATACGTATATAAGATTTCTTTATTTGTTATAGTCTTAGTTTTATAAAGTCTTGTAGTTGATTAGTGTTATGTCCAAATCATCCTCGTCATTTCATGTCCATAGTCCTTATGTTTGGGTTTTTAGTCCTTGTAATAGGTCCAATCGTTAAGGTCTAAATAGTCAAGGTTAAAAGTGTGTCCATGTGTCCAATAAGTCTAATATATCCAAAAATGTATGGGGTCATAATTCCAAGATACGTATATGTTATAAAGATCCAAGCATGAAACTTTGGCATCATTATTTAGGCATGAATTTGTCCACTTAATTCCTTTAAGTTTCTTATCAAGTTATTTTGAAAAGGAAACATAATTTTCTAGTTTTGATATTATAAAAATGTATACAAATTGAGTGAAATAATGAAATCAAGAACGTTTTGATAAAGATAAAGGTTTCTTTTTGTTGAAAACATATCTTATCATTTTTTGGAGACTTTTGCACATAGGAAGGGTTTTCAAAATAAAAGAGATTTTGGTAAAGACATTGGTTTTTTTAGGGTTTTCTCTCAAAAACATATTTAGCTAAGATTTTGCTTCTTGTAAACTTAGTTTTTAAAAATATTTGATAAGATAAATTTAAAACTTAGGTGAAGTAGAGAAGTAAGTAAAAAGTTTTTGGTTGGTTTGAAATGATTTTTAGAGAAAAGTTGTAAAAATGAAACCATTCTAGGAAACAAACTTGAAATTTTCATAAAATAACTTTGCTAAAAGTATTTATTGATTCATTTGGGAGTCTTGAAAAACTTTTTGGTAATAGGAGTTTAGAAGAGTCTCTTCACATGAAAAGAAGACTATGGAATTAAAGATAGGTTGTTAGTAAGTGTTGATACCTTTTTAGTTGAGAGTTACTTTTGAAAACTCAAAAGTAACCTACTACCCTTTGTTGACACTTTGTTGTTAGCATTGGAGGCTAGATGGGGAAGTGGAATATTGGTTAGTTGGTGGAATCAAGATAAGAGGAAAGAGATGGATGTAGTTGAATATGTGGTCCTAAAAGTGGTAGGGCATTCTTATTTGTAGAAGTTGCTTTAAGGAGTTGAAGTCTTAAGGATAAGGACACATGTCTTCAATTACGTCCTTTTCATGCTTAGTCATATGGATGACTTTGTAAAACATTAATGGAAGTTGATAAGTTGGATGAAAATGACACGAGGAGAGATATGCACTGTGATGTCGAAAGCTGTGCTATGTGCAAGAAGGCTAAGTACCAAGTTAAGCAAGCGAAAGCAATACCTTTGCCTATCCCAACAAAGTCGTGAACTGAATTGAGCATAGACTTTGTTCTTGGACTATCATGAACCACTTAAGGCATAGATTTTATAATGGTCATCATGGATCGATTCAGCAAAATGACACACTTCATGCCCTACTCCAAAACTAACGATGCTACAGTTATCACTTCTCTTTTCTTGCAAGAGATTGTGCCGATACATGGTATACCGAGAAGTATAGTCTCTGATAGAGACTTAAAGTTCTTAAGCTATTTTTAGAGAACCTCATGGTGTAGGATGGGAACTAAACTACTATTCAATACTTCCTTTCACCCTCAAACTAATAGCCAAATAGAAGTGGTTAATAGCACTTTGGGATTACTGCTTCGAGCTGTAGTGGGAAAGAGCTTGGGTATTGGGACTTTTGCTTATCAGTGGTTGAGTTCGCTTATAATCAGACAGTGCATGACACCACTAAGCATACTCCCTTCAAAATGGTTTATGGTTTCAATCCCGAGTTGCCCCTTGATCATACCCGTACACTTGTACCAACGTAAGAGTACCCTGATGTTTCAGCTAGGGTACAATCTCTTCAGTATATCTATGATAAAGTCATTCGGCACATTGACTAAGCTGCTAAAAGAATGTGAGAGAAGACCAGGGGTAGGACAACTAAACAATTCCAGTAAGAAGACTTAATATGGCTACACCTTAAGAAGAAGCAGTTTCCAAGTAAGATGAGGAACAAATTATCTGCCAGAGTTGAAGGACTGTTTAGAATCCTTTAGAAGATCAATGATAACACTTACAGATTAGAGCTACCTAAGGACTATAGGATTTCTGACACCTTCAACGTTGCCGACCTTAGTCTAAATCACCCCGATGGAGAGCTGATCAAGAACCATTCGAATTTGATCTCAAATCTAAATCAACCTAGAGAGAATGATAAGAATCAGGGTATTGGGCTTTTGACCTACAGTCGAGCTCGAGGGCTATGATCACCTCTAAACAGAGCTTTCGAGTTTTACAATTTATAAACATATATCATATCCTTAACTTGGTTTGATAAGCAAGTGTACCTATCGTTTTATAGCACCGATGAGTATAGGGTCGTCTCCATTGGGAAAATGACTCAAACACTAGTACTTAATAATTTTTCCTATTATCTAGCAATCAATTTCATCAAGTGATCATTTATTAAGAGTCTAATTGTTAACTAAACTAAACTAAACTAATCTACAATCTAAAGTGATTGATACAATGATTACAAGAACAATTACAAAAAGACACTTAACATGCAAACTTGCTTTATAACTTAGTATAATCTTACCAAAATACTCTTTATCCTAATACTTGTTAATTGTAGGAAATTACAGTATGTAGGCGTTCTTCTTAGAACTACTTACTTCTAATCCTAATTGTGTCTATTGGAATCTCTTCCTAATTAATAGCTAACTAAGATTGCATTAATGCTGTATTAATGTATCAATTCCCTTACAGATGCAATAACTTTCCTAATAATATCTCTATTATCAGGAGTAAGTTGTTGTTCCAACGAATTAGATATATTTAATAGAATTGTCTCTCGACATATTCTATCGAAATCTGTCCTAAGTCATTGTTGTACACTATATTGTACTTAAATTTATTAAATGTCATTCATCAAAATTAACAAACGTTAGGAAATTACTTTTTCAAGCACTTGATCATACTAAAGATGTAGTAAGTCCTAACGAACTACTAACATATGATAAAATAACAACACAAACTAACGGGAAACATAATTATGCAGAAATAAAGCATGGAATAAGTTAAAAGTAAAAGCCTCTTTTTATTCCACTGAAGAAGTTCAATGAATGCACGAACAATGAATTCTCATCTCTTACTTGAGTGATTCTAAGAAAGTATAGTACACACTTAGGAAATGATATTGAATACAAACTAGAAAAAGATAAAAATGTAAGACCGGGTACAAGGATGGGTAAAATAGATGTGTTATGGATAGGTGGTGTGTTGTTCTTGATGTCTGAAAAATTTATCTATGAAAATTGATTTCTTTTCCAAAAGTTGCCATATCTTTTTATATTCTCCCCATAAAAAATAACTCGAACCTTCCCATTCACGGCACCACTTGACGTTTCCCATGTACAGGTTCACGTGAAAAGGTTCAAAAGAATAGTTGCGCCCCTTTTTATTATGCCCATGACTCGGGGTGTGATAGTCTCGAACTCGAAAAGAATTATTCTTCACCAATCACAGCCATTATTGAGGCTATGAACTCCTTGTCGCATTATTAGATCTCATCATGCTCGTGTCATTCTGCTATTCAATCATGGTCGTAATTGATAAGGAGATTAACCAAACTTCCATGATTACGGTCGTGATTGAGGGTATGACTAGGGCTGGATTCTACATTGCTTGACTATCATGCCCGTGATTGATACTACTTCACTTATTTCTTCCCCTTTCATGGCCGTAACTAACTTAAAAGTTGTTGTTCTTATCTATACTTCATCCCTTGGCTTGTGATTTACCTAAAATCATTATTTTATTCAATTAAGTACCCAATCTGAAGAATTAAATCACATTTATGATCAATTCTATGCCTAAACATGCTCTGAAAGTGTAAAGTAATTTACACTTATCAAACTTCCCTACACCTAAGCTTTGCTTGTCCTCAAGCAAACACTTAAAACAATTAATTGGACATTTGACAAAACATCCATAGTAGGTTAACTTTATGCATACCCATTATGTTCTTAGAATACAAAAACAATATTCTAAGACTAATCAATGTAAAACACACTTAACCCTTACTATTTAACAAAATCTTTCAAAGGTCTAGAGGCAACACAAAGTCAAATAAATGAATGAAAATTGGTTATACTTCATTGACTTTCCTAAGTGTACAAGAAACCTTTAATTACTTCTTAAGAACACTAATATAAAAGAAAAGTATATTGCATCTATCTTTCCCCTATATTTCTACTTTTTTCATTGAATCTCTCCTAATTGACTTACACCTTGCATTCGCTTTTGTTTTTTCTTCTTTATTTCATTTCATTCATTGATTTTTTTTTTTCGTAAGAATACCAAAGATCAACAGTGGAGTCATACTCTACTCTTTTGAGGGACCAAAGCCCACCCTTACTAACTTGGCTATAATGTCAAAGTTCAGCACCAGAGATAGACTTCACTCTTTTGAGGGGCCAAAGCCTGCCCTTACTAACTTTATCCTTATAAATTCTTATTACAAAGTTATAAAGACAAAAATTAGTAGCGAGGTCAGACTTTACTCTTTTGAGGGACTGAAGCCTGCGTTTACTAATTTAGTCTTTACACACTTCAATTTATTCTAATTTGAAAAGATTCTCAAGAAGTATCAACAAGTGAATTACTTCATTTACCCTTTTCATTAAAGATTAAATGATCTCTTAAAAGTAATTAAAAAGTAGATATACTACTTAGAAAATTTAGAAGTATAACCAATTAGCTTTGAGCTAAATTCTACAATTCACTTCTAACTCATAAACTCATTCATTAATTAGCAAGCAAGTATGATTCATTGAGATTCCATCCCATAATCTTGATCATGTAAACTAAGTTCACAAGAATTGACTGAGGCTCAAAATTACCTCACCAAATTGTTTGCTATTTTGTCAAATCCCAATCCATTAAATCAAGTCATACTTTAAAACAAACAAACTAAGTGGAAGATTTTTTATAAACATAATTTACCCCTCCCTACACTTAATGAGAGACATTGTCCTCAATGTTGGAAAGAAGCAAATAGAGAATAAGCATAAAATTTGAACAATGAGAAAGAGAAAAAATAAGAAACAACAAAAAGTAGCCTCCTTGAAACACAAAGTTCGAATAATTCATTTGATTCGATATGGATAAGAAGTTCGAATAATTCATTTGATTCGATATGGATAAGAGATTACAACTTCCAACATTAGGATAACTTGAACAACAACAAATACCTGACCATCAAGACAGAACAACAGAACAAAACAAAAGATGACAAGCTCATGATACAAGAGTCTCCATAACAATATAAATCAGTAAAAGTATGCTTTCAACAAACTAGTGATCTTAAACCAACAAAACACATCAAAAGAAAACAAAGAAAATGACAAGAAAAACAAATAAGAAAGAAACAAGTTAGTCATCATCGACTATTGTCTCCTTATCCGACCTATCTTGATCCTCCTTAGAGGACTGCTCTTCACTTCAATCCTCAACATCTTGTCCAACTAGTGCTTATTGAGCTTCTTTAGTGCCTTCTTCATCATTACTATTGGCTTCATCACACTCATCCTCATCATCACCAGAGTCCACCTCTTCAGACTCTTCATCTCCTCCTCCTCCTCCTTCTTCTTCTTCTTGGGGAGTTGCTATTGGTGGGGGAATTAGAGGTTGACTAAGACTAGCTTTCTCTTGAGTTTAGGGATAAGAGAAGCAAGAAGGTATAGCCGCTCCTACTTTGGTGACTATATTCTTCAAGAGCTCGATGACCCCCTTCTGAGTTTCCTTAATCTCAACCACCTCGGTTTCTAATCTTTTTAAATTCCCAACTGAGAAGCTAGAAGTTGAAGGTGCAAAATTAGGACCTCTAGGGTCCTCGATATCTAAATCAGGATCCGAGACTCTTACAATACCCCATTGATTAAAAGGGGTTCTTAGAAGTGGTTCAGGATCAACATAAGAGTCGCTTAGCCTATTACTTATAGGCCACAATCTCGGATTCCTTAAAATCCTAGGGATTAGCGCCCCCCCTACCCTATACACATAAATATGCCTTTGCTCTTATTGAAAGTTTACCGGCGAAAACCATACGTGGTTAAGATGCCCACATTTACCGAAAACCCCTTCAATACACTATATAAAGGTAATAAATCATGCTCCCCCGCTACTCCAAGGCTCCTATGCTTCCCATAGATCATCCTGACTAGAATATAATGGAAGACTCAAGTATTGGTCTTCTTTAAAGTAGAAACTTTTGATTTACTGGCCTTGAAGTTGCTTTCATTGGAAATTTCTCTCTAAAACTTAGTTATTGAAGTTCTACAGGACAGGCTCATAGCATAGGTAAATAAAAAAACTCCTCATCTTGAAGCTTAGCTCGGGTGTATAATCCCATTGCCTGTACAAATGTCAGCATGTCAAAGGTGTGAGTCCTTCCAAATGCAAAGAATTCCTCCTCATTGTCTATCTTAGAGCAAATATATTCATACTTAATCTTAAAGGATGAGAGAAAAGCTAGGGTTGTCTGTCGATATGTCTTTTATTGAACTGAAAACAACTTCAACCATGGTCCATTCCCTAATAACTGTTGCATGGCTATCTTTAAGCCATACTCCCCCAATACATCCCAATCCACCATATAATGTCTCTTAATAATCTTCTTCCTAGCGAACTCCTTGAATTTGTTGGCTTGCTCATCAGTTATACTGACTGGTGGAGCAACTAATTGATTGGAACTTACTGCATCGGAACATCGAGGAGGAGGAGAAGGAGAACTATTAGCTCTTGGTCGTTTATGTTGAGAAGTAGTTGAACATTTCGGTGCCATTTGCAAATATCAACTGTTAGTTCAAACTTCAAGCACAGTTCAATTCAAGCAAACCTAATTCAACTTCTTGCTACTTATGAACATAACGCATTTGCTGACTAATCATGATTAACCCTATCCAACTTCCACGCACTCACTATAAATGAATTCAACATGACTCAACTCGAAGCCATAACGTTAACTAAGGATGAATGTCTTCCCTTGACTAAATACACATAAACACAGCACTTCAATTGTACAAAATAGCAACTAGCAATAACGTTCTACAAAACACGTAATTATAGATGAGACAAATTCCTCAACTTAGACTCAATTTGCAATAATCCTTAATTCTACCATTATTCAAAGGAACTAAGGATTCATTTTGAATAAGCAACGTATATTATATATTCATGCAAATTCAAAGTCTAAGGATGATACAAATAACCTAAAACTACTATAACAACACTTTTACAAATAATAGCAAACATAGATAGATAAACTCTAAAGTTACATGAAATGAATCACTATATATGTAAAGAAAAAATGAAAGAAAAAGAGGGAAATCATACCTTAGAAGTGTATTATTGTGATGAGAATGATCAAGCAAGTGTTAAAATGGTGCAGGTTTTTTGTAAGGCATAAGCGTAGAGAGTGTTTTATCATGGGGTAGAAATTTAAAATGTGAGAAATGAGGAGAGAGAGAGGGAAATTTGTTATATATAGTAGGGTGACAGAAACATAATCACGGTCGTGACTTGGGCCATGATCCCCTTTTTAAGCTTAGTCATGGTCGTGATGAGTCCCGTGATAAGCTTAGTGTCTAAAATTTTTAAACCATCATAGCCTTCCCCCTTTTATAGTTACTAGCGTAATTACACTTGTGATTGATACTATAGCCTTAGATTTCACATTTATCTCATTAGATTACGGCCGTGATAACATGAAGAACTTCCAGTGGAATTGATCACAACCTAATTGAGGTGTAAACTCTTACAGAGGATTGATCATGGCCATGATTGATCCAGTGATGAATGTTTTACTTGAAAAAATTCAAATACCTACCTTTATCATGGTTGAGATGCATATTGGGCTTCCATTTTCCATCTATGTCCTTATACTTTATGAATTCTTCTCACCTGTCTTTGTTGCAATGACTTTCACTCTTGGATGTCTTTCTTTGTGTATGAACTATAAACAAACCACTAACCAATAACAACAATGAATTAAAATTAAAACTCAAAAAATTTTCAAAGCATTATAAAATGAAATTGATAGTGTAATAATTGAAACATGCTTATTTAACGTCTTAAGCTCAATTTTTCTAGAATATGCAGCTTCACTCCTTGAATTGGAGAAGTCTTAACTCCTCCTTCCCTTCTTTCTAATTCACTTCTCTATGGTATATCTTCAACCGTTGTCCATTAACCTTGAATGTCCCCTTTTCCGAGTGTTCAACCTCCACTGTTCCATATGGAAATATCTTTTTCACTATGGACCTGACCACTTAGACTTAAGTTTTCCAAGAAATAACTTAAGTCTAGAATTGTATAACAGTACCGGATTACCCTCCTTGAATTGCTTGGGGTGCTTAATTCTAGAATCAGGAAGATGTTTAGCTCGCTCCTTATACATTCAATTGTTTTGATAAGCTATCCAACGTTACTCGTCCAACTCATTAAGTTAGAAACACCAAAGTTTACCGACTACTTCATAATCCATATTTACTATCTTCAAAGCCTAATAAGCCTTATGCACAATCTTTATCGGTAAATGGCAGGTCTTACCATATACTAATCAATAAGGAGTAGTACCTAATGGAGTCTTGTAGGCAGTTTGGTATACCCATAAAGCATCATGTAGCTTATCCACCCAATCTTTTATGTTATGTGCTACAGTCTTCTGCAATACCCTTTTTAAGTCCCTTTTAGATACCTCCACTTGGTCACTTGTTTGTGGATGGTAAGGAGTAGCCATCTTATGGTAAACCCCATATTTATTAAGGACTCATTCAATCTGATTATTGCAAAAGTGGGTTCTTTTATCACTAATCAATGCTTGGGGGCGCTCCAAATCTAGAAAATAACTTTCTCAAAAATTTCGCTACTACCCTAGCATCATTTATTGGTAAAGCTTGAGCTTTAACCCACTTTGATACATAATCGACTGCAACGAGAATACAGTTATTACCATATGAACTCAAGAACGGTCCTATGAAGTCAATTCCCCAAACATCAAAGACTTCACATTCCAATATATAGTTATGTGGCATTTTACCTTTCTTAAACACATTCCCAAATCTTTGACACCTATCGCAAGCTACAACATAACCATGAGCATCCTGAAATATATTTGGCTAGTAAAAACCAACCTAAAACACTTTCCAAGCTATTCTATTTGCATTATAATGACCACTGGTTGGTTTACTGTGGCAATGGAATAAAACTTTCTATCCTTCTTCATGTGATAGATAGCATCGGATAATCTGATTAGCACACACTTAAAAAAGAAAAGGATCTTCCCAAGAGTAATGTTTTAACTCTGAGAAAAACTTATTTTTCTTGTAGTGATCCAAATCTTACGGTAAAACCTTCCCAACCAAATAATTGGCTATATCAGCAAACCATGGAATGTTATGGGTTGCTATTGTGCAAAGGGAAAACAAGCTTTCTTTGGGAAATTTATCATCAATGTCATCTATTGGTGGTGAATTTTGGGATGAGGAAATAGTCCTGCAAAAGAGAGTAAAATACTTGGTACCAGGGCTAGTCTGGTATGGCCACTTCGATGCCTAAGTTAGAATGGTAATTATAATAAGTATGTGAACAAGAAGTGTCAGAGAGCTCTTACAGAGTTTCTTTTTGTTATTTATAGACGGTTATTGTGTCTAAAGAAATTGTCAAGGTAACTGTTAAGACACATGAAGCCTTCTTGACTTGATATCTCCCTTAATATGTAAGGATAGCAAGCGATTGTAAGATATAACCGTGTTTATGACAACTAGTCATGCCATAGATTTGAATTCAAACTAAGAGCATTTCTTGTATACGGCATAAGTGTCGTATGTCTTCTAAAGAGGGCAAATGCTGAGAGAGTTGATTACTCGGCATCTTGGCCGACGAAAGAACGAGTGTAAGTTGAGAGAAAACTGGTTATCAACATTTACCCCATAAATCCCACGTTCAAATAGTCAACAAAGGGAGTTATATATATATATATATATATATATATTATAGCAGAAGCTACGTGGGGAGTCTCTAGATTCATGCCCGGTGACATGGGAAGTAGGATGGATCAAATCCTAGCTGAAATGTCGCTATTTCAAAACTCTCACCAGTTCAGGAAACCAAAAAGTTATAGGCACAACATCTGTCACCTAGGTCATCATTTTGTTGCAAGCTTAATAACTATCAGAAAGTTTTTATCTTTTAGATTACTATCATGACACATGCATCCATAATCCGCGGGACTATCATATCAGTACATCAATACTGTCAAAAGTAAATTTGCAGTTACGAGAATGGATCATCCATATATAAGGTAATATTCATACTCAGATTTCACTTCTCTTGTTATACCTAAAATTTTTGTTCGTTTTCCAATCTTTAGAATCTCACTCTTTGACCTTGGTTATTTCATTTCATATAACCATCCAGGCATAGTTCACAAAGTTTCTTATTGACTTATTTTATCTAATTCCGAGGCAATGGAAATTGAGGCCACTCTTCCCCCCCAAAATAGGAGCAAGGTGGTGTATTTTGTAGGCGGTTCGACCAATAATATGAAGGCAAGGTGGGATAAACTTGGTGGGATTAATAAGCTTCCTATAGATAATTATCCTAAGGATAAGGAAGGGAGGTCTTTAACAAAATATCTATACAACATAATGGCTTACTTTCATCGTTCTCCTAATGGAACCACCAGTTCTGTCGATAGAGTTCTCGTCATAAAGTACAATCAGTATTGGTGAGATCTTCCTAAAACATGGAACTTGAGAAGGTCGAGAGACGGGGAGAGAGTATGCTTTCCATTGGAGCACAAGTTCCATATATACCTAAAGTATTTAGATTTTGGGCTACGCTTCCCTTTCTCGGCTTTTGTTCGGGGGTTCTTCAACTACTTCAAAGTCATACCAAGTATGTTCTCACCTAACACATATCAGCTTATACCAGCTTTTGAGATAGTATGTGAAGAGGTTAAGGTCAGGGCTATGCCTTAGTTATTTAGATTTTTCTTCACTATTTATAGGCAGCCTAATTGGTAGTACTTCGCTATTACAAGGCATGGGCGTAAGTTCATGGACTGGTTAGAATCTAAGGTTCACAAGTGGTATGATAAGTTCGTATTAATAGTATCTGACGAGGACTTAGACTTCTAGACCTAATGGACTGAGTTGATATATACAAAGGATGTAATACCAAATGATGTAGCAGCAGTAAAGAAGATTCAGGAGAGAAGGAGAAACAAAATGTTCTTTTAGGATACCGAGAGAATTATACAGCGCCATGAAAATAGTGAACCAATATTTTTTGAAAAAGAAGGTACGCTGATGTGTTGCTACCATGCCGAGTATAGCTACAAGGAAAGCTGTTCTTGAGACTTTAGGGGAGAATAGTTACCTTTGAGCCTTGCTTGGCATAAAAAATGTAAGTTCATATTTTTTCCCTGTTTATATTAATTGATTTACTTATCTTGTAGATATGGGTACCGAAGAGGTAGATCTTGCAAAGTTACTTGCTCAGGCCAAGGTTAAGAAGTCTAAGGCTGATAGGATGGGGACCACCTCTGTAACTACCACATGGCTTACTGCAGTAAAGAGACTAGCAAAGGAGGTTGCAGCAATGCATACAGCTGCGCAGATCTCTTGTCCTACTGATAGAGTGAAGGAGAATGAGAATATACAGCCAACTGCGTTTTGTTTTGAGGAGCCTTCGATTGTGATTATTCAAATTTCCATCGAGCCGAAGAATAGCAAGCGTCGAGAGACATACCTCAATGAGTAAGATGAAAATGCCATTGCTGCAGAAGGTACATTACAGGTGATTACGGTAGCTCTGAAAAAAGACTAGGGAAGGAACTTACCGGCCAACAACCTATCAAGAAGTCTAAAGGCTTAGACGAAAGGGTGAAGGAGGCAATGCATTCTAAATCTCTTGGCATCACTAGTGTTGAATTCTTGCCAAACAAAGAGGTCAGCAAGTAATTCATCCCTTGTTGGAGCGATCAGATTTTGGACACTAACTTAGCCTTAGAAGATAAGAGGCAATCTTTGGCTTTAATTTAAGGGGCTATTCTTTCAAAAGATAGATATCACTAAGAAGGATGTCAACAAGGTTAGTGGTTGCAATAAGGCCCATGTCATGGCCAAATTGTATGATGTGAGTATCCATAAACATTTTCTTTCTCCAACTCCTTCAGATAAGTAACATATTTTATTTTTCCAAATAAGCAGCCGTATTGTTATAGCTTTGGACGAGGCTAACAGAGAGGCAAAGAAGGTAATATCCCCTTCTATATCTATGTAATATCCTATCGTTCTTGATTATAATAATTGAGTTTACTGCAGAAAGTTAAGGATGCGTACAATGCATAAAAGGCCTAAACTACTGCTGCTGAGAATGCGAGGATTAGGGATGAGATGGAGGCGAGAAAGCTTAAGGAGGAACTTACTGCTGAGAAATTAGCACGAGACCTTACCGCTGATGAAATCTCTAGCTTGAAGGCCAAAATGGAACAATTGTACAAAGATTCTGAAAGCTTGAAGGAGGAACTACAAAAGCAAAGGGAAGAGTACTGGGGCTTGGGCTGAACTATTTGTACGATGAGCGACGATGAAGACAAACTCAAGGTGCAGATAAATGAGTTAGAGACCAACAACTCAAACTTATAGAGTCGTATTGTCGAGTTGGAGGAGATTATGAGGAGGGGGTCTTCTGTTGAAGAGGCTCTTGATATAGTTACTCCAAGTCGGTAGTACGAGAAGCTTTTACGCAAAAAGTTATTAAAGGGAGTTCAAGTGGAAAAAGAAGAGGTCTTGAAGCTTCATCTCGATTATGATCTCTTGTGTCTTGACTTTACTAATGTCGACGGCAAAGTTAATAGTGCCAATGAAGACGAAGGCAACGGACTGGTACTGAGAGTATTGATGAAAGTGATAATGAAGCTCAAGCCGAAGAAGTTGCCCACTTCGAGAACCTAACTATCGAGGAAGCCCCAGCTAAAGATTTAAGAATCACTTCTGTTGAATCTGAGAATAAGCTGTAAGACTTGTTGTATTGGCATATTGCATTCTCCTGTAATTAATCGTTGGAATATAATCGAGGCAATGCCAAGTATACGTGACTTTTGCGTAATTGAGCTTTTACTATTTGTATGGTTTATGCATGTTGCTTCACACTGTCATTCGTTGGCTTGCTTTAATTCACTTCATTTGTTTCTCAACATGTTTTAATTCACATGCCATGCTATCTTTCGACTTGTTTCATTTCACAAGCTTATCGTTTCTAAGCATATTTTATTTTACACGCCATGTGTTTCTCGCATGTTTTTTTGTTCACGCCTATTGTTTCTCAACATGTTTTATTTCACATGCCATGTGTTTCTCGACATGTTTTATTTCACATGCTCGTCATTTATTGGTATGTTTTATTTCACACACCCTTGTTTTATATTATCCGTACCATTTGAGGTGTGGACTAGCTGCATTACTCGGCTGTATAGTTAATTTGTATAGTTTTTTTATCGTATTAGGCTAGAACTTAGATCAACTCGTTTACTGTGCAGCCTAGAATTTGTTCATTTGGCAATTATAACCAAAATACAATGAGACTTCAAATATATAATTGTCATAGATGTCTTGCAAGCTTATTGGTTGTCGCCAAAAGAGTTATGGCAGAAGTCATCTAACATTAATTGAAATAAAATTTCAGATTATTAGCATTCTAAGCTCGAGGGATGACGGATCCATCTAACCTTTCTAATCGATAGGCCTCCTCGCCAATGACTTCTTAGATCCTGATAGGAACCTCCTAATTCATGCTGAGCTTTTCCTGACTTGCTCGCATGCCTATTGCTTCCATCTAATGGCAAACCAGATCTCTAAGTTGGAAAACCTTATGTTTAACTTTTTTATTGTAGTATCTTGCTACTTTATGCTAGTATGCCGCGACCCTAGCTTTTGCAACATCTTGAATTTTTTCAATAGTATCCAAATTTGCTGTCAATCTAACTTGATTAAGCATCACATCAAAATTATGTGTACACAAATTAGGTAAGTCTAACTTAATCGGTAATACGACTTTAGTGTCATATGTTAACTTGAATGGTGTCTCTCTCGTTGCAGTTCTGTGAGTGGTTCTATATCCCCATAGGACATTCAACAGTTCATTGGCCCACTCCCCTTTGACTTAATCTACTTTTCATTTCAAACTGTTAAGTATGATCTTGTTTATAGCTTCGACTTGTCCATTTGTCTAAGGGTATGCTACGGACATATAGTTGAGCCAAATGCTGTGCCTTTCGTAAAATGTTCGTAACCTATTATTGTCAAACTATAGGCCATTATATATAATTATCATATAGGGTACTCCGAATCTCAAAATGATGTTATTGAAGATGAAAGCTTCCACTTTCTGTCTCATGATTTTTGCTACGTCTTCGGCTTTGACTCATTTGGTAAAGTAGTCGATAGTGACAATGACGAATTGTCGCTGGGTGATAGACTTGGGAAAGGGTCCAAGGATATCTAGCCCTTACTAGGCGAAAGGCCGAGGGCCAGTTAGGCTACATAATTCACTTGCAGGTGCTTTACTCGACCACTTGTGCTTCTAGCATTGAGGATATTGCTGGACAATGCCCTTCGCATCTTTTTTCGTAGTTGGCTAATAATAGCTAAGTTGTAATGCTCGAATATACAGTATTTGCGCTTTCACATGATTCCTGCATATACTACCATGAAGTTCAAATAATACCCTCTAGGCTTCCCTCGAGGAAAGGCATCAAAGGTAGGGTTAGGATATGTAACGCTTGTATAGCTAACCATCAATCAGCATGTAGTTTACAGCCTAGTAAGCCAATCTTTGTGCCTCCTTTTTGTCATTAGGGACAGTACCATCTTTTTAGATAATTCATTAGGGAATCCATCCACAATTTTTCTTTTGGTCAAGGAGCTAATTCACAACTCTACGAGAGATTGGACAAGTTGTATGTGGGAGAAATTCGATGAATAGTTTCTCATTCAGCTTAGGAAATGCCATACTGGCTAACTTCGAGAGCTTATCAGTAGCGATATTCTTACTTTTTGGAATCTTGTGAATAGAAAAAGATAGGAATTCTTCTGTGAATATTTGTACCACCAATGGGTACTTGCTCATCTCTTCTTCTCTTACCGCATAATTTCCAGTGACCTAATTTATCACCAGTTGAGAATCAGAGAACACTTAGAGTTTCTCAGCACCAATTTCTCTTGCCAATTTTAGCTTGGCATTTAGAGCTTTATACTTTGCTTCATTATTATTGGCTGGGAATCCAAATTTCAAAGCATAATGAACTTTGACATTATGGGGGCCTTGAAGAACTAGGCCTATGCTACTTCCTTCTCGTGTTAAAGAACCATCGACATAGAGAAACCAGATAGGTTTCTTAGCAATCTCTACATAGTCTTCATCTCCAGTGAATTTGGCTACAAAATTCACCAATACTTGGGCCTTTACTGCTGTTTTGGGTTTATATTGTACACCATGGGCATTGAGCTCTAAGGTGTATTTCATCATCCTCTATGAGGAATTGGGCTACTTCAATGCTTGTCGCAGTGGTTGATCGGTAAGGATAATAATCTAGTAAGATTCAAAATACGACTTCAACTTTCTTGTTGAGAGAACCACATCCAATACAAATTTTTTTATCTTTGTGTATTGAAGCTCTTTTCCTTGCAGAACATGACTCACATAATAAATGGGTCGATGCTCTTTTCCATCAATTCAGACCATTACAAAAGAAAGTGCTCAGTAGCTAACTAATAGATACAAGTACAAATTTTCTCCTAGAATGGGTGTCGATAGTATCGGGGGTGACATAAGAAATTCCTTGAGCTCGTTGAAAGCTCTTTCGTAATGTTCAGTCCAGTCGAATTCCTTTGGATTCTTCAAAAATTTTGAATTCTGCACACTTATCTGTACTTCTTGACACAAATCTGTTGAAGGCGGCAATTCACTTGGTGAGTTCCTACACCTTTTTAATCATACGAGGTGATTTCATATTCCTTATGGCTTTAATCTTTCTCAAATTGGCCTCGATGTTGTATTGTGTGACCATATACCCGAGAAATTTCCCTAATGTTTCACCAAAGACACACTTCTGTAGGTTATAGTTTTATGCAATATCTTAGCAATGTGTCAAACATCTCCTCTAGATCTGCGAGATGTTGATCTTCTTTCACGCTCTTCATAATCATATCATCCATATATGCTTCAACATTCTTGTGGATCTAAGCTTTGAACATCTTTGTTACTAATCTTTGGTATGTGGCACCAACATTCTTCAACCCAAGGAGCGTTACCATATAACAGTATGTTCCAAAATTGGTAACAAAAGATGTGTGGACTTCATCTACGTTATCCATCCTGATTTGATTGCAACTAGAGATAACATCCATAAAAGAAAGCAACATATGTCCTATGGTTGCATCTACCATTTGATCTATTTTTGGTCACAGAAAACAATCCTTGGGATAGGCCTTATTGAAATCTGTGAAGTTTATGCACATTTGCCACTTGTCATTAGACTTCTTTACTAATACACAATTTGCTAACCAAGTCGAATAAGGCTCTTTTCGAATGAATTCTGCCTTCAATAATTTCTGGACCTCTTCTTCTATTGCCGCTTGTCTCTTTGGTGCAAAATGTCTCTTTTTTTATTTAACCACCTTTAAATTCAAGTCAATTTGGAGCTTATGTATGGTAACGTCTCTCGAAATACCCGAGATGTCTAATGGTGACCATGCGAATATGTCAACATTGGTTTGCAGGGAGTCAATCAGGCTTTGCCAGACATATGTTGACATGGGTTTCCCTATCATTGTTGTCTTCTCGGGATAACACCCAAAGGAATCTCCTCTATATCATTCTTGGCATTTTCTATGCTAATTGACTTACGTTCTGGGTAAGTCTCGACCTGAAACACATCTTTTCACCTCAAAGCCCCTATATATAAGGAATGTGCCAATTGCTAATCCCCTTTACACATACTGACCCTTGTGGGGGTGGAAAACTTAGCTTTTAGATGTGCCGTTGAAGGGACAATGCCGAATAAATGTTGCCATGGTCGACCCATTATCATGTTGTAAGGAGACTAACATTTGACGTCAAGAAAATCCACTTTATCCTCTGTAACATGCTTGTCATCATTGATTTATATCAGTAAAGAGATAACTCCCGCTACTTGGATGGGTTGATTATTGAAAGCATAGTGGTCATACTTGTAAGACTACAATTGCGCTATGATCTTGGGCCTCATTTGATCGAAAGCATGCTGAAAAATGATATTGGCTGAACTTCTCGTATTAATAAGAATCTTCTTGACCTTAAAGTTGGCGACTCTCTCATTAATGACAAGAGCATCATTGTACGGCCTTTGTATGCCTTCAAAATCCTCTTCCCCGAAAGATATTGTATTTCCAATCCTGAACTTCTTTTCATGAATATTTTAAACATAATTCCTAGCGTTAACCAAGTTCAAATAACTCAGTTGGCCTATACTAGGTCCACCGACAATTGTATTAATTACTTCATTGGATGCTTTGTTGGGATTAACATCCCTTGCATCTCTTACGACCATTGTTGGCCAAGTATCATCATCATGTTCCTCTCTTCTCCTCTGAGATAGTTTTTTGATTCTTTTAGCATTACGCGCCAGAAATTTTCATAGGTGTGTACTTTGTATTGCATCTTCAATTGCATTTTTGAGTTGAATGCACTCATCCGTATTGTGACCCTTGTTATGGTGGAAGTCACAGTACTTGTTTGAATTTCTCTTTAGGGATTCCTATGCATTCTTTCTGGCCATTGGAGGATACCTCTCTCTCTATGGACCTCCATAAAAATATCTAAGATTGGACAATTAATAGGTATGTAGGATGAGAATGTTAGGATCCTTGGTCTTTTCCTCTCTGTGTTTAGATTGTTGTCGTTATTCGTGCCAAGTCTATCCTTAGCATTTTTCCGTTTATCTTTCTTTCCATCTCCTTTGCTTTGATTAACCTCTCGTCATGCCTTTATGTTGTTTTCCTGTCAGATGTATGAGGTAGCTTTAGCCTTTAGCCTTAAACTCAGCAAAAGTTTTTGGCTTATTCTTTGTGAGAAACTTGAAAAAGTCTTCATGAGGCTTGATACTGTCAATTACAGCATTGAAGGCCATACTCATATCAAGTTTTAGGATTTGGACCATCTTGGCCATAAATCTGACCAAATAGTCTTTGATTGACTCATTGGACCTTTTTTGATGGTGTTTAGGGTTGGAGAATCCTTAATAGGAAGTTTGCTAGTAAGGAAGTGTTGAAGGAACACTTTTGCTAATTCATCGAAACATGAAATGGTATTTAGTTTAAGGTGTTTAAACCATGTGTTGGCTGTATTCCTCAAGGTTGAAGGAAAGGCTTGATAGGCCACTGCATCACTTAAACTATGCAACTTGGCTAGTGTTTGGTAGTACTCTAAGTGGTCTTTAGGGTCCTTCGTCCCATCATATGTCTCAAATTGAGGTAGCACGATGTGCTAAGTTATTATTTCTTCCAAAATCTCTGGGATAAAAGGACTTTTCTTGATTTGGAATTGTTTGGTTATTGAAATGGGTGCGCTGAAATGCAAGGGTTTCACATGATGCACGTGCTGCGGTTGCTTACCCTTATCAATTTTTTTGAAAGTAGGAGTTATGGGTCGCACTGGAACCTTAGCTTGCTTTTTTGGTAATTTAGGTAAATAAATGGAATCATTAGTATTGTTGGCATCATCATCGCCACACTCTTTTGCCTAATTAAGGTGAAAATCGAAGGTCAAGGATTTGTTTGTGTTTTTTGTTTAGCTCAAAATTTTCTTTGGCTAAATCGAGACAAAGTTGCTCGAGTTGAGCCAATCGTTGTTTGTTAGCATGCTAACTCCCTCCGTCAGGGTGTTGGGAGGAAGTACCAGCACCTATACTTCATGTCATCCTAGTTCTAGCCATGTAGTCGTGTTTAGAGAAAAATAGATGGTGCCAAATGTGAGTGGTGAATTTTAGGATGAGGAAATAGTCCTACAAAAGAGAGTAAAATACTTGATATTGGGGCTAGTTTGGTACGGCCACTCTGATGCCTAAGTTGGAATGGTAATTATAATAAGTATGTGAATAAGAAGTGTCAGAGAGCTCTTATAGAGTTTCTTTTTGGTATTTATAGACGGTTGTTGTGTCTAAAGTAGTTGTTGAGGTTATTGTTAAGACATGCAGAGCTTTCTTGACATATCCCCTAAGATGCAGGGATAGCAAGCGGTTGTAAAATATAACCGTGCTTATGACAACTAGTCATGCCACAGATTTGAATTCAAACTAGGAGCATTTCTTATACACAACATAAGTGTCGTGTGTCTTCTAAAGAGAGCGAATGCTAAGAGAGTCGATTACCTGGCATGTCGGCCAATGAAAGGACGAGTATAAGTTAAGTAAAAACTGACTATCAACATCATCCTCATCCAATTCTTCCAGATGTGGATTGCTTAGACAATTGGTTAGCAGCCAAATTTTCGACCCCCTTCTTGTCCTTTATTTCTAAATCAAATTCTTATAGCAACTATACCTAATGGATAAACCATGGTTTTGCATCAAATTTAGAGAAAATGTATCTTAAAGCTGATTGATTAGTGTAAACAATCACTTTTGACATAATCAGATAGGGTTGAAATTTGTCAAAATAAAAAACAATCACTAACAATTCTTTCTTAGTTGTAGTGTAATTCGCTTAAGTTTGAGTGAGTGTCTTGCTAGCATATTATATCGGTTGAAAGCATAATGGTATAGTCTAATCAAGAACTACCATGATAGGGGCATTGGTCAATTTTTTCCTTCACAATGTTAAAAGTCTCTTAACAATTGGTATTAAAATCAAACGGTGCACCCTTCTTAAGGAGCTTCTTCAATGGCCTTGCTATTTTAAAGAAGTCCTTAATGAATTACCGATAAAATCCAGCATGTCCCAAAAAGTTCCTCATAGCTTTCACAGATGATGGAGGTGGTAACCTTGATATCACTTCTATTTTTGCTTTGTTTACCTCAATGCCTTTTTTTGATATATTGTGTCCTAACATAATGCCTTGCTGTACCATAAAATAGCACCTTTCCCAGTTAAAAACTAAGTTCGTCTCTTGGCACCTCCATGGAACCCTTTTTAAATTTTTAAGGCATCCATCAATTGTATTACCAAACATAGAAAAATTGTCCATGAAAACTTCCATCAGATCTTCGACTAGATCTCCAAAAATAGCCATCATACAATGCTGAAAAGTGGTAAGTGGGTTACACAGTCCAAACAGTATTCTACGGTATGCAAAAGTACCGTAGGGGCAAGTAAAGGTCATCTTCTCTTGATCTTTCAGAGCTATCAAAATTTGAAAATAACTAGACATCCCATCTAGGAAACAATAGTATTCATGACCCGGTAATCTCTCCAACATTTGATCAATAAAAGGTAGTGGAAGTGGCCTTTCCTTGTGGCGTCATTGAGTTTCCTATAATCAAAGCACACTCTCTAACCAGTTACAGTGCGCATTAGTATCAACTCATTCTTCTTGTTTGCTACAATTGTCATGCTACGCTTCTTTGGAAATACCTGAATCGGACTTACCCATGGACTATCTGATATTGGGTAGATGAGTCCAGCATCCTTAAGCTTCATTACGTCTTTCTTAATGACTTCCATCATATTAGGATTCGACCTCCTTTGAGGTTGTACTATCGATTTACATCTATCTTGCATCAAAATTTTATGTGTACAGAAAAGGACTAATTCCTTGGAAGGCTGATATCTTTTAAGTAATTGCCTTCTTATTTTCTTGAAGAACTGATAAAAGTTTCTCTTTTTGGTAAGAATCTAGCCTTAATGATATGATAACCGAAAACTTAGAATCTTTAGAGAGAAAAGCATATTTTAAATAAGTAGGCAATTGTTTCATTTCTAAGTCAGGGGGCTCCTTAATTGAAGGCTTTATACTAGTAATCAAACTCCTATCAATCTCTTAAATCCTGAAATTCTTCACTTGCATGCTACATACCTCCAATTAAGTGATCATCTCTTTCACTTCTTCCATTTCATCTACCTCATTCCCCTTCGTCAAGCATGTCTCTGAAGGATCCATACTCAAGATATCTTGCAAAAACTCAGAAATGGTAAAGTTAAACGAATTAATTGCAAAGCATTCATCATCATTGCTCATTGATTTTCGGAAGATGTCATCATTTTGATCACTATTTCCTCATTTCTAACTCGAAGGACTAGCTTTCAATCCTTGACATCAATCATAGTACCCACAGTTGCTAAGAAAAGTCTTCCCAATATGAGTAGGACCTTGATATCCTCATCCATATCCAGTACTACAAAATCTATAGGGAAAATAAAGTCATGCACTTTAACCAAAACATCTTCAACAACTCCTCTTGGGAACTGCATGGATCTGTCTGCCAATTGAATACTTATTCAAGTACTTTGGGGCTCCCCCAAATTCAATCTCTTGAACAAGCTATAGGGCATCAAATTGATGCTGGCTCCAAGATTTGCTAATGCCTTTTCTAATAGAAGCTCTCCTATCAAACAAGGGATAATAAAACTACTAGGATCCTTGAGTTTCCTAAGTAACTTGTTCATGAGAACTATAGAGCATTCTCCACCCAATATAATAGTAGAAAGTTCCTCAAATTTCCTCTTGTTGGAAAGAAACTCCTTCAAAAATTTTGCATACTTAGGCATTTGGCTAAGGGCTTCCACCAAAGGAAGGTTGATGTGCAACTACTTGAAGAGTTCCAAAAACTTCTTATAATGCTCATCATCCTTATCTTTCCTTAGTCTAGAAGGGTATGGCAATTGTAGCTTATATTCTTTTAGCTATATTGGTAAGACATTCTCTTCTGGTGATCCATTATTCACTAGCTGATCCCCATTCATGGCCTCAACTTCTCTTCCACTGTCTTAGAGCCTCTCAAAAGTTTGTAACTCTTTACTACTTGTAAGAGTCATAGCCTTAATGTGCTCCTTAGGGTTTATCTCTATGTTACCTGGTAGTGATCCAGGAGCTCTTTTAGAGAACATCTTAGAAATTTGCCCCAACTGATTTTCTAGGTTATGTATTAAGGCTCCTTGATTTCTTAAGGCTGCTTCTATGGATTGGTGGTGGCTCTTAGAGGTTTTGATGTATTGAGCCAACATTTCCACATTGGACATTAGTTTACCTTGAGGAGGTGGCACTTGTCTCTAAAATCCAGGAGGAGGTATGTTAAGACCTTAATCGGTGTTGTTACCTTATTGAAAATTTGGATGATTCCTCTAACTCGGGTTGTAGGTGTTACTGAAAGGATCATTCCTAGGTCTAATCGAGTTTCCTAAGTAGTCAACTTCTTCCACTTGATCAATCTTGGACGGGATGGCTAACTCTAAACCTGTAATTGCTAACGCTTTGTTCTGACCCATTGTAAGACTATCAATTTTCCTTATCAATACTTCTACCATACGTACTAAAGCCAAAGTCGCATCCAATTCATGTTTCCTATTGACTTTCTTTTTCTTTGTCTTGTAATGACCACAGATAATGGTTATTGGCCATGTCTTCAAACAATTAAATGCATTGCTCAGGAGACTTATGGTTCAGGCTTCCTCCAGCAACTGCATCAATGATTTGCTTAGTTATAGAATGTCTAAACTTGATTCTAATCTGGAAGACCATGATGAGGGCACTTTCTTAACAATTCCTTCTACCTCTCCCATGTTTCATATAGAGTCTCCAAATCCATTTGACCGAAAGAAGAAATATCTGCCCTTAGCTTAGTTATCCTTAAGGGTGGGAAATATTTTCTCATAAATAGCTCATCCATTTCTTGCTAAGTATTAATGGAATTTCATGGCATAGAGTTGAACCGCTACTTTACATTGGACCTTAGTGAAAATAGAAATAGCCTAAGTCTGATAACGTCCTCAGAAATTCTACCTATCTTGATTGTGTCACATATCTCCAAGACTTGATGCAAATGGTTGTTGGGGTCTTTGTCACTAAACCCATCAAACTAAACACATTGCTAGATCATTTATATGATACTTGGCTCGATTTTAAATGTATTGGCTTGAACTTTAAACCAAGCTATACTACTAATAGCTTCATTTAGGTTAGGCTTATAATAATCCAACATTATCCTAAGAGCCACAAGTGGATTTACTCTTGGCTTGATTCTCGCTTACATTACTTTCCGATTCACATCAAGATGTGGGTCTAAATTCAATGGTGGATCACCTTGGATACCATCATTCGGATTCAAGAATTGATTTTCTATTGGTGGCTCGGTGTTTTGATCTACGTTATTCATTCTAGATCTCAATAGTTTTCGTGCTCTTACTTCCTTATTGGCTGAAATTTACTTCTCAAAATATTCTTGTACTTTCTTTAAGTTACTTCTAAGTGTTCTCTTAGGTTTAGGATCAAAGTCAGTTAGATCAGTTGTGTTGCTTCGGGTCATAAACTGCAATTCAGCAAATAATCAAATATGAGCACAAGTATTTTGACTAAACTAATAACAATTATAAAAAGAAAAATAAAGGCTAGATGAATAGGAATCCTAATTTTCCTAATGATTATGTTGATTTTCCCCAACAACAGTGCCAAAAACTTGATCGCCTCTAAACAGAACTTCCGAGTTTTTCAATTTATAAACCTATATCCTATCCTTAACTCATTTTGACAGGCAAGTGTACCTATTATTTTATATCACAAATGAGTATAGGGTTGTCTCCATTGGGAAAATAACTCAAATACTAATACTTAATAATTTTTCCTATTATCTAGCAATCAATTTCATCAAGTGATCAATTATTAAGAGTCTAATTGTTAACAAACTAAACTACACTAATCTACAATCTAAAGTGATTGATACAATGATTACAAGAACAATTACAAAAATATACTTAACATGCAAACTTGCTTCATAACTTAATAGAATCTTACCAAAATACTCTTTATCCTAATACTTGTTAATTGCAGGAAATTAAAGTATGTAGGCATTCTTCTCAGAACTACGTACTTCTAATCCTAATTGTATCTATTGGAATTTCTTCTTAATTAATAGCTAACTAAGATTGCATTAATGTCGTATTAATATATCAATTTCCCTACAGATGCAGCAACTTTCCTAATAATATCTCTATTATCAGGAGTAAGTTGTTCCAATGAACTAAATCTATTTAATAGAATTCTCTCTTAACATATTCTATCGAAATCTATCCAAAGTTAATGTCGTATACTATACCATACTTAGATTTATTAAATGTCACTCATCAAAATTAACAAACGTTAGGAAATTACTTTTTCAAGCACTTGATCATACTAAAGATGTAGCAAGCCCTAATGGATTACTAACATATGATAAAACAATAACATAAACTAACAGGAAACATAATTGCGCAGAAATAAAGCATGGAATAAGTAAAAAGTAAAAAGCCATTTTTATTCCACTAAAGAAGTTTGATGAATACACAAACAATGAATTCCCATCTCTCTCTTGATGATTCTGGGAATTTATAGTATACACTTAGGAAATGATATAGAATACAAACAGCGAAAAAAAAAAAAATGCAAGACTGGTTATAAGGATGGGTAAAATGGATGTGTTGTGGACAACTGGTGTGTTGTTCTTGATGTTTGAAAATTTGATTTCTTTTCCAAAAGTTGCCATATCTTTTTATTTTCTCCCCATAAAAAATAACTCGAATCTACCCCTTTACGACACCACTTGATGTTTCTTATGTACTGGTTTGTGTGAAAAGGTTGAAAAGAACAGTTGAACCCCTTTCTATCATGCCCGTAACTTAGGGTGTGATTGTCTTAAAAAGAATTAATCTTTAACAATCGCAACCATTATTGAGGCCGTAAACTCCTTGTTGCATTATTAGATCTCATCACATCCGTGGTTATGGCCATGATCATCCTTCTACTATTCAATCATGGTTGTGATTAACAGGGGGATTGACCAAACTTTCTTGATCATAGTTGTGATTAAGGGCGTGACTAAGGCTGATTCTACATTACTTCACTATCATGCCTGTGATTGATGCTGCTTCACTTATTTCTTCCCCTTTTATGACCGTAACTAACTTGCAGTTGTTATTCTTGTGTATACTTCATCCCTTTGCTCATGATTTACCTAAAATCATTATTTTATTCAATTAAGTATCCAATCTAAATAATTAAATCACATTTATGATCAATTTTATGCCTAAACATGCTTTGAAAGTGTAAAGTAATTTACACTTATTAGGTTGGAAGGCTTGGTAAGGCAAATTCTTTTACTCTAGCTGACTTCTACCGAGGCTAAGTACCTTTTTACTAAGTCACTCTTTATACTGAGCTGAATGATTGCCTATCTCTCTTTAATGCACTGAGTTGCAGATTACTCACTCGTGCATGAGTTAACTAATGATTCGGTACCTCCCTTACTAAGAAGTTGAGATAGTAAGACTCCGGACTAATTAAATCACCCCTGCTTGGATAAGCAAGCTGGCTATACTTTTTGTCCACATCTTCCAACGGCATCACTAGTATAGCATCACTATATGTATAGAATCATGTGTAAAATCCATTGCACTAATGATTGTTTTCCTTGTACATTCATTTTTACCCTTTTGTGCTTATACATTACTACCTTAGGAAATGCCCTTTTTGTATTTTCCCTTTTGGATAAGTTGCCCTAACTTATGGATATAAATACCCCTTGTACTTGTATCAGACAGAGATTGGACATTAATACACTTTTGAGTATTTTCCTTTCTTGCGTAAACACTAAATGTTTACTCTTGGCATTACTCTTATCCTAACCCTTAAGCAAGGCTAGGTGGTAAGTAACCTTATTGGACTGATTTGTGCAACATATCGAATTCTATCGTGAGTCTTCGAAAGTTCCATTAGTACGTCATATCCATTGGTACGTCATATCCTTTGGAGATATTCATGTGTTTTTGCTTACTTTTTCTTTTGCATTAGTCCTTTGTGTACCTTCCGCATCGCTTTCCTTTCAAGCTTTCTATAAGCTTGGACCTACCTAGTGATTGGCCTTGTCTATTCTTAGTTATGGTTTGCATCAAACAATCCTAACTACCAATCTCATGCTAACAACCAAGCTTTACTAGAATTTCTTTAAGAAATTCCAAGCATTAACATCTTAAAGGATAGTTCCACATCCTTATCAACTATTTTGATCATAATCCACAAGGAAAAAGATCATTTCCAACTTCTTTTCTTCATTATCTAGGAAACATCTTTAGGGAAATAAGGTAAGTCTTTTAACTTAAAAAAAAAAAGTCTTAAAGTTGAATTAAAAACCTTTATGTCTTACCAAAAGGCAAGATTCTTTACCAAAACTAAGTTTAAACTTTATTTTGATTCAAATCCAAAAACTTTCTTAAACAAAAAGAGTTCTCTTCAAAACATTTTTTTTCATAAGTCTTTGTAGAGGATTATAGTCTCACTTTACCACTACCTTTTAACTTGATTCTTAAAGTTTTCTCAAAATAAAGAACCTCCTAAACATCATATTTATTTTAAGAAAGTTAAAGTTATAAAATCAAAGAGTTTCTACAACTTAACAAAAGGTTAAGATAATGAAGAAACAAGTGGACAAATCCATATTTAAAAGCATCATACACATCATGTCCTACTAATATGACATATCTTTATCTTGATACTATGATGTTTTGGACCTTATGTAAAGACTAGGAAACTATGACACAAAGACTAAGGACACTCATAGACATTTGAACTATTTGAACAATGAATGAGAACCTTTTAGACATAATATGATAAATAGTCTCCTCGAACACAAAAAATTTGAATAATAAAAGACTTCAAACAAAACTATAAAGAAGAAGAAAACTTAAAAGAAAGACTTAGTGATGAATATGTTTATCAACTACTTTTATTCTTTCAGGTATTCTTGATTTAGACCTTTTAGAGGACTACTACAATGAATAGGAAATGACTAAGTGAGTGTCTACAATAATTGTCACTTGTATGTGCTTGTAATGCTGTTGGACCTTTAATTTCTATATAATTAATTGACTCTGCATGGGGTATTCAAGAAGCGTATGTGTTTGATTTTTTTGTTAAGATATTTAGGAATTATTCCCAAAAATATAATTGATGATTGTGATTATGACATGATGTGATTCTTGTGATGGTATGATCTTTTGTGTGATCACTAAAATAAATGAAAGTTAGGCATATTGGAATTTAAATACTAAAGCAGTTATGCATAGCATATTGCATAGTCTAAGTAATTGCTACTACTGTTACACAGGGAATGGAAAGGCTAAAACCTTCCTCGTTTATTGCAAACTAAATAACTTTGAAGATGGTCGTGTATTAAACGAGGCTATGTCCATTCTTATGTTTTGAGCATACATACATCTAGAGGTCGATCAAAGATTTGATCACTCCTTGATCATTTGGGTAGTTAGGGAAGTTGTTAGTCTTGATTTCATTTAAGCCTTTCTAGGACTGATCAAGAAATTATTCTCTTATGACTTATTTGCATGGTCTTTGTGAATATTTCTTTTAGTTCCCTTGGCTAATTAGAAGATCCATCTTCTTAGGGATTATGTTGGTTCAAGGATAAATGTTTTTGGTTCTCCTAGATAACCAAGAGATTGGTTCTCTCATGAGGTTAGGGAAAACATTACTATAATGACCCAACAGTATCGTTGTCATGATAGGTTACCGTGTACCGTATAAAGGTCTATTATCAACCCCCTTGCTGATCATAGGCTTTTCATACGACACACAAGGCTCCTTCCACTTTACTTTACCACTAGGCCCATAGACAAGTAATATAGAGCAATTTAACTAAAATTTCTTCTATGTTATAAATTAACTAATTGTGTGGGCTCGTGAGACCTACACCAAAACAATATTACAAATGAATGTAGTTCATAACAGAACTGCATAAAATCTAAGTTATGCATAAATACATAAAAGTATCTAAATATCTATAATCTATTACAAAATGTCCTCTTTGCTCTTTGATCGCTCCAACCCGTCTCTACCCAAGACTTACCACGGGCATGCCTTGGCCCGGATTGACGAAGAGTTTTTCCTGCACCAATAGAAATCTATAGGGGAGTAAGCTTACGCTTAGTGAGATAAATGCCCTCATCAGTACCACACGACAGAAATTTATTAGATGCACAATCATATGAATGCATGAACAAACAGTATGCCAAACAATGCATGCAGTGACCTAGGAACTGCATACGACTCAGAATTTCACCCCCTGAAGTTAGGGTTTGGAGATAATTAACCGACCCAAACCAAAATCCGAGTTATAGACCTTGGGTTTTATTTCATTCGCACTATCGTGCTCATACCAAAACAAAACTCTACATATATATATATATACTTCCTTTACCAAAATCAAATCGCATCCTTTAAAAATCCCAAGTCTAGCGGTGTGGTGGCCCCCATAGTCCACAAACACACGCCCTAAGCAGAAGCCACAAGACTCGGCCCCTTGCCGACGGTTGGCGTCTCCTAGCGCCTAGTAAGCCCATCAGCTTAAGATAGAGACTCAATATATATGATGGCATAGCTAGTGCCCAATCCTACAGGAAACTCCTATTCCTGTGAGTCCCTTCCCATCTTCTGCATGAAGCGGCAGTCGCTGTTATCCGTATGCAATATGGGGAATGCATGATTCATTTTGAGTTCTTAATCATATAAGTGATTAACTTGATTTTCAGGGTGATCAACCAATTTCATTCCATACAATTCACAATTATATATTCATGCAAACGATTCCCATTATTATATATAATTAACAAGTCATCACACTCATTCATAACTTCATACACATGCATCTTCCATATCCCACAAGCATCCAAATTTATAAATATAAGAATAGGTGCATCTACTTTACAAGCACAATCAAGTAAAGAGTCATCGGGAATTTACTCACTCTGCCATGTAGTTCAATCAAAGTAGTCTGGAAGGCAAGTTATCTCCGAAAACAGTGTCCCCTAGTCATTGAGATAATTTTTATAAGGAATTGAAGCAAACTTAAGAAACTATGTAAATTTTCCTTAAGTTATATTCTTAGCTAATTTTCGTAATTCTTCTGATTTTTACCTAAAGTTCAATCGCGTATAACTTTTTCATTTTAAATCCGATTTTTATGATATTATAGTCAATCTTCACTGTTTTTGAGTGTACTTTAACGTGGTAAGGTTAGATTTTTGAAATGAGGTATGTAATTCTGTCCATGGGTCAGAACAGTAGCGTTCCTCATGTGTTGGAGTGTTTTTGGGCCTTGTTTGTTGAATGGGCTTTTGATAGCTTGAGGAATCCTTTGGGCTTGGTCTTTAGATTTTATCCTAAGCTTAAAATACTCCTTGAGATCAGATTTACAACTTGGATTTATATTCCTAAGGCTAACAACCACTTCTTGGGCCCTTTAGTGAGCTTAAGTTATCAAATGGGCTTGTTTTTAGTTCAAACTAAGGTTTATGACTTTGGTAGGCTTATAGGGCCTTAGGTAGATTTCTTATGGGCTTCAAAGCAACCTTTCTTGGTACCTTAAGGTGCTGATCAGATTTTTATTGAAGGCCCATCCTAGAGTTTTAGGCTTGTTTTGGGAGTTTTAGGCTTTATGTGCTCACTATACTTGCTTTAACTAATCTTTTCACTTTGTTCTTTTACTTTTATCATATTTTTAGGCCTCATTTTCCCATGTTCCAGATCTGTTCATGTTGGTCCTAAGGGGTCCTCACTTGGTTTTTCAACTTGTTTAATCATTTCCTTAAGTTTAGGGGGTAGATTATGCACTTAACTACTTGTGTACAAATCTTAACATAAGTTTCCTTCCATCAAATGATCCTTTAACTTATGTTCCACATAAAGGAATAAAAGATCTCATACTTCATACAATTCCCATATCATGGCTCATGTCATACGAAGTTGGTTTCTTCGTAAAACTTCATGTGATGGATTTTTCCTTAACTTAAATCCAGATTTGAGCATGTTTAACTAAATGGAAACAAAATCAACATTCAAATGGCCATGGAACCCTCACGTCCAGCATGCATATCCTCCATTAAAGTTCTCATTTTAAGGTTTCCTTAGCTTAAAATCTTCCATTCAAAACATTAAACAAATGTCTTCACAAAACACCAACTTTACATGCTCATATTTCAACTTCATGCAAGAGTTTTATGGTTTGTTTCTTAAAACGATTTTTGGACATTCTAACAACTTAAACCATTCTCACATCTTCAAGAAATCCAAGTCTCCTAACATAAATATTAACCCACACATCACAAGAAATACTTATTTGTCCTTAACGCAAAGTTTGGTGGTTGTGCACTAAGGTTCCTCTTAAGCCTTTAACTTTGCTTCCTCCTTTTTGCTTACCTTTTGAAACTCGAATCTTTTGGTCTTTTGGAAAGGGGTTTATGAAAGATTCTAATGGTCATAAATGATCTTAAATGATGAAAGAAAATGTCACAAGAGCAAAGGAAAAAAAAATGCCGTGAGTTGAAGCTTTCAAATGGAAGAAAAATTTGATTTTGTGGGGTAAGGTTGTTTCCCCTTTTTATGTTTGTTTCAAAAGAGAGAATGATGAAGTGAAAGTGAAATTGAAAGTGAAAGAAATGGGGAAGAGTATGGCCGGTTGGAAATGGAGAGAGAAGGAGTGTTTAAATGTCTTGGAAGTGTTGCCTTGTAGCTTACATAAAGTTAACAATTGCAACTCTTGATGATGTAAGCATTAAGGGATGAATAGTGATGTGTAAGAAAAAGTGATTGATGGGTGAATGACCAATGCATGGCCCCCCTTTCTCCCCTTTTTAGATCTGCCATTTTAAGTCCTTGCATGCCATAGAGTGGTCTTGTCTCCTTTATTAAAGTTAAGCTTATTAATTCTTGTGAAAAATTGTCCATATTTTGTATAAGTGAAGAGGTGATAAGGAAATTGTCTTATCACTAGATTTTGATAAGTTATCAATTGATAATTGATTCCAACTCTCAATTGATAAGTTATCTAATGTGATTGGTTGGTCTACTTATTTATGTGTAAGGCTTATACATGAAGGTAAGGACATAGCCTTATAGAAAATTGTTTTAGGATTTATATCCTACATTGTTTTGTAATTTATGATTTGATTTTTATAAAATTGTGAAATTTTCTAAAGTTGGATGAAATTATTCAAATTAAATTATCGATTAATTATTTAGGGTTAAAATTCCTTAATGGCTTTAAGGTTTACGGTTTTAAGTAGCTTTAGAGCTCGTAGTTCTTGAAGCTCAAGTTTTCTTGACAATTGGCTTTTGAATTGTAAAAATTTAATTCGTTTCTAAATATAAACTTAAGTTTTTAGTTTAGTTGATCTTTAGGAACATTCGGAAAGTACTCTTAATTGAGTCTTAGGCCCACTAAAAGTAGGGTTTACAATTACCCATTTGGTTCTCCTAGGACCAATTAAGCGGCATCCACTCTTAATCACTATATTGACTTGGGTACATGTTCAATTGAGAGTTAAGATTCTGCGGCTATTTTGTTATGGTGACCAAAGATGTTATCCAAAGTGACTCTTGCATTAATTTGGATGCCTAGGCAATAGTGGAACTAAGAAATTCTTAACTTAAGGTTTGGGGTGGGGTGGGAGTGGTGTAGGGAATATACCCTAGTCTACAAGCTAGATATTGGATGGCCTACTGTTACATATGTTTTGTTTGATTGCATAGTACTTGCTTAATTAACCAACTTACGTGAAGGGTGGTATGAGTGGATAAACCACTAAGCTAGTTGTAGCTTACACCCTTATAGTTTCAATTTCTTTCAAGAACCCTATTAGGCCTATTGAGAAAGATCCAATCCAATGGTGAGAAATATGGGTCTAGAAGTGGGCTTGGAAGAGAGTAGACAAGGAAATTAATTTATGTGTTTAGAAGAATTAAGATAATTTGATGTTTAATATGTGCTTATTTAAAAGACCGATAAGTTTACTTTATCAAGTTTATAATTTATATTTAAGTAATAATATTTGAGATTTCTTTCATACCATTAAATATATGATACTCTATGATTATTCTAGTGTTGATGCTTTATGTGCTTATTGGAAGTAACTAATAAATAATACTAGTATATAAATGGTTAATTCTAATTAGTACATGGTGGTTTGTCACTACTAAAGTATCTTTAAGGTTGTGATAGGGAAGTTCAAAATGAAATAAAGGCTTGACCAATTAAGAATCTTTACACAAATAATTACCCTTTAGCTGCCAATAACTTGCCCATGTTCCAAAATTATAGGGCACAATTTATAATTCTAATTCCCGACATGTAAATTTTAGAGGTAATGTTACTAGATAGTTGCTAAACCTTGACTATAAATAGAGCTCAGCCTCCCATTGTAAGTCTTCTTCTAGCTACTCACAATTCATATATACTTTGCTCTCTTTACTTCCTTATATTTCACTTATTGGAACCTAACTTAGGCATCAAAGTGGCTATGCCAAAGTCTCCTTAGCACCCTCCATAGCCTAACTTTCTTTTCCTTTTGTAGAATTGAAGATCGACAAGTGTCTAAAGTTTCCTTAAATGATTTCAACAGTCAACCTTGCGAAGGTTTAAAGAGTTGTCACATTGACTCTATAGGTTGACGGTTATGAGAATGTAACGAAAGAGGAAGTAAATTTCATGATTATGGAATTTGCTTTGCCATACAACAAGATCATGGGGTAACCATCTATAAATATATAGTACCCCACAACCTTATAAGTTAGCTTAAAGATATAAAATGGTCTATATTAGCTTTACTAGTGACATAAGATAATATATAAAAATAATTTATATTCAATTAGCACTTGATGGGATTATATTCGCATATGGGATCGTTTAGAATTGCCACTTAATTGGGTAGATATTTCTTTTTCGTTAGATCGATTGGAAGTATTTATAGGAGTCAAAATGTTTGAATTAGACCTAGACTAAATATGGAATTATATAAATTAATAAGAAATTAATTGAAAAAGCTTAGTGCTTGAGACACACTCTAAAAATTATGATTTATAATAAAATTCTTAGAATTAAGTTGAGTTTCCATGACTAGGTAACAAAAATTAAAAGAAATAATTGTATAGCTTTAATATTTTAAATTAACCTCATTTATATGCAATTTTCTTAGAAGTATTAAGTTTATCGGTTTAATCGCTATAATATAGAGTTTCGTAATTTTAGATATATTTTATGATAAATTTTTTGAAGTCAACTATGTGATCTTAATAATTCATATTAGTAAGTATAATTATATATAAGATATATATCAATAAGTCCTAAATAATTAATGAAACCAATCTATACATATCATATATTAAAGAAAAGTATAATTGGGGCTTTATCTTGGAATGTAAGACTAATGAAAATTAGTTTCGAGTAAGACCAAACAGTAATGTAGGTTCCTTAAGAGTTATAAGGAATAGATTTATAAAGTCAAATTTAAAAAATAAGTTGAAATGTAACCAATATAGATGATAATGTAAAGTTTATCGGATTAAATTTTAATTAGTCGAGAAATAGAAATTTTAGATTAGGTGTATAATATAATGCTATACTATTGTTCAAGTATATTGTGAAATTTATAAATTATAAATCATGATAAAATTACACTCGAATGGTTATGTAAAATAGGACTAACAAAAAAGAAGAAGAAGACAGAATTAAATCACCTTGAATTAAGGCGATGAATTTTTGCCTAAATATATGGCTTAATAAGCCATTATGAAAAGAGAATTAGAGAGAGAGGTAAGGGAGAGAGAGAGAGAGAGAATATGAGAGAAGGAGAGGAAGAATCAATTGAGGAAAGGAGAGGGAGAAAGAGAAGAAAAAAAAAGAATAATAGAGAAAAAAAAAAGAAAAGAAGAAGAAGAAAAAGTGAGTATAAGGTTTAGTTTTTTCTGTTGTTTAATATTTCTAGGTAACCTCATTTTCATGTGTTGTCTTATAATTGATATATGATAGTCTTATAGGAGATGTATCTATAATCTTGTTATTTTCCTAGATGGAGTATTTTATACATATAATTTCGTAAAATTCTCTATATTCAAGTTTTGAACTTAAAATATTGATAGATATATTTTTATTACTTCCATTTAATGACTTGTAAAGGATCTAGTTAAATATATATATTTATATGAATCATCTTTCTCATATATATAGCTATGCATTCAAAACGATGTCTAATTAATCCCACCATTGATACATGTGGCACAATATAATGATTTCATGCATAAGATAAATTACATATTATACAATATTGTAAACGTAAATAGTGTTATTTGAAAAATATACACTTACATTATAGATATATATTACTCATTGAAATGATAATTTTACTAATAGCATTATGTTACATTATTACGTTACAATTATATATATATATATATATATATATAAAATAAGGGTTACATGATAAGTAACACAAAAGGATGGTACATATTCAACATATATATATGCAACAAAATGATATATATATATTTAATAAATTTTTGTATTAGCTATAGGGCCAAGTTGGTTAACTTAATAACTACAAGGTAAGAATATGATAATCACTTAAAGAAATATTTTAATATCTTATTTATCCTTAGTTTTTGTTCTATCTTATCAAGGATTAGTTGGCCTAACTTGTGAACCTATAAAAAACTTCTATGGATATTTGGCTAGGAGACTAAGTAAGTGGATCTAACCTATACTTGGAGTAGATATATTGCTACTTGTAACACCATGTATTAAATGATATTGTGTTGATTGAATATGGCTATATCTTAAGTGAACTAATATGTTGCTATAGTAGATGAAGATGTGGTGATTTTAAATAATGGTAGATATATCTTGGTTAAATTGTTATGCTAATATATTGAATGTTGATGTGGTGTTTATGAATGATTATACTAACTTAGAGAGTTGAGTGACTACTAACCCAATCTTCTAGGTATTCACCTAAGTGAACCTTAAGTAAGATATTATATTTCCACTAGAGAGAGACCAAAAACTCAACTTAGATAACCAGGTTGAATAAAACTTAAAGACTAATTGTGCTGAATGATATACTTGAGTTACTATTCTATAGCATAGCATAGCATGGCGTGGAATGGTACATGAGAGACCTATGGGTCAGAATTTTCAACATAAGGCTTCCAAGTGATCAAGAAAAACCATGGCTTTATAAACTTAGTTTTAGAAGCATATAGGTTCTCATTGCTTGAGCAATCTAACTAATCTTTATAATCTAATTTGGTTGACTACACGTTGTGGTATAATTTGGTAAAACAAAGTTAGGGGTCTTACTCTCAAGCAGCTCCTTATTGCCTTTAGGTTCCTAGACATTGTATTTAGATGTCTAGCTATGTTAACTAACCAGATGAGTATATTAGAAGGGCATAGGATATCAATACCAATATATGCCACATGCATGAGCATAGTACGTTGCATTACTAACAATGAATACCTAGTTGGGCTAATATATGCATTGAAGTTACCTGCTAGTTATAATTGAAATGTTTGAGTTGTGATATTTTCTATATTGTATTGTTTGTCATCTACTTTCATTTAGCTTCAATAGTTGAGGAGATAAAATGTTTTATCCTTAAGTTAGTAGCATTATGAAGGGCCTAACACGCGGGAGATGAATTTTAAGAGAGTTAGTCGAAGTCAACGACTCTTAGATGGAACTTATATTAGGTCAGAGATCTTACTATTTTGAAGATGAAAAAAAAAAGTAGTTCGTGTTTTGATGTGAATATTAAGCTGAAGCTATATACATAAGTTGTAACCAAATATCCAGTTGAACTTCGTTGTAGCATCCCATTATTACATAAAAAAGGTTGTCTTTTGATGAATGAGAAAGTTGAATTAATTTTTTAATAAGTATTCCTATGTGAGCATCTCATGCTAAGACAAGATGTAACATCCTTTAGGTGATATCAGAGCGTAAATTAGGTACCATAGTACTAGGCACGTGTGAGATGTGTGTGATAGTTAAATACTGAAGAGTCATAGTTTAGTAAAACAAATATAGTAGTATCCATAGAATCCTATGTGGTGATTCGGAAAGTTGATTTGTAAGGAATGCAGAAGATTACCAATGAATTAGGTATTTGAGGAACAAAGAGAGAAACTATAACAATAGCCTTAACTTACCCTTGAGGAACTGTAACATATGATGAAATTAGCACAACAGTTTGCGGCTGCATTGGCAGGAGTTGGTAGAAGCGCAGATAAGTTAGTTCAGGTGTAGTGAATAGTAAAACCATCCTTTAGTGGTAGAAGAATGGATTGATCCATTGGAGAAAGCTTTTAAAGCTCATGAGGTTGAAGAAAATAACAATATTGGTATAATTGCTATTCTGTTAGATGGAGTTGCAAATAATTATTGGAAAGAAAAGAGACAGAATTTACCAAAGCCTATTAGTTAGGCTGCATTTAGAGATGCTTTTGTGGAACACTATTTCCCGAGTTTGTAAAGGAACAAATTTGTCAAGAATACTATAAGTTAAGGTAATGGGGTAGGACAATTGAAGAATGTGAGAGAAAATTCAATAGGTTACTAAAGTTTTCTCTTAAAGCTATGCAGAGCAATGAGGTTTTTAAGTTAAGTGGTTCATGGCTGGGCTTGATCTTTATTACCAGATAGAGTAGAAGGGGAGTAAGGTGGAAAGATATATTGATGTTGTCAATGAAACTCATTTGATCAAATAAGCTTGTAACCTTTGATGGGCTGTAGATAAGATTGAGAATAAGAAAAGGAAGTTAGATGTTGGTTCTAGCATCAAAAGTAATATAGCTTAGGGAAAGAAGTTCATTTGATTTGCAAAGGGAAATAGAAGGCCCCCACCAAAAACACAACCTTGTTAGAAATGTAATGGCAAGCAGTAAGCTTAGGAATGCTTAGAATTGAGGGGGAAGTGTAATAGGTGCAGTGAAACTAGGCATTTAGCTAAGTAATGTGAAAACGTTGATCTAAGAGGTATATATTGTTATTAATGCCATCAGCAAGGGCATATTGTTTCATACTGTGTAGGACAGCAACGAGAAGGACTAATTTAGCTATAAAACCATGCTAATAGACCAAGACCAAGTAAAAGGAATACTTGACTTAGAGGTTAAGAACCCAAGCCTAAAGAGCAAGGTAAGGTGTATGTTCTTTAGCGAGATGAAGTTGGAAATGACTAAGGTGTGATAGGTATGACTGTTGAGCTAGATTTTCGGTTTTGTATCCATTTTCCTTAATTTGATTTAAACTAAACCCTATGCCTATTTAATTTAAATCCTTGGCTAAAAGTAAGAAAAACTTGGTTTCTTATATTTTTGAAAACAAATAGAGTTGCAATTCGGTAGAATCGAGAGAAATGATTAAATTAGAACTGATTAGGTCGATTGGTTCTAACTTAGCCACTAGCTTATTTTTTTGAAAAAAATTGAAAAAAAAAATACCTTTCAAGAAACCAGATTTATAGGTTTGGGGGCTATCCTATTAAACTCTTTTGAGTACCACTTTAACTTTCCAAATTTAATTTAATTTTTTCAATTACCCATTTGAGAGAAACAAATAAATAAACAAACAAAAATATATCTAATTATAAAATGAAGGAATTAGAAAATTACTAGCACAAAAAAAGGGAAAACATATTTTTTTTTTTTTTACATATTTTTAAGTCACCCTGTTGTTGCTTACATACTCTTCAATAAGGATCAAACTTCCTGTAGTTCATTTTGAAAATTTAGTTGTGTGTTTTTCTTTTTTTTTTTTTTTTGAAAATTGATCAACTTTACATTTTAATTCACTTATTTTGATTTCTAAGAAAATTTCTACCCTAACTTGGGTTTATATCTTCTTCTTTTTTTTTTTTTGAAAATTTAAAGAATCTTGACTTTTGAAAAAAATGAATTGTTATTTGTTATTAATTTTTGAAAATGCATTTTTCTAAGTGAAGAAAAAAAATTAATCTTTGAGGAAAGATGGAAGAGGAGTTCCTTTTTTACTTTTTTTTTAGTTTTTTTTGTTTTATGATTTTTTTTTGTAGAAAAGAAAAATTTTAGAGATATGAAAAGAGAAAGGGAGAAGAGAGAAAAGAAATGAAAAAAATAAATAAAGAAAAGAAGGGCTAAGGGCCCTTTTAGGGATAAGAAAAAAATGACTTTATTTTTTATTTCAATAAAAAAGTTTAATGAATTTAAATTAAAAAAAATAAAGACTAAACTAACCTAGAAAGGACACGGAATCAAGTTAGATGTGAGTCTTTGGTGATTTGACTTTGATCTAATCGGGTTCCAAAGCTTACATTTGGGTCGGTAATGGAAGACAACTCCAACATCTGCACAGGGTGGATTAGAGTGATTTCAATGCCAAAATTAAAAGGAAAAAGCATTTTTGTGAGGACTTTATTAGGAATATAGGTGGTAGAAACAATGCCTAGGTTTGTTGTAGTGATTTTAGGTGTTTTTGAAGTTTGGCGGTAGTGGTGAAATGAGGTTGTGGTGGTTGGTTGGTGGGTCAGCCCTAGGCACACGTCAGCTGGAGGGAGTGGTGACTACCAGAAGCTTAAAGCTTAGGTGACTTACGAGTGGTGGTGGCTTGACTCAAGGAGCTTTAAATTGAAGCTTAAGCTAGAGAGAGAAAATTGAACCAAGTAGAGAGAGAAAGCTATTGGGGAAGCTTGTTGAGAGTACGGATTGAAGAGTTTGTGTGGAGAAAGCTTTTCGAGCTCTAATTTTAAGCATGCAAGTTATTCAAGCTAGGAATGACCTACGCTAAGTAAAGCTATAAAATAGGCTAGTTGGCCTTTACTCCATTAATGTATAGAACTGTAGGCTTGTTTCATCTATTATATGTAAGACTTAGAGTTATTGAGGAATTGTTCGTTAGCAAATTATACTTTGCGTTGGCTAAAGATAGGGGGCATTTCTTGAGCCCCAATTTGTTTTTAAATTCTCAATGGAGCATCATGTAAATGGATAATACAATGTTCATGAATCAAGGTATGAACGTTAACAATTGATTGGCACAAAGAACAACGTAAAGCTTATAGCTTAAAAATAAATGACTGAATGAATCATAACTAATAAAAGAGGATTTTTACTCATCTTTTCTTAGTCAGTAGGGCTCGAACATCTAGAGTTCAGATTAGTACCACAAAGTGCGACCAGCACTTAGTTTGGTGGATCACTAACAATTTTACTGAGGAAATTGCTTCAAGTGAACACGAAAAGATAGTGCTTGACATATGCAACAGAACTTAGCCTATACAATATTATTCGGCACTAGTGAACATATACTGTTCAAGTGTAGCTACACTTTATACACATGGGCATGCTCTTTTCTTGATTATATTTGTGCATAGTAGATTAGCAAAATTAATGAAGAACAGTGTGGCATACTTCAACATACCATAACCTAGCATTCTCCAGTTGGACAACTGCCGAATAATCCTAGTTAACCAGGATCTCGGCATGATAAAAATTTCTATTGTGCTCGACATTCGTAATACCAATGGTCGTTAAGTCATTGTTTCACGGGAATTCATCATTCCATATGAAGAATAACTTGGACTTGACTTTAGACCAACTCAAACTAGCTTCTTATGTTGGATTTCGCTCCGATTTATCTGCTGCAGATCAACAACTCAGATGAGGTAAGGCTTAATCTAAGTAAAAAGCTTGATGTACACTCAAATAAGGGCCGAAGCGGTGGTATTAATGCAGAAAAGACATATATGCTTCAAAAATAGTCCAAACTCTAATATGATGACAGGATTAATTGCAGAGTTGTATCTCACAAAGTCGGCTAATGGAATTGTTGCTCGAGTTACAAATTGAATCTCGGGTCAGAAGCTCGGTTTTTTATGGTGTTGAGCTCGGATGCAAATATACACTTGGTTTAAATTCTCGAACTCGCAGCTCGTAAGCTATCAAAGATTGGGATAACCATACTTGATTGTTCATCAATGCTGAATCAAGCACAACTTGGGTCGAAAAGAACTTCCAGGAGGTCAGTAGTATTGGACGGCTTAGAGTTTACTGTAGTGTTTGACTTGATAAGTGAAGAGAGTGAGCAGGCAATTCGGCCATTGAAATTAGTCGACAGATGAACCGCTCAGCCAAAGCTTCTTGGCACAATGTCTCTCGACTCCTCGACATTTCAATGAAGAGTGCTCTTCGGCCACTCAGCATGGAGCTCGTGAATTTGATCTTTGAAGTACTCGGTATCTCGTTGCCGCTTGAGTTTACTTTACTTACTCGGAACCAAAGTCTCTCCTTGACCACTCGGCGCAAGGCTTAAGAGTTTCCATTTGGAAGTGAACAGCTCAGCCAAAGCTTCTCAGCATACTTGGAGTAACTCGACGTCCTTGGTGTTTTCCAGCTCACTTGGAGCAACTCGGTATACTTGGAGTAACTCGGCAAGTAGTGCTCGGCATTTTGAGTTACTAGAGCTCCATTCTTTTCTCAAGGTCGGCTTAGGAGTGGTCGGCATGTAGTAAATAGCTCGGATGAGTTATTGCTCAGATGTGCGCAACTAAATAGCTCGACGGTAGACAGTTCGAAACTTGGTTTGATATTGACACTCATAATGCACTTCGAATTGACCATAGCTACTTCACTTATCCATTTCGTGATATTTAATTCTTGGCCACTCATGTGTGTAGTACTGAGAAAAACTCAAAGATTGGTATGCCGATAATTTAATCATTTCTCATGTTCCAAGAGACTTGCAAGATGTCATGGCACCAACAATTGAAAAACTTGATAATAAGGGCCGAGTAATCCATCTGTGAGCTTCTGTAATCCATGCTTCTTTAAGTCCTGATATAAACAATAAAAGAGCTCGAAGCTCGAACTTCTTGCATCTATTCGACGTTTAAGACACCAAGTTCGACAAGTTGTAGTGGTGCTCAAGATTATTGTTTGGCCTTTAAGTGCATAGTTTGGCAACTTTGGTTTGCTAATGGAGTTGCTTGACATATCATGTGACAAACATCACGAGTTGGCACGGAATATGAAGCTTGTCGCTAAGTCGACTATACTTATTTAGGAGGCGGCGGACAATTACTTGCCGACTTGTTGACTCGGACACACTCGGCTTGATCTGATGACAGTTCAAGTTGCTTGATCTAATGACAGCCTATAGCGGTGTGGTTGGCAATTGGCATGGCTATGGTAAGACAAACAGCTTAGCTCAATAACATTGTTTTGAGCTGGGACTTTAGGGTATGTGGGGCTCAGCTTCATGGCTATGCTTGTGCGCGTGTAATATGCGCCCAACATGCGTAACGCGCACTGTTTGCCCAGTCATTGCCTCTGCTGAATGCTTGGTGCGCTCAATTGTAGCTCACATTTGTTAGCTACTAGTCGGCATAGATGAAATTCAAAAGCGTCTAAAGAACTATATTTTCTTCAGGCGCTGATCAGAATTCATTTCAATAGTCAGCTTAATCACTTGGATTCGCTGCTTTCGAGTAATCATAGGTCGGAGTAATCGTACTCGGCCATTCATCAACCTATGTGTACGTGCTTCACTGAGTGTAGATTGTATATGAGTGAATCCCATCCTTCAAATCGACTAGTTTACTATTAGTAAATGTTTTCATATTGTATTATGCACATAAAATCTTATGCTCATGGGAACATTTTAAGCTTATGTTTAACTTAGAAACTGTATATTTGGATCAGATCTATCATGGCCAATGAATTCCATACATTCAAACATTCCATACACTTTGATAAGAAAGAGTAGAGTTACAATTTAAGGTCTTCACGTTAGACACATTTCCTAATACTTTACTGCATTTGTTGCACTAAGCATGCAGTTATTCAAAGATGGTGGAGCAGTTAAAGGACCCCTTTCAAATAGTGCAGGGTTATTCAATATATAACTAGCGGTTACTTAGGCAGTTTTCAACTTTTATGGTGGAAATAATCATGTATTCATAAGAATTGAGAATCTAAACTAGATCATGATTAAGTAAGAAAAAAGAAAATCTCTAGTGCCGGATCTTAAAGTCAAAAAGAAGGAAAATTCGAATCAATGCAATATAATCAATAAATTATGAATAAACTTATATGAATTCTAAGAAGATATGAATGGAAGCATGTACAACAACCTGAATTTGGAAAAATCCATCAAAGGAAGAACATCTCACTAGGCCATTTCAAAATAACATCAGTAATTGTGACAACAAATTACACGTTCCTATAGATCATGCTAATTATTGATGGATGATTTTTATCTCGGTATGTGAACACCTACAAAACATGAAAACGGCTTTGAGAGGCACCAAAGGGTGCTCCAATGCGGTCACTCTGTTGGTTAAGTCAAACTCCTTGTCATGTGGAGAAAAATGTCAAGTAGTTAGGAAAAATGAGAGGATCGAAGAGGGTTCCCTTACTTGGAGATCTTGCCTGATATTTATAATGAGTCAATAAAGATTATCCCTAGACTGAATAATTGGAGCAAGCTTAAGTATCGGGCGGACTAATATAAGCCTACATAATAATTAACCAAAAATACCTTTCAACATGCGAATGTGCCGAAGTTAGAGCGTATGCCATACGCGCCTGGTGAAAACAAAAGTGCAGGCTCTTGCTTGCTTTGTTGTAGGCTGAAAACAAAAGTCAAGGCTTTTCAACTTGATTGCCGATGCATGGACTAGGTTAAATCCTGGTCTAAATTAGTACTCCTCCCCCCCCCCCCCCCCTCTTTTTTCTTTTATAATAATAAATAAACGAATTAAAACAAAAGGCACTACGATAACCTAAAATTAGCCGTCCCTATAAAATAAAATGTTGAACTAACTTCAATTTAGCGGTTTCATTTAAATGACTCATTTAACTTAACGACACCAAAGAGGAACTTAGGTACTTTATTTTCCTAAAATTCAATTGTTCCTAGAAAAATAACTAAATAAAATACTAAACTATAAAAGTGTAAGGGGTTAAAAATGAGGTGTTAGAAATGACCTTTTAAACTTGATAACTTATAATGTTTGTATAACTGGTACCTAAAAGTTGATAAACAAGAAATACTTGAAAGTAGAAATATATGTATCATAAATTGTTTTAGGATTGGTACGTGTAGGAGATAGTTATGCCCATGCTTCGTTTGGTACTAGGGCAACTCACCCATATGCTCCAAAAGAATATGTTGATAGAAATATACCTTCTATAGAGACCTTATTTTATGAATTAATAGTTACAACTCATACTAAAGGAGAACAATGGGTGCAACATAAGTTGAAGGATGGGGAATATAAGTCTAAACACCTATGAGATGATTGCAAAGTTGGTTATTCTAGGTATGAAAGGATTGGATGTAATACCGGGGGCAAGATGGAGCAAATGTTGATTGTAAGAAAGAGATAGTAGCATTTAAGTATCCTAATGAGAAAGGAATTGTAGAAGATGCATAGAAACTTAAGTGTTGAGAGAAGTTCTTAAAAGAAAAAGAACCTACAGAGGAGGAGTTGAAAGTAGACAATTGGAGGAGATCATGAGAAGGATATGTATGTTATAGTAAGGTAGACTAAAGTAGTTATTGGAGTGAATAGAATAGCAAGAAGGATGAAGGTGGATAATTAAGAGCGAGTTTAGAGAATAAATCAGAATTTTTATTAGAGGCATAATTAGAAACTAATTTAGAGGTTGATCTTATATAGAATGAGATTGTGATTCATGAGGTAATAGCTAATTATGAGATTGTAGAGTCAAAAGATGATAAAGCATGTGAAGTTAATAGGGAATATGACTACAACACTACAAGGATATACCTTTTATGTACTCTTGGATATGTGATAACTAAGAAGAGAATGGTAAATCTATGACTTTCATGACTCTTTTGTTAAAAATAACTCATCTTTGTTACGACTCTTGTGTCTTTCATGACAATGTTTCTTATCCTTGTGAGTCCTATCATATCAGTTATCAACTAGAAAAATGTCTTATATCTTTGTGAGTCTTATCCATCAAGACTTGTGTTAATTTATGTCGAGTCTAGTTGAGTCCACTTGGTTTAAGTCATTCTTTATCTCCTTATTGTACAAGTTGGTTGAAAGTTTAGATTTGTCAAACTCATTCTTTATAGGAAGTACCTAAGATCATAACTATGACCGTTAAGCAACAACCATGGTATAAAACTTGTAGATGTAAAGAAATTGAATTTGTTAGATTCACCATAAGTGGAAATAAGGACTTAGACAATGCATAAGTGATAGGGATGAGGTGAAAAGACATATTAGCAAGCTATGGGATAGATAAGGAAATAATGGAGAAGATGACTATGAGCTCTATAGGACTAACTAATGTGAGATTTTGAACTAGCTAAAGCAATAAAATGACGATTGAGTGGAAATAATAGTTTAGATGGTGATAAAGGAATGTTACAAGGACATGTTAGTTCGATATGAATCGTGGTAAGGGGTAAAATCATGGATAATAATATGATGGTTGTGGTATTTAGATAGGAACCTAACGAAGTTATAGTAATAGACTAGCTGCTATGGAGAGACGACTTAAACAAAAAGGAGAGAATGAAACAGGACTAACTATATTAAGCTTCTATAGTAAAAGTTGAAACATAAGATGAAAAAAGTAATAAGACATGAAAGTTAAAACAAAAAAATCGTGGGTTCATAAATGTGGGGTCAAGATACAAAAGTTATTATTGAAAGGTTTTTACCCTTTAACAATAGTTGATGATTGTGATGTGATGTGAGAATTAGAGTTATGCAGCAAAAGCACAATGATAAGGTTAAATTTGAAAGTCTTAGAATGTAGAAGTTTAGAGGACGAAACTTTTTAAAGGGGTGAAGAATGTAATACCTTACAACTTTGATCTTCTAGCTTTTGAGTAGTTCATATCCTTTATAGAAAAATATGTACTTATAAGTTAATATAAAACAGTCTATACTAGCTTTACTAGCGACACAAGATAGCTTACTCCCTCAACTCGTTCTAAAAAAATAGGATCTTGTATAATAAGGTTTGATATTCAGAAACCACTACTAAAAAGTAATCATAGAAATCCAAACACTTATCTAGCCATCCATGTGGTAGATTGGCAGCGACTCCTTAGATACATGTAATTTATATTCAGTTAACAACTAATGGGATTATATTGGCATATGAGTTCATTTGGAATTGACACCTAATTAGATATATATCTCCTCTTCATTGGATCAATTGGAAGCATTCATAAGTGTCGGAATGTCTAAATTACACTTAGACTAGATGTGTAATTATATAAATTAATAAGAAACTAATTGAAAAAGTTTAGTACTTGAGACACACTTTAGAAATTATTATTTATAAAAACGTTCTTGGAATTAAGTTAAGTTTCCATGACTAGGTAATAAAAATTAAAAGAAATAACTGTATAGCTTTAATATTTCAAATTAAGCTCATTTATATCTAATTTTCTTGGAAGTATTAAGTTTATTAAATCTAATCGCTATAACATAAAGTTTTGTAATTTTAGATGTAGCTTATAATAAATCTTTTGAAATCAACTATGTGATCTTAATAATTAATAATAGTGAGTAAAATTATATATAAGATGTATATGAATAAATCCCAAATAATTAATGGAACCTATTTATATATATTATATATTAAAGAAAAGTGTAATTAAGGTCTTATCTTAGAATGTAAGACCAATAAAAAATTAGTTCCGAATAAAACCAAATAGTAATATGGGTACCCCAAAAGCTATAAGGAATAGACTTATAAAGTTAGATTTCAAAAATAAGTTAAATGCAACCAATATAGATTATAATGTAAAGCTTATTGCGTTAAATTTTAATTAGTCAAGAAATAGAAAGTTTAGATTAGGTGTATAATATAATGTTATACTATTTTTTAGGTATATTATGGAACTTTATAAATTATAAATCATGATAAAATTACACTCCAAAGGTTACGTAAAATTAGACCAACAAAAAAAAAAAAAAAACATTGAGAACTAAATCGCCTTGAATTAAGGCAATGAATTTCCACCTATATATATGGCTTAATAAGCCATTATGAAAAGAGAATCAAAGAGAGAGAGAGAGAAAGGATGAGAGAAGGAGCAGAGGAATTAGTTGAGGAAAGGAGAGGAAGAAAGAGAAGAAAAAAAAAAAAAAAAACAAGAAAAAGAGAATAAGAAGAAAAAGTGATTAGAAGGTTTAATTTTTTCCGGTGTCTAATATTTCCCAGTAACTTCGTTTTCATAATTCCAAGTGTTGTCTTATAATTGTCTTATAATTGATAGATAATAGTCTTATTGGAGATACATCCATAATCTTGTTATTTTCCTAAATAGAGGATTTTATCTATATAATTTTATAAAATTCTCTTTTCTCAATTTTTGAACTTAGAATATCAATAGTTATATTTTTATTGCATCCATTTAATAAGCCGTAAAAGAGGTAATTAAATATATACATTTGTATGAATTATCTTTCCCTTATATATAGCCATATATTCAAAATGGTGTCTAATTAATCTAATCGTTGATATATGTGGCATATTATGATAATTTCACGCATAAGATAAATTACATATTGGACAATATTTTAAATGTAATTATTGCTATTTGAAAAATATACACAAATACTATAAACATATATTACTTATTGAAATTATACTTTCACTAATAATATTATTTATATTATTATGTTACAAGTATATATTTATAATAAGAGTTACATGAAAAGTAACATAGAAAGGATGGTACATATTTAACATGTATATATGTAAAAGAATGATATATATATATATATATTCAATAAATTTTTGTATCAGCTATAAGGTCGAGTTAGTTAGCTTAATAACCTAAAGAAATATTTTAACATCTTATTTATCCTTAGTTTTTACTATATCTTATTGAGGATTAGTAGGCCTAACTTATGAACCTATCAGAAGCTTTTAGGGATATTTTCCTAGGAGGTTAAGTAAGTAGATCTAACCCATGCTTGGAGTAGATATATTGCTACTCATAACATCGTATGCTATTTGATTAAATATGTCTATATCTTAGGTAAACTGATATATTACTATAGTAGATGATGATATGGTGATTTTGAATAATGATAGCTATATCTTGGTTAAACAGCTATTCTATTATGTTGAATATTGATGTGATGTTTATGAATGATTGTTCTAACTTGGAAAGTTAAGTGATTGTTAATCCAATCTTCTTAGTGTTCACTTAAGTGAACCCTAAGTAAGATATTAGGTTTCCATTAGGTAGAGATAGAAAACTAGACTCAAATAAGTTGAATAAAACTTAAAGACTAGTTATACTGAATGATATACTTGAGTTGTTATTGTACGGCATAGCATAACATAATAGAGACCTACAAGCTAGAATTTTCAACGTAAGGCTTCCAAGTAATCAAGAAAAACCATGGCTTTATGAACTCAATTTTGGAAGCATATAGATTCTCATTGGCTAAGTAATTTAACCAATCTTTGTAGTTTGATTTGGTAGACTACACTTTATAGTATAATTTGGTAAAACAAAGTTAAGGGTCTTACTCCCAAGTAGCTCCTTGTTACCTTAAGGTTCCGGGATGTTTTATCCAAATGCTTGGGTATGTTAACTAACTAGATGAGTATATTGGAAAGGGTATAAGATATTGGTATCGATGCATGCCACATGCATGAGCATTGCATACTGCATTATTAGTAATGAATACTTGGTTGGGCTAATGCCTATGTGAAGTCTACTGGTTATAATCGAAATGTTCAAGTTGTGATATTGTCTATATTGTATTTTTTATTATCTACTCTCATTCAACTTCAATAGCTAAAGGGATAAAATGTTTTATCCTCGAGTTAGCAATACTATGAAGGGCCCAACACCTAGGGGATGTATTTCTGAGAGCATTAGTTGGAGTTAGTGACTCTTAGATGGAACTTTTACTAAGTTAGAAGTCTTACTATTTTGAAGATGAGAAAAAAAGTGGTTTGTGTTTTGATGTGAATATTAAGTTGAAGCTATATACATAAGTTGAAACCAAATATCCAGTTGGACTCTGTTGTAGCACTACATTATTACATAAATAAAGTTGTTTTTTGATGAATTACCAAGTTGAATTAAGTTTTTAATAGGTATTATTTGTGATGGTACATCCTATACTACATCAAGATGTAGCAAAATATCTTTAAGATATGTTATATCTATGGCACATTTGAAAGCAAAGTTCTTGACCTCAACTATGATTAGAACCTGCCCTAGAGATAAGCAATTAGTGAGATCTTTATACTTAAAGGCTTTGAAATGAGATCACATGATGCATCTTTGAGGGTCAGACATACGAAGAAACACCATAATGAAGAGAAAACAAGAGGAAATAAAGAAAAACTAACATGTCCAGGCAGCTACTAACTGGATATAAAGTACCAATCTTATTCGGCTTACAATTCGCCGGATATAACTCACATATCTGAATTGAAGGGTCACTTACCACTACTTTTTGCTAAAGAGATTAGATAAGAGTTGAAGGGTAATTAGAACACTTAGGTTGCTCAAAAGGAAACTTTTATAAATTTTGATAATGAAGTTATTGTCTAGATACATTAAGTAAAGGTTCATATACCTATCTCATTAGGGTTACTTTATAAGTATGAAAAGACAAAAGAGTATTCTACAAATAGGATATATGAAATATGCTAAAAAAGGTAAAAGAAACAAAGAATATTTTGTATGGAAAAGTAAAGAATCATTTTGGACTGTTGTACTAGAAGGCATGTGTTACATGGTGGCTAGTCGTTTTGAATTATAGTATAAATTGGATTAAATGGAGAAAAGAGGGAGTTTACAGTCAAGGGCAGACCTAATTTGGATCAGGTTAGAGCTTGATCAGTCATTTGCTAAAGAGTATTTAATAGGTATTTAGGGGCTGTCTACATGGATGTTGCGTCATGGTACAACTATTTAATAGGTTTAGTACATGTGACAACTCGATAGTCAAGTTGGTAGTAGTGGGAAACATAGAGGTCAAGGTAAGAATTCCCGTCTTGGATGAGGCTTTAAGATAATATTCTTCGAGTGAGTCCTTAGAGTCCTCTAGCTTTGCTATGTGTGATTAGTCTAAGGGGTTGATTCATATCATGACATTTATCATATTGCGTAAAACTTAGATCTTCGCCCTCATATCAGATGAGAGCCCATTGAGGAAACTTTAACTATACTGCTAAGTGGTAATCCAAAGCAGACTATGAAGGTTGGAGCAAGCATGACTCCTGACTCAAGGGATTAATTAGTGGATTTCTTCCATGCTAACAAAAATGTGTTTGTATGGTCCTTATCTAATATGCCTAGTGATGGGAATCATCCTCTAACTATGTCCAAGTTGAGGTCGACCTGTCTAAAGCCAATACTGACCCTCTAAAAGAAGATGCTAAACTGTTCTAATAGGAGGTCGCGGAACAAATTTTGCTAAGGCAGAGCAAATGACAGAAGGCCAAAGGGAAGAAAAGGAGCCACTTAGCAATAAGTCTATCGTATGCTGAGAAGCTGAGAGATCACATAGCCGAGAACTTAGGACTAAAGAACTACTCTACACAGCCTTAAGATACTAGTGTTAACTAATTTTAGCACTTGGCAATTATGGGCCGACCTCTCTAATGTCTCAGCTAAGCCATGGGAGATATCAGGGACCCCTTCCTAAACCCAGACATCCAACTGCCAACCTTGCCCAGTTTGGATCTTGCTCCTTCCTGGACATGTAGAGTGACTGCATGTTGAGTTCTATAAAATGCATAATTTTATATTGATGTACATGTTTCCCTTTTATTTTATTTATGGGTCTAATTCTTTAGGGCTTAAGGCCTTATACATTATTTATAGTTTTGCCTTTAAGGCTTAGGACTTGCTATAAATAGCAACTATTGTATAAACAGACAGATATATACAAATAGTGAGGATATTCCCTTACATACAAAAGAGTAAAACTTTTCTCTTTTGAGCAAGGCTATTCTTAAGCTAGTAGAGCTTGCGTTTGCGAGATTATTAAGTATCGATCTCTTTCTTTAATCTCTCCCGTGTTCTTATCAATCTTATTCTTAGGATTGTAGTGAACCCTTTCATTTGGACTGGTCAGTGAGTTATATCTAACTATCATTTGAACCTCGAACGACATTTAGTGTTCATGAGTTGTATTGAACTCTATTTTTAGCTCAAACCCTTGATTATGTTTATGTCTTGGTGAGTTATATCTATTCATATTCACACTCAAAACCTTCCTGTTCTTCTTACCCGTTTTCTTTTCAAAATCTCAAATACCTACCCATTCACAATCATCTGACCCGCTACTATTCCGTTTCGATCCTTATCACTTAGTATACCTAAGGAAGTTATCACTCATGAGCTTAATATAAATAGATCAAATTGCAAAGGTTATCTAACAACAGAAGAGTCTCTTTGCTCCAAAAAGGCAAGTGCTTATAGAAGAAGAAGTTTAAAAATTATATCAGAGAAGAGCCATACTTAACTTGGTTGGCTAATTATATAGTAGTAAAAAAAGTGAATTAGATTTTACCGATCGCAATAAGGCATTTCCAAAGGAATTATTTTCTTTGTCTTGAATAAATCAATTAGGGGATTTTATATTAGGGCATGTACTATTAAGCTTTATGGATGCATTTTCTAGTTATAACTAAATCAATATGCACCTTATCAATCAAGGGCACACCTCATTCATCACAAACATTAGGACTTATTGTTTGATGGCCATGCCTTTTAGTTTGAAGATCGCAAATGTTACATATTAAAGACTGGTGACAAAGATGTTTAAATCAAACCTACAAAAACATTGAGGTTTATGTAGAAGGTATAATTGTGAAGGGTAAGCATTGTGACAACCACCTTGTTGATTTCAAGGAGATGTTCAATGCTCTTAAGCATCATAACATGAAGTTGAACCCTCAAAAATGCATGCTAGGAGCTTCATCAAGGAATTTTTTAGGTTTCGTGGTGACGTAGCAGGGAATAGAAGTTAACTTTGAAAAGATCTAAGTTGTTTTGGATTTAGAGTCTCCAAAGACTATAATGATGGCACGAAGGTCGACAAGCTAAGTTGTAACTTGAAACGGTTCATGTTAAAAAGTGCTAAGAAGTATGTAGAATTCTTTTGGGTGTTAGGGAATCCCTTTGAGTTTAGATGGACTAAATAATGAAAGGAAGTGTTCTAAGAATTGAAAGAGTTCCTCACCATAAACCCTCTAAACCATTTAATAAGGAAGTCCTTTACTTATATTTGTCTATCAATAACTGAGCTCTTTCATCTATGCTTATATAAGTAAATGGAAGAGCACATCGAGCTGTATACTATATGAGCCATGTTTTATAAGGTCTAAGGCTTCACCACATTAAGTTGGAGAAGTTTATTCTTATAGTTATCATTGTAGTGCAGAAGCTTTGACATTATTTTAAGGCTCATTAGGTTGTGGTTTTAACTAACCAACTTTTGAAGTAAGTGTTACAAAGGCTGAATGCATCATGTTGGATGGTACAATATGCATTGCAATTAACTACTTTTAGTATCTTATATCTGCCTAGAGAAGCTTATAAAGCTTAGATTTTAGCTTTGTTGTGGAAAAATTTATTGTAAGTGAAAGGCTAAATGTCTATCATGAAGAGCCTACTTAGGTGTTGTACATTGACAGCTCTTCTACTTACAAGCAAAGTGGAGCTAGATTAGTTTTAAAAGGACTGATGAGTGCATGAATTTCATATGCATTAAAGTTTGGCTTTCTAGCAAGCAATAATGAGTTTGAATATGAGGCCTTAATAGCAAGGATGAAGCTGGCAAAGGAATTCAATGCTAAGAAGTTAGATATCTATTCTAATTCTCAATTGGTTGTCAATCAGGTAAGGTATGCAAAGGATAGGAACATG